>JAHSUH010000616.1:0-323783 GCA_025388415.1 Cynanchum wilfordii | reverse complement strand
AAGATATAGAGAATAAATCTCTTATTCTTTTCCTTCCTCCAAACGATATATTTTTTTTTTTTTTTTTTTTTTTTTTTTTTTTTTTAAAACAACATCTTATGACTTCACCTTAACCTTGCGGCTAATAGACATCCAGAACCATTCCAAGACCAACAACATACACCAACAAAAAACACCAACGACACCCGGATAACATATCCTCTCTAAGAAAACTATAGTGTGAGAAGTGTGAAGTTTACTTTGAAGCTTGTATACGTTTGATTTGCAGTTGTATTTCCGATCAATATCTATAATACTGTAAGTTTGTATCATTTTTGTTATTAAGTTTAAGATGTTAGCTTAAAACCCCTCTGGGAAGGAGGGGATTGATAATTAAATATCTTAGGAATCATATGCTTATAATGGATATTACTTCTTATATCCTTTCTGCTTTCATTGTTAGCTTGGTTGAAATAGTGTGGAAAAATATAATTAGGTCAACTATGAATATGGTTTGGAAGTATGAATCAATCATCAAGTAATCCAACCATTATCAAGAATGATAAGATTGAATTCTAATTTCCTAGAAAGCAAATTAAAAGAACAATATTGAATATTGAAGAACTCACTGACATTAGAGAGAGTGGAGGATACACTTCACAATGAAACAAAGTATCATGAATCAATTACCACAATTTCACTAAATCCAAGTCTAAGGATGAATTTCATCAATACCTGTCGTTGCAAGTAAGATTATATCCCTACTAATCATCCAAGGTCCGGTCCGTCAAAAGGAAAATAACCAAACTAATCTAGCACTAATTGTATATCCAAGGTCCGGTCTAACAATTAGTGTTAACCCGAACTACAAAATCGAATTAGAGCTCAATCAAGATAAGAATTCAAATCAAAGCAATAATTGAAATTGCCATTCAAGGTAATAAAATCATAACAATCAACTTACAATAGATCAATCTCAAAGTGAAGACCACTTCTACCCTATAGAAATGTAGAAGAAGAGAGTTCCTATTGGGTTGGTAAGCTAGTTTACAAGAAATATCATCAAAAGTAATAGAAGAAGGTAAGAAAACAATTCCAAAACCAGTTGTCAATTGATACCGAAAAAGTCTCTTCACTTCAACTCCTCTCTTGAATCCTCTTCTTGCACCTTGAAGCTTGAATGATTGAAATAGATCCAAACACTTCTTGAATAGCTTGCACAATTCTCCTTACATGTCGAGGCAGCCTTACACAAACTATAACAATCTAGGGATTTCTCTAAATGAAAGTAGAACAACAAATTGATAGAAAAAATTCCCTAAATTCTATTCCAAAAATATATGAAATTTAAGTACAACCCAATATGATATTCAATATCAAAACAATGTGGTAATCAAGCCAATCGACTAATGCTAAAAATCCTAATATTTATAGGTAACCGAAAGTATGGGTAAAATCGTTATTTTACAAATAAAACAGTGATTCTCGGCATTACTACGGGCGTTGTCCTTTTCGCCTCTCTTGGCGTATGAATGTCGTTATGTCCTACGGACATAAAATCCAGAGTGCAACGGTCGTAGAGGCATCATTTTTTATACGGGTGTGATGCACAAAAGGGCGTAGTCCATCTTCCAAGGGCGTAGCACAATTCCAAAATGTTACACTTTTGTCTCTGAATTTATCTTTTTAAGCCAATTTGCCCCGAGGTACCCCGAAATGCAAAATATACAATTAAACCCTTAATCAATCAATTTATCTCAATTTAATACAATAAAACTCACAAATCATGCACAATTTATATCCCAAAACATGATCATATTTGATGTTATCATTGCTCTTAAAAGAATAACTAATTCCCTTATACCCTCTAGAATTGAAATAATAGACTTATATCTAACTTCCAAAATAAAAGGAATAAATGACTGACATAGGTTATTGTAGAGCATATATGATTTAACTTGACTAGGAAAAAGGCCTTGACCTAATGTTTTGTTTTAGGGTCATTTACGACCCACCTCCATGCTTGATTATCATATTCCTCAAGGTCCTTCATGGCATTCTCATACATTTCTTTGTTGTTGCTTCTAGCTATGTTCCATAGCTTGACTTTAAAAAAAAATTTCATATCGATGGTCAGCATTGGGTAAAATCGAAAAAAGGGAAATAGTTAAATGGTGAAAAATATCTTATAAAATTTAACATAAGTAAATAAATGTCCAAAATAGCCCTTGGTTTGGTATTTCAAGATCATTAACCAACAACTCAAAAAATCTTCTCCACTTCTCCGTAGCCTCCTTCTCAACCACTTGCCCATGCAATAGGCCACTAGTCATTGCTGTCATCATTTGTCCATGGTAGGTGTCATTCACATCCTGCAATGCTTCACAATTTTAAAGGACCTACACAAATATACATCTTCTTAAATCTAGGTTATCTACCCTCTTCCCTAAAATTCTCGTGATCAATTACAACAGTTGAATCAGGGCGTGTTCTTAAAATTGTTTATATTGAGCAACATGATCCCCATCAATCATTCTCAATGCAATGATTCTTGCATTGTGCAGTAGTCTTTAAAATCTCACTTTTGTACTGCTTATCTATATTCCGACTAATTGATTTGGGGGAAATTCTTGGATTCACTCCTATCCTTTCTAGATATTTTTCTACTACTCAACTAGTTGTAATATGCATGTTCTCCGATGTGTGAGTTGTATATAAAAATAATATAAATAATATTGTCACTAATAAAATAAACTCAACTAGGCAGAGCACCTATTGAAATAGTTTAGAAAATAAGGTCGTATTCAGATTTTAATATTTTTTTCCCCAAGACGTCTATTAAATTCTAGTGTGAAAAATATAATTAAATCAATTATGAATATGATTTGAAAGTATGAATCAATCATCAAGTAATCCAACCATATCAAGAATGATAAGATTGAATTCTAAATCCTAGAAAGCAAGGTAAATGAACAATGTAAAGTAGATGGAAAGCAAGTAATATGGATGGTAGAAACTCAAGGGAAAATCATAGGTGAAATGAAGGATACAAACTACTAGGGGCAAGATTAATCATGAATTAACTATCATAATCTTACCAATATTCAAGTCTAAAGTAGAATTTCTTCCATACGGATTGTGGCAAGAAATTCATTGATTTAAAAACACTTAATGTTGACAAGATCAAATCTCCCATCAATCATCCTAGTTCCAGCCTAACAATTAGTGTTAATCTGGAACTACAACCTCAAATCAAAGCTCAATACTCAAGATAAAATTCAGATCCAAAGCTATGAATGAAATTTCAATTCAAATTAATAACACTACAACAATCATCCATGAAAACCATAATTTGCCCAAAGTAATAAGTAACATAAAACCAACCATTTCTACCTAAGAGAAATGTAGAGAGAAGAGTTCCTAAGGTTGGTAGCTAGATACAAGATAAAAATTACAAAAAGTAATTGAAGTAGAGAAACCTCTTCAACTCCCTCCTTGTAAATCTTCTTGTTCTTCTTCAAATCTTCAAGTTGAGATAATTGAATCCTCTCTTACAAAACTTCAAGGAAATTCCTTACGTTTCGAGGTAACTTCACACAAAGACTCACAAGAGACTCTTAAAACTACAACAATGTTAGAGAAAGATCTCAAGAGAAATGGAAATTACAAATTATAGATCTAATCTCAAAGCATAACCAACAATGCTCTAAATGATAATCTAAGTATAAACTAAGCAACCATCCATTATACAAGCCAACCTCTAATAATGGTAAAAATCCTATAATTTATAGATAACCAAAACAGGGGTAAAATAGCCATTTTACACAAAATTCTCTAAAAAATCGGAACAGAGCATCAACACGGGCTCAGCGGTATAAGCAACACGGGCTCGGTGACGGGTTTTTCACTAAGCACGTGTTCTTCCGGCCGTGTTCTTCCTTCTTTATGGACGTGTTCATTCACCGAGCCCGTGTTCAATAGCTTGGCGAGCTTGTTCTGCCTTCTTGTTGGGCGTGTTAAAACACTGAGCCCGTGTTCTTGACCCGGGCTTGTATAACTTTCTAGAAATTGCATATTTAGTCCTTATTTTGTGCTTTTTATTCAATTCAGTCCCAAAAGTAACTTGAAACAGAATATTTGCAATTAAACCCAAAATCAATCGGTATATCTCAATTTATTACAATAATCTTCAACAATTATGCATAATTATCCTTCCAAAACATTATCAAATTTAGCGTTATCATTCTCCCATTGATGATTACAATTATTATGTTGCAAATTTAAAATTTTGATTACCGGGTCATTACTTTTGGTTGTAGCTTCCACACTTGTATAAATAACCTACTTGCATCCTTCCGCCGTGCAAATAGTTCTCATTCTTTTTTGGCTCAAAAGGCCAAAATCTTGTCTTCATTGGTATAATAATAATTGACAACTTCTTTGAACTATTTTCCGCTACCAAACCTCATGCCTATTTCAAATATGGGGCTGGACATATCCCTTTCTAAGGCAAATAAGGTACACCTATCTCCGATTATTATTCTTCACTACCACCGATCAATCCTTTTGGTATGTAGTCATTAATCATGTTGTATGTTACCATAAAATCATAGGTATAGCTTCTTTCTCAGGCACATTTTCCAACTTCATCATGTTGCACTTTCTCTTCATTTTCAACTTCATCAGTGAACTGCTCAAACAAAAGGTCATCATTGCAATATTATCATCCTGTAAAATGATCATGATCAAAATCTGAATCACTGTCATCATCTTCAACTTCATCATCTTGAACTTCATCAACATTAACACCACCTTCCTCTCTAACGGAATCCTCTCCAACGTCATTAGCTCTTAGACCTTCATCTATAACATCTCCCTCGATGAAAATATTATTCTCTTCAGCACCTCCAAATACACCATCATGCTCATCAAATTGTCTATCATATTCAATTGCACACTTAGTCCTAATTTCAAGTTCATGATTCATTTCTAGTTGTGAAATTGTTTCTTCATATTAAGACTGTTCTTCACCTCTCTTGGTTCCTGATAACATCAAATATGATCATGTTTTGGGATATAAATTATGCATGACTTGTGAGTTTTATTGTATTAAATTGAGATAAATTAAGTGATTAAGGGTTTACTTGTATATTTTGCATTTCGGGTAACTTCGGGGAAAATTGGCTTAAAATGATAAATTCGGAGGCAAAAGTGCAACATTCCGGAATTGTGCTACGCCCTTGGAAGATGGACTACGCCTGTATACTCTATACGCCCGTTGCCCTTTTGTGCATAACGCCCGTATAAAATAATCGCTCTACAACCGTTGCACTCTGGATTCTACATCCGTAGGACATAACGACATCAATACGCCCGTAGAGAAGAAAGGGCAACGCCCATAGTAATGCCGGAATCAACTGTTTTATTTGTAAAATGACGATTTTACCCCTATTTTTGGTTACCTATAAATATTAGGATTTTTAGCATTAGTCGGATTGATTATCACATTATTTTCGATATTGAATATCATATTGGGTTTACTTGAATTTCATATATTTTGGTATAGAATTTAGGGAATTTTCTATCAATTTCTTGATCTATTTTCACATAGAGAAATCCCTAGGTTGTTTTAGTGATAATTATCTCTAGTTAGGTTGTGTAATTTCTCCTCGGTCTATGGTAGAGTTGTGCAATCTAATCAAGAGGTGTTTGGATCTACTTCAATCATTCAAGCTTCAAAGTGCAAGAAGAGGATTCAAGAGAGGTTTTGGAATTATTTTCTTACCTTCTTCTATTATTTTTGATGATATTTCTTGTAATCTAGTTTACCAACCCAATAGGAACTCTCTTCATCTACATTTCTTTAGGGTAGAAGTGGTTGGTTTCATGTTACATTTTCACTTTGAGATTGATCTATTGTGAGTTGATTGTTATGATTTTATTAGCTTGAATTACCATTTCAATTATGGCTTTGATTTGAATTCTTATCTCGAGTTGAGCTCTAATTCAATTTTGTGGTTCGGGTTAACACTAATTGTTAAGCCGGACCTTGGATATACGATTAGTGCTAGATTAGTTTGGTTATTTTCCTATTGATGTACCGACCTTGGATGATTAGTAGAGATCTAATCTTACTAATATATTCGAGTTGTTCTTCACGTATGAATTTCTTTCAACGTATTCATCATTAGACTTAGATTTGGTGAAATTGTGATAATTGATTCATGATACTTGATTTCATTGTGAAGTGTATCCTCCACTCTCTCTAATGTCTTTAGTGAGTTCTTCAAATATTCAATATTATCTCATCCATATTCTTTACTTTGCTTTCTTTTAATTTGCTTTCTAGGAAATTAGAATTCAATCCTATCATTCTTGATAAAGGTTGGATTACTTGATGATTGATTCATATTTCCAAATCATATTAATAATTGATTTTATTATATTTTCCACACTATTTCATAATAGACGTCTTGGGGAAAACGATTTTATAAATATTAAAATCCGAATACTACATTTATTTACTAAACTATTTAGATAGGTTCTCTACCTAGTTGAGTTTATTTTCTTAGTGACAATTCTATTTTAATCTTGAGAATTCCTATTATTTATAGTATTATTTTATTCAATTATTTATATCATTGTTATATATACAACTTATCGGATTTTTTGGCGTCGTTGCCGGGGATATCTATTATTTTAATTCATGATGTTTTCCTCTTAATTCCTTGTAATTTTTGGAAAATTTTCATAGTAACGGTGTGAATCATATAATGGATCAACTATGTTATGATTTGTTATATGGAATCAATCTTAAGTATCTTTTAATTTTCTTGAAGTATCTTTGATCTTCTTAATAGATCATTGGATATTTTGATTTTGTTTAGATTAATTTGATTTGTTAGTTGAATCTTGTTTTTCATGATTTTTGTAGTTTAATTTTCAGATTTCATTTGATTTGGTTATTCTTGTTTTTAAAATTTCTTATTATTATTTTCATATCAACAAGAAGATATTTGAATTTTGTTTCTCTTTCTTTCATATTAATTCGTTTTCTTAGAATTTTTTTTTTACTTAGATTATAGATTTTTGGATTTAGATCTTAGGTTAGATGATTTAGTATCATGATTTTTAGGTTTAGTTAGTATTTTGGTTAGTTTAGATCCCTTAGGTAAACTTTTACTTAGAAGTTTTGGTTAGATATAGCTTAGATATTTTGGAATTTAGGTGAACTCTAGTTTCTTAGGATAGTTAGTTTAGTATTTTCATACCTTAGATTAGGTTAACTTTTGATTCTTTAGGTTCTTATTCTTTAGATTAACTTAGATCTTTAGTTTAACATCTTAGTTTGATCCTTAGTTTAGAATTTAGATCTAATTATTTTCCTACTTTCTAACTTGACATAGTTTGTTCTAATCTTTCTAACTTTTTTCTAATTTGATTCTAGGTATGGTTAGTTTTAGGTTCTTTCTAATTTTTCCTAATTGCTTTAACACGACCTAATTGTTTACTTTACTTGACTTTGATTTAGATAGCTTTTAATGATTTTTAGTTAGATTTTTACTTGCTTTAGATTCATTTGCTTGCCTTTTGTTTCTAGTTAATTTTATTGTTTTAGTAGGTGGATAATATCTTGATTTTATTCTCTTCTTAGTCTATATTCTTTGAATCTTATTTTCTTAGTTAATATCTCATTCTCTTGTATCTCTATTTTCATGTCAATTCTATTCTTAGTTAGTTTTTACTCTAGTTTCCATTCTAGTATAGAAGTTAATTCTCTAGTAATGTCTTCAATTAATGGAGATTATTATCTAGATACTTACTTTTGTTAGTCATTGATGTTAGATGTTTTCATATTTTCTTTTTTTTTTTTTTTTTTTGTTAACCTTGTTATGTGTTTGATATGAATTTAGGTTTGGTTTGCATCTAGCTCTATTGTTTTGCATCTTTAGAACTTAGTTTTAGCTTGCATAGATTTGATTACTATTTAATTATACCTTTTTCATTAGAATTATACCTTTAGGTTACTATTTAATTATGTTCAATTTTCTTAGATGATATGTTAGTCTAGTTTTCGAATAAGGTAACATTCTTAGAAATTAATTCTAAGAAATATTAATTTTAGTGACCAACATTTGCTTTAATTCTATTTCCTTTGTAGTTAGTGTGCTGTATTTTGGTTGAAAAATGTATAAGTACTTTGATTTGCAAATTCTGCCTTTGCATGCCTTTGCTTAGTTAGTATAGATTTGTAGTTTCAATTTCTTTTTCGTTGCATTTGGTTGAATTGGTTAGAATGAAAAACTTTAATGTTATATCTCATATCTCATAGTTTTCATAGCCTCATATTTTTGCATGACATGCTTTGCATGTCTTTGATCTTTTTAATAGTGTATAGTTAGATGAATGTATTTCATTTCATTTTGTATGGATTTAGTTAGTAGACTGCTTGGTATTTTTGGTTATTAGTATGGTTGATTTTTGTATAGCTTTGAATCCATGAATGAGTTCATTACTTTTTACATTCCAGTAGTTAGATTTATGTATATTAGTTTTATATATATATTGCATTTTTCTTTGACTTCCACGTTAATGGCAGTAGCATGTTTGTAGGTATTTTTATGCTACATTTCAAGACGATTAGTTTTAATTTTCAATATGAATAGTACTTTAGGAAGTTTTTCATTGCATGGTATTTGTTGATTACATATATTAAATATGGACTCTATTATGTATAGTATAGTGTGTATATTGCATAAACAGTAGATGTACTCACAAGAGTTACACTTTTTCTTTGTATGACGTTGCATGCTTATGTATTTATACTAGTTGCATATTTACTTGTTAGTGGAATTTGCTTTTTAGTTTTGTCTTATATACAGTATGCATGGTTTCTATAGTTTGCATGGCTTATATATATATTCAAATTGCAACTTGTAGTTTCCAGTAGTTCTTTTTGCATGCACTTTACTATAGGAATTGATGTATATTTAATGTATTCCAACTTCCAGTAAGTTAGTGCATGGTTTCTTTGTCAATTCATTTTGCATGATATTGTAAATAATGGTTTATAGATATGCTAGTTGATATAATTGCATTTCTTTTTGTTCTTCATAATATGGACAATTTGCATGGTCAATTTAGTTAGCAAAAGCATGATTTTCCTTGTCTTTATTTATCAATTTCCAGTAGGTTAGTGTATGGTTTTGTTTTAATTTCAAATGCATTTATTGCAATAATGGCATATAGATACGTTAGTTGTTTTTAGTTGCATTTCTTTTGCCCTCCACATAATAGCATTAAGTTTGTATGTATATAGTTCATTTCTTTTCATTTAGCTTAGTAGACAATTTGCATGGTCAATTTAGAAGCTTATTGTATGTATCATTTTTTTTTTCATTTCCAGTAGCTAGGTGAATTATATATATATATTTGTACACTGCATGTTCACTGACTTGGTGCAGTAACAATTTGTATACATCACTACTGCTGAGTATTAAATCCAGTAGATTTTGCATGCTTTTTCTTTTCTTGTGTGAAATTCCAGTAAGTTGATGTGATTCTTAAATCCAAAACAGATTGGAACCAAGAATGATGCCTCGACTCGTCTATAAATCAGGTTGTAATGAAAAGAAAACAAAAGAAAAAGAATGATATTGGTTCAAACACAACTTTCTTTCGCCCTTTGTTGGCTAGGGCTGCATATTGTTTAGTCCTCTTTTCAATGTTCTGTCTAACCTTCTCATGAATTTGTTTCACAAAATCAGCTTTCTTTTTCCCATCTAAGTTAACACGTTCAGTCAAAGGCAATGGAATTAAATCCAAAGGTGTCAATGGATTAAAACCATACACAATTTCAAAAGGTGAAACCTTAGTTGTCCTATTATATGCAAACTCTAAATGTGGCAAACAATCTTCCCATGTTTTCAAGTTCTTTTGTATTATAGCACGCAACAAGGTAGATAATGTTCTGTTAACCACTTCAGTTTGTGGGTGACAACTAGTAGAAAATAAAAGCTTGGTACCTAGTTTTCCCCACAAAGTTTTCCAAAAATAGCTCAAGAACTTTGCATCCCTATCTGAAACAATGCTTTTAGGCATGCCATGCAATCTTACAATTTCCTTGAAAAACAAATCAGCAATATGTGATGCATCATCGACCACATATATAGAATCCCTACCCGTTCTAGACCTAGGTAAACCCAAAACAAGGTCCATAGATATGTCAACCCAAGGTTCACTAGGAATAGGCAAAGGAGTATACAATCCATGAGGCTTGACTTGAGACTTAGCTTTTCTACATGTAATGCACTTTTCACAAATTCTTTCAACATCTCTTTTCATATGAGGCCAAAAAAAATGTTCCTGCAAGATGTCTAGTGTCTTAGATACACCAAAATGCCCCATCAAACCACCCCCATGAGATTCTTTAACAAGCAAGTCACGCAATGAACCTTTTGGCACACAACTTATTTTCTCTAAACAAGAAACCATCATGCCTAAAGAATTTTCCAAAAGCTTCTTTTTCACATGCATTGAATACATTAGAAAAATCACAATCATCAATATACAAATCTTTAATGTATTCAAAACCAAGTAATTTTGCATCTAAGGTAGAAAGTAAAACATACCTTCGAGATCATGCTCGATACCAATTTTCTACAGGGGGGTTTCCAAATAATTAAACACACTACATGCCGCCCCGTGCCATGTATACCCTGTGCCCAAAGATAACTGGATAACTGGATTATGTGAGTACGTGTTTTGACGAGGCGAAATTCAAGCCAAAGCTTAACGAATTTCTTTAGTCGGGATATAGAGAGTAGATCTCTTATTCCTTTTTTTCCTCCAAACGATATACCCTTTTTCCTCGGGGGGTTTCCTCCAAATTTTCTACAGGGGGGTTTTTTTTTTTTTTTTTTTTTTTTTTTTTTAAAGAAAAACAACTCCTTATGATTTCACCTTAACCATTCGGCTAATAGGCATCCAGAATTAATTAAAGGCCAAACACGGGCATTTTCCCTAATAGGCCATGCACAATTCTTTAAGCCTAACCAGAGTCTATTAATCAGAAGGATAGTAAAAAACAGACGAACAGACATCCTCGGATCTCACCTTAACCTTGCGGCTAATAAGCATCCAAGATATTCATAGATATCTCTTAAGCTTAACCAGAGTCTTTTGAACAAAGGACAACACATATAAAGAAGAGAACAATAGAAAAGAAACAAGATAAAAATCCAGTTGATGATAAACACAGAAAGAATATAAGAAGATAAAAGCATATGATTCCTGAATTACTGAGTTATCATACCCCTCTTTCCCGGAGGGGGTTTAAGCTATCATTCTAATAAGAATAAAGCAACAGAAAATTAATACAAACTTACAATTTCTATTGCAGAAATTCTTGTACAAAAACAAACTTCAAACTTTCTCACACTAGTTGCTCTGCCTTCTTTCTATGTTTGTTACTTGTGGTGTGTGGAGGAGAGGTGTGTTCCGAATTACAAAGAAAAGCCATATATATAGGCAAAGGGGGAAAGCAAAACAAATAAAAAAAAAACAAGCACTCACAGCAGTGATGCTTTGTCATTACAAGATAAGATCACTCAAAAAGCAGGAAAAGATTACATGCAAAGTCGTAAAGGAGCACACTTACACGCAAAGTAAGAAAATGGCACACAGTAAAGATGTCGGCCATAATAAACCGAGTGGAGTGGTGTGTCCCACCACTAAGTAGTGCGCAGAGCACTTAAACCTCCAGTATGATGTCATGATTTTCTTGTCGGTCATCTAACTCTGCCAGATCCATTCCTATTGGAGTATGTCCAGATGGAATTTCAAGGTTGTGAGTATCAAGATAATCACCATAATTCCGGGCAATTTGGTATTGGTGGATAGATTGAACATGAAACATTTGTGGAACATCTTCAGTAACATGATTGAGGAAAGGAACATCATAAGTCCTTTTATGCAGGTATGGACTTCCAAAAATTTTTTATATTCTTTTCTTCGGTGAAAAGTTGAACATCATACCGAGGAATATGTGAAATCGGTGGTTGTGCTTGCTTGAAGATATACTCTAGCAAGAGTATATTGTTCTTCTTCATGCCCTTTGAGAAGTGAATAGCTAAATTCCAAGGGTTGCTAAATTGGGATTTTGTAGTCATGTGTAGTAAGCAAAATAGTGTGTCTGGCAGCATCGGGAAAGGTCAAGGACTGTGGGACTGTCTCAAACTCAAGGTTTATGTAACCATTACGGGTAATGTCTGTCTTGAGTATTTGTTGAAGGATGTAGGCAAGTCTCCATGAGACTGGTTCAATGTATTCTATTACTTGCCCGGGAGAAGTAACCATAGCTCTTCTTATCATTCCAGTGGTAAACAAGTTTTTGAATGATAGGAAAGCATCGATATCCTTCCAAGTCCGCAGATCTATTGATGCTTGGACAAAGTGAAAACCTTTATCACACTTGCAATACTGTTGAGGGTGTTTGTTTTCTTTAAAAGCAAGCACACAGAGTGCTAACCCTCCGGAAGGATCTTCTTTGGCCTCTGCCATTGCTCGTAACCTTTGCTGGGTTGCAAGAATATTCTGTTTAGTGTCACGAAGAACAATCTCTCGATTTTCTCTTTCACTTCGCCGAGTTGCTCAGGAAATACTTCCAAAAATTCTTGCTTTTGATTCCATTCTTTTTCCCATTCTTTTTTAAGCAGATTGAGTTAAGATGTTGTCTTTGTTAGCTCTTTCTTCATAGTTTCCATTTTCTCTTCCAATTCTGAAATCCGTTTTGCCTTATTGCCATTTTCAATTATCAGTAAACGTTCTTTTTCACGCCATTTTGGAGAAAGTACGGGTTCCGTAGATTCATTAAGATCGGGAAAAGATTTCCGGGAACAGAGGATTTGACCATTAAGATTAGTCAAATGTCCTACTAAAGCATGAATAATAGAAAGAAATTGAGTGGATTTGGGTTGGTTGAATAGGTTATCAACCAGACATTGCTGTTCAGGAAGAAGTGTGAATTGAGATCGGAAAGCATGTTTCTGGGGAAAGGTTGGAAAACTATAAGGACCGAATATGATTAAGTAAAATATGATTAAGTAAAAAGGATAATTCTATAATCCTATTCCCAAATATCACAGGCTCCAGTAATGAAACGGTACCTGGATTAAGAATGAATCTTAAACTATATCTGGGAGATCTATATAAATATCAATTATTATAACTACCTATGGACTCCAGTATTGAAACGGTATCCATAACAGCTTTGAATGCTGTTTTATATACTATGGTGGTTTATCCAAAACTTGTTGATCAAAAAGAAGAAATCTAGATAATTTATCGGCTAAATAATTATCAGTTCCTTTAATATGCTCGAATTTAATTCTATAATTAGAGTTAATAATACTATCTTTAAAAACAAGCCATCTTCTTTGGCTAATCCGTTTCCTGTTTTTATTTTCAAAGAATTTAACAATAGCTTCACAATCTGTTCTAACTAAGATCTCGGGTTTATTTATCAAAAATAATCTAAAACTATCAAGAGCATATTTTACTGCTAGTATTTCTTGATCTATACTACTGAGATTCTTTTCTCTATATTGTCCACTAGAATATCTACAAAGTTCTTCACTTGATTTAGGACTATACTTATTTGGTTTTCGTTTTAAAATACCACCCCATCCTTGTTCACATCCATCTGTTTCAACTATCATATAATCATTATCTAATGGTAATTTAAGATTAGCTCTTTTAATTTGGTCAATCTGTTTATAGTCTTCTATATTAAATATTTTCATTCCTGTACTTCCTATTTTACCATATAAAGGTCCAACCATTTTTCCCAAATTATGTATAAAAGGTCTTGCATAATTAACTAATCCTAGAAAGGCTTGTAATTCTTTAATAGTTTTGATAGGAGGAAAATCTAATACTTTTTTAGCAATATGTGGTTGTAATTTTATTCTTCCATTTCCTAATTCAATACCTAAGAATTCTATATTATTTTTGAAAAACTGTGCTTTTTTACTACTAATTACTATACCATTTTTATCAAATTCAGCTAATACCTTTTTTAAATGTTCTATATGATCTATCTTATTTTGACTGAAAACAAGAACATCATCTATATATACTGCTACAAAGTTTCTATATTTTCCAAAAATATCATCCATTTTTCTTTGAAATATACTAGGTGCATTTTTCAAACCAAACGGCATAACTAACCATTCAAAATGTCCTAGAGGACAAGTAAAAGCTGTCCATTCTATACTATCGGGATGCATTTTAATTTGCCAGAAACCGGACTTACAGTCAAATTTACTGAATATAAAATTGTTTTGTATTCTATTTATCAATTCTACTTTATCGGGAATATCATAAGCATCGTCAATAGTATTATCATTTAATCGTCTATAATCTATAACCATTCTACTTTTTCCTCTAACGATTTCACTATGTTTGTTAACAATAAAAGCAGGAGATCTATGAGGACTAGTACTTCTTCTAATTACTTGTAATCTTTGTAGATCATTTATATGCATTTCAAATTCTTTAAGATTCTCATTTGTTGCTTCTATTTTCTTAGAAACTATTCTAAACTGAGGATCTTTTAATTCTAATTTATAATAAAGAGAATTTCTTGTCCAATGACTTTGAGGATTTTCTCCAAAAATATTATCTTTTTCTAATTGACTAATAATATTATCTATATCATAATGTCCTGTACTAAGGAAATTAAATAAACAAGAATAGTTAAGATATGGAGTTATATCATTATTCTGCTCTAAATCTACTAATTCAATCGGATTTAAATCTACTAACTCGGTTTTAGGTTTGCAATCACCCGTGGTTTTACATTGACATTCTGTTTCGTCATTTGGTAATTGGTGTTCTATATGTTCATTAGTATAAGGTATAGGTGGTGTTTCTAATAAACTAAGATTATTTTTATTTAAAATTATTCCATGATAATGGTTTAATATAAAATTTAATCCTATTATAAATTTAACATCACTAAGAGAAAAATCTCTCGGCATATTCTCTTGGGATTTGTATAAGGGTTTGTATATCCTTTCTCAGTATAATAAGCTATTTTATATTTATTTAATTGTTTATCATACTTATGCAATTGTCCATCCATTTGTTCAGCATGAAATTGTTGATCTAAAGGAATAATACTTTGGTATTTTAAGGGAATTAACTTATTATCAAGGATTGTATTACTACAACCTGAATCTAACATTCCTATTACTTCTAAAGTCCAAGTATCTATGTAAATTTTACATTTTATTTTAACAGCATATATCCTAGGATGTTTAGTTGATAAATAATTAAAAGCAATTTCCTTATTATTAGGAGATGTAATTTCTAATCTCTCTAAACATACCCTATCTTTCTTAAACTTTCTTTGTATCTTGAGTGCTGCTAAATTATACTTAATTGTTTCTAATTTTATACATTTTTGAATTACATGAGCATTTTCATAATCTTCTATATCTAAATAATGATTTAATTGAATTCCATAAATGTCTAACCTATCCATTTCTTTAATTTCAATTCTATACTAGATAGTCTTTCTTGTAATTCCTGAAGTATATTTTCAATATGTAATATCCTAAGTTCTATAGTATCATGTTTTTGTTTATCACTAGTTTGCTGTTTAGGTATAGGATCTAAAGGGATATTTAAATGTTTTAGACAAAAAACACATGCTTCTTTATGACATAAATTGCATTTATATCTAAGATGTAAAACAGGATACTTAAAACAATATATACAAGGTTTGTCATTACTTCATCTATTTCCTATCCAAGTATGAGAACAATTTATAGACATACTCAGTTTTCTTTGGGGAAACCTAAATCATCTATCCAGGGTTGTAAAGTTTGCACTAAGGGTATAGTAGGTTGCTGGGATGTAGATGGGTCTGATGTATCAGGAGAGAAATAGCTGGTAGGTTTGGGAGAAGAGAAGGGATTTCTATATGATTTCGTTCAGGAGTTACTAATATATTATCTATATATATATTAGTGTTATTTTTAAAAAGTTCTAAGTTTAGGTTTATAAATGGGTCACAATTTGAAAAAAGATCGGAATTTAATGATTGGGATTCCGGACTAGGTTCTACTTCTACTTGTTCACTAGTAGTAGCTTCATTATCTACTGTTTTAGCATTAGTAGTGGTTTCAGTATCTACTGGTTTATCTAGAGGCCATATATTGGGGCCAGTATAAATTTCCGGAATTGTGTTTATATCATTTCCTACAATTTTCTTAAATCTTTCTAAGTTATGTTTTAAATTAAACTGTTTTCTATGTAATCCTAATCAGTCAATATCTTTAGTAGCACGAATTAAACGACTATGTCTTTTTAATAAATTAGATTTAGTTTGTGTTAAACTATATAACATGTAACTCCTATTACTACTAGGTTCAAATGATTTTTTAATACTTTTATTAATGCATCTATTACTAAACTAAGATGATAGCCATCTGGTTCTCGATTTTGGCATTCTCGATTTGTAGTCATTCTAAATGAAATGTTTTGAAATGTTCATGAATATCTTTGTAATGGGCTTTTAATACTAATCTTTTTCTTAAAATAAGTATTCGCATATCTAAAATGTTATGTCTATGTGTAAGACTATTATTACTCAAGGCTCGCATTTCGTTTAATTTAGTTTCATGACTATCAATATCTATTTTAATATAATCTAAATATTCTTTAAACATATGACAACATGCACATTGAGCATTACATGTCCAAATTAATAGGCTTTCTATAAAGTTTGCCATTTGTTCACTACGGTCTGGGTCATTATCTTGTTCATGGTTCCATTCACTTTCTGGTTGTATATCGGATTCTAAATTAGAAGATGCTACATTTTCGGTTTCGGCAAATCTTCACTACTTCCACTAATTATATTGGGTCTACCGGGCATTATGAACAATTATCTTCACAAATTTGTGACATATCATCTACATTAGTTAACATAAATTCTTCTAACTGATCTATTTTATTTTTATACAAATTATCGGTTCCTATTAATTCTTGTGCGAAACCTAAGTTTTCTTCTTCAATATTATCGTGGGAATAATTCATGTCATCTATACTTATAATACTAAAAATACTTTCAGTATCCGATAAAGTTTCATCTATATGGAGTAAATCTTCATTTACACATTCAATTAATACTGCCTCTTTATTTCGGTTATTATATTTCCTATCACATTCTCGAGCTAAATGATCGGGACTTCCACAAGTAAAACAACTAAGTCTATTTTTATAATTTCGTTTTCTATCAAATCTTCTAACATGTTTGTCTTTACTAAGATAAGGCTTTCTTGCATTACTTTTTCTTAAATAATATTTCTTCTTATTTTTATATTTTATATAGTTTTTTGGTTTAGACTGTTTACTAGGCTTATCATATACCCGAGGAGTATAAATATTTTTACAAAAACTATATTCTCCTTTTAATTGTTTACTAATTGTTATATCAGTACATTGTTCTACTAATTTATCTATAACAAATTTGATTTTAGTGCCAATATTATCTAAAAGAAGAATATACTTACCTTCACGAATAGCCTTCTTTTTTCTTCTAAATATTGCCTAAAAATTTTTGTACCTAATGGATCGGGTAATTTTAAAAATAATTTTTCTCCTATTGTTTGATTATGATAACATCCAGCTACTGTACTATGGTGCATAAAATCTAAAAAGAAGGGTTTACAGAATTCCCATTTTCTAAGTTGTAACATTTCTAATTGTTTTAATGCTATTTCTTGTTTTTTATCGTAACCAGTATTAGGTTGTTCACCAAGAACTAAAAGAGTTACTTTATTTGTAAAGTTATAAGGATTATCTCCTAATTCTATATCTCTAGCGAATTCTAAAGGGTAATTTGCTTTATAACTTTCCCATAATGCTCTAGCTGTTTCACCTAAAAATTTTTCTAAATAATTATACATTCCTACAACATCAAAAGTAAAATCGTCTTTAGTGTATTCTCTACCAACGATTTGAGACCATGTTTCTAATAATGTTGGCCATATTTGAGGATCATGTGCAGTTAAATTTAGTATTTTACCATTATCTATTAAAAGATTACTATCTAATGTTTCCAAAGGAAGTCTACGTCCTCTACTTTGAAATATCCTACCTTCATTTCTATCATTATATGTTGTATAAGGTGTTCTAGGTGGTTGTCCTATAGCATAATTACGTTGAGATGCATAAGATTGTGCTGTGTGCATTACTAGATGTACTAGGATTTTGATTAATTGGTGGACTTGTTGATTCCATATATTCTTTATCTTGATTATGTTCATATGTTACACTATATCCATTAGATGTTTTATGAAGGTAATCAGTTTCTAATAATTGTCCTAAATTTATCATTTCCATTTCTAAAGATAAGACTTCATCAAAAGATAAATCTATACCGGATCCTATTATAATTCTACCTTCGAGAAATCTATTCATTGTTCTTCAATTTCTTCTATTTCTGAATTATTTTGAATTTGCTCGATATAATTACTAAACCTTAAAGAATAGGATCCATCACGATTTTTAAACATATCATGTGATTCAGGAGTATTAATAATATCTTTATCGATTAAATTTTTTCCTAAATTCCATTCAGATCCTTCTAAACTACTAGAAGTTATTTTCATAGGTTCTAAAAATTTTATTCCTTTTGATATTATGGGTTTAGGGTTTACTAAGACTCCTATATTTACTAATAAATTTCCATCATTTCTAATAAATCCTTCATAGCCCTTAGCTTGTAAGCCTATTACTATTTTATCTAAATCATTTATAGAAAGTAATAAATCAGGACTACAATAAAATAAGGCTTCATTTTTACCCATATCTAATTCCATTGTTGCTAAAGTAGCTTTTTGAGCATCTTTCTTCCAACTTTTATCTAAGAGTACTACTAAAACTTTTGCTCCTACATATTTTCTAGTTAAACCTTTAATTGCTACCATAATTAAACCAAGATGGGCTAATCTTTTGCCTGATTTTCGAATCTTTTCTATAGATTCTTTGCTAATAATATCTAAATTAACAGCATTAGTTGTTACTTGCACTTGTTCTTCTCTACTTATCCGTAACAAGCTAAAATGAATTCAAATAATTTTTTATTTCAAAGATAAAGTATGGGTGATGAGCAATGTTTAAGGTCAACTTCAATGCAAGTTCTACTAAACTTTGACCACTTTTGAAACAACACAATCATTAAATTTGATTCATTTTTATGTTATTTAACTATTTTTATGCCTTAAAGTGAAAATGAATTCAAAAATATTTAATTCTTATTTCAAAGATAAAGTATGGGTGATAATCAATGTTTAAGGTCAACTTCAATGCAAGTTCTACTAAACTTTGGCCACTTTTGAAACAACACAATCATTAAATTTGATTCATTTTTATGTTATTTAACTACTTTTATGCCTTAAACGTTGAAAATGAATTCAAATAATTTTTTATTTCAAAGATAAAGTAAGGGTGATAATCAATGTTTAAGGTCAACTTCAATGCAAGTTCTACTAAACTTTGACCACTTTTGAAACAACACTACTTTTATGCCTTAAACGTTGAAAATGAATTCAAATAATTTTTTATTTCAAAGAAAAAAAAGGGGGAGAAGGATGGGTTAATTACTTTTATGTTTTATTATTCAAATAATTTTTTATTTCAAAGATAGAGTATGGGTGATGAACAATGTTGAAGGTCAACTTCAATGCAAGTTCTACTAAACATTGACCACTTTTGAAACAACACAATCATTAAATTTGATTCATTTTTATGTTATTTAACTACTTTTATGCCTTAAACGTTTAAAATGAATTCAAATAATTTTTTATTTCAAAGATAAAGTATGGGTGATAATCAATGTTTAAGGTCAACTTCAATGCAAGTTCTACTAAACTTTGACCACTTTTGAAACAACACAATCATTAAATTTGATTCATTTTTATGTTATTTACTACTTTTATGCCTTAAACGTTTAAAATGAATTCAAATAAATTTTTTTTTTCAAAGATAAAGTATGGGTGATGAGGAATGTTTAAGGTCAACTTCAATGCAAGTTCTACTAAACTTTGGCCACTTTTGAAACAACACAATCATTAAATTTGATTCATTTTTATGTTATTTAACTACTTTTATGCCTTAAACGTTTAAAATGAATTCAAATAATTTTTTTTTTCAAAGATAAAGTATGGGTGATGAACAATGTTTAAGGTCAACTTCAATGCAAGTTCTACTAAACTTTGACCACTTTTGAAACAACACAATCATTAAATTTGATTCATTTTTATGTTATTTAACTACTTTTATGCCTTAAACTGATTTTTATTTCAAAAATGAATTCAAATAATTTTTTTAATTCAAAGAATAAAGTAATGATTGATTTTTTTTTATGTTGTAACAATGAACATCAATTAAAATTAAATATTTAAAAAGAAAAAGAAAGAGGGGGGGGGGTGAAGGGGGAGTTCTACTTAAAACGTTTTTTGACCCTTTTGAAACAACACAATCATTAAATTTGATTCATTTTTATGTTATTTAACTACTTTTATGCCTTAAACGTTTAAAATGAATTCAAATAATTTTTTATTTCAAAGATAAAGTATGGGTGATGAACAATGTTTAAGGTCAACTTCAATGCAAGTTCTACTAAACTTTGACCACTTTTGAAACAACACAATCATTAAATTTGATTCATTTTTATGTTATTTAACTACTTTTATGCCTTAAACGTTAAAAATGAATTCAAATAATTTTTTATTTCAAAGATAAAGTATGGGTGATGAACAATGTTTAAGGTCAACTTCAATGCAAGTTCTACTAAACTTTGACCACTTTTGAAACAACACATCATTAAATTTGATTCATTTTTATGTTATTTACTACTTTTATGCCTTAAACGTTTAAAATGAATTCAAATAATTTTTTATTTCAAAGATAAAGTATGGGTGATGAACAATGTTTAAGGTCAACTTCAATGCAAGTTCTACTAAACTTTGACCACTTTTGAAACAACACAATCATTAAATTTGATTCATTTTTAGTTATTTAACTACTTTTATGCCTTAAACGTTTAAAATGAATTCAAATAATTTTTTATTTCAAAGATAAAGTATGGGTGATGAACAATGTTTAAGGTCAACTTCAATGCAAGTTCTACTAAACTTTGACCACTTTTGAAACAACACAATCATTAAATTTGATTCATTTTTATGTTATTTAACTACTTTTATGCCTTAAACGTTAAAAATGAATTCAAATAATTTTTTATTTCAAAGATAAAGTATGGGTGATGAACAATGTTTAAGGTCAACTTCAATGCAAGTTCTACTAAACTTTGACCACTTTTGAAACAACACAATCATTAAATTTGATTCATTTTTATGTTATTTAACTACTTTTATGCCTTAAACGTTTAAAATGAATTCAAATAATTTTTTATTTCAAAGATAAAGTATGGGTGATGAACAATGTTTAAGGTCAACTTCAATGCAAGTTCTACTAAACTTTGACCACTTTTGAAACAACACAATCATTAAATTTGATTCATTTTTATGTTATTTAACTACTTTTATGCCTTAAACGTTGAAAATGAATTCAAATAATTTTTTATTTCAAAGATAAAGTATGGGTGATGAACAATGTTTAAGGTCAACTTCAATGCAAGTTCTACTAAACTTTGACCACTTTTGAAACAACACAATCATTAAATTTGATTCATTTTTATGTTATTTAACTACTTTTATGCCTTAAACGTTGAAAATGAATTCAAATAATTTTTTATTTCAAAGATAAAGTATGGGTGATGAACAATGTTTAAGGTCAACTTCAATGCAAGTTCTACTAAACTTTGACCACTTTTGAAACAACACAATCATTAAATTTGATTTATTTTTATGTTATTTAACTACTTTTATGCCTTAAACGTTGAAAATGAATTCAAATAAATTTTTATTTCAAAGATAAAGTATGGGTGATGAGCAATGTTTAAGGTCAACTTCAATGCAAGTTCTACTAAACTTTGGCCACTTTTGAAACAACACAATCATTAAATTTGATTCATTTTTATGTTATTTAACTACTTTTATGCCTTAAACGTTTAAAATGAATTCAAATAATTTTTTATTTCAAAGATAAAGTGTGGGTGATGAACAATGTTTAAGGTCAACTTCAATGCAAGTTCTACTAAACTTTGACCACTTTTGAAACAACACAATCATTAAATTTGATTCATTTTTATGTTATTTAACTACTTTTATGCCTTAAAAGTTTAAATATGAATTCAAATTTTTTTTTTCAAAGATAAAGTATGGGTGATGAACAATGTTTAAGGTCAACTTCAATGCAAGTTCTACTAAACTTTGACCACTTTTGAAACAACACAATCATTAAATTTGATTCATTTTTATGTTATTTAACTACTTTTATGCCTTAAACGTTTAAAATGAATTCAAATAATTTTTTATTTCAAAGATAAAGTATGGGTGATGAACAATGTTTAAGGTCAACTTCAATGCAAGTTCTACTAAACTTTGACCACTTTTGAAACAACACAATCATTAAATTTGATTCATTTTTTGTTATTTAACTACTTTTATGCCTTAAACGTTTAAAATGAATTCAAATAATTTTTTATTTCAAAGATAAAGTATGGGTGATGAACAATGTTTAAGGTCAACTTCAATGCAAGTTCTACTAAACTTTGACCACTTTTGAAACAACACAATCATTAAATTTGATTCATTTTTATGTTATTTAACTACTTTTTTTGCCTTAAACGTTGAAAATGAATTCAAATAATTTTTTATTTCAAAGATAAAGTATGGGTGATGAACAATGTTTAAGGTCAACTTCAATGCAAGTTCTACTAAACTTTGACCCCTTTTGAAACAACTCAATCATTAAATTTGATTCATTTTTATGTTATTTAACTACTTTTATGCCTTAAACGTTGTAAAAGAATTCAAATAATTTTTTATTTCAAAGATAAAGTATGGGTGATGAACAATGTTTAAAGTCCACTTCAATGCAAGTTCTACTAAACTTTGACCACTTTTGAAACAACACAATCATTAAATTTGATTCATTTTTATGTTATTTAACTACTTTTGTGCCTTAAACGTTAAAAATGAATTCAAATAATTTTTTATTTCAAAGATAAAGTATGGGTGATGAAAAATGTTTGTGGTCAACTTCAATGCAAATTCTACTAAACATTGACCACTTTTGAAACAACGCAATCATTACATTTGATTCATTTTTATGTTATTTAACTACTTTTGTGCCTTAAACGTTCAAAATGAATTCAAATAACATTTTATTTCAAAGATAAAGTGTGGGTGATGAACAATGTTTGAGGTCAATCAATGCAAATTTTAATAAACTTTGACCACTTTTGAAACAACACAATCATTATATTTGATCCATTTTTATGTTATTTAAGTACTTTTATGCCTAAGCGGTTAAAATTTAAATTCAAATAATTTTTTATTTCAAAGATAAAGTATGAGGGAGATGAAAAGTGTTCGTGGTCAACTTCAACGCAAATTCTACTAAACTTTGACCACTTTTGAAACAACACATTATAATTTATTTATATGTTATTTAACTACTTTTTTGCCATAGACGTTGTAAATGAATTCAAATAACTTGTTATTTCAAAGATAAAGTATGGGAGATGTGGGTGATGAACAGTTTTGTAGGTCCCTTCAATCCAAATTTTTAAAACTGGCCTCTTGTTTTTGAAGCAACGCGTTCATTATATTTGATTCATCTTTATGATATTTAACTACTTTTAAACCTTAAACGTTCAAAATGAATTCAAATAACATGTTATTTCAAAGATAAAGTGTGTGAGATGAACAATGTTTAAGGTCAACTTCAATGCAAGTTCTACTAAACTTTGACCACTTTTGGAACAACACAACCATTAAATTTGATTCATATTTATATTATTTAACTACTTTTATGCCTTAAACGTTGAAAATGAATTCAAATAATGTTTTATTTCAAAGATAAAGTATAAGAGATGAGAATGTGTACGTGGTCAACTTCAATGCAAATTTTACTAAACTTTGACCACTTTTGAAACGACACAATCATTGTAATTGATCCATTTTTATGTTATTTAACTACTTTTATGCCTTAAACGTTAAAAATGAATTCAAATAATTTTTTATTTCAAAGATAAAGTATGAGAAATGAAAAATGTTTGTGGTCAACTTCAATCAAAATTCTACTAAATTTTGACCAATTTTGAAATAACGCAATTATTATTTGATCCATTTATATGTTATTTAACTACTTTTATGCCTTAAACGTTGTAAATGAATTCAAATAACTTGTTATTTCAAAGACAAAGTATGAGAGATGAACAATGTTTGTTGTCAACTTCAATGCAAATTCTTCTAAACTCTGACCGCTTTTGAAACAACTCAATCATTACATTTGATCCATTTTTATGTTATTTTACTACTTTTATGTTTTAAACGTTGAAAATAAATTTAAACAACATGTTATTTCAAAGATAAAGTGTGGGAGATGAACTGTGTTTAAGGTCAACTTCAATGCAAGTTCTACTACACTTTGACTACTTTTGAAACAACACAATTATTAAATTTGATTCAATTTTATGTTATTTAACTACTTTTATGCCTTAAACGATAAACATGAATTCAAATAATTTTTTATTTCAAAGATAAAGTACAAGAGATGAAAGGTGTTCGTGGTCAACTTTAATCCAAATTCTACTAAACTTTGACCACTTTTGAAACAACGGACATCTAGAATTATATAGTATGAATAATAATTGTTACACATCAAATGATATATTGTTGTTGGCTTAACTCTCTTATTCTTTTCTATCCTCCAAACGATATTATTGTTACCCATACTTGATCTTTGAAATAACAATTTATTTGAATTCATTTTCAACGTTTAAGACATAAAAGTAGTTAAATAACATAAGAATGAATCAAATTTAATGATTATGTTGTTTCAAAAGTGGTCAAAGTTTAGTAGAACTTGCATTAAAGTTGACTTTAAACAATGTTCATCTCCCACACTTTTTTTTTTTAAAACTTCTTATGATCTCACCTTAACCTTTCGGCTCAAAAGCCAACAACGGACATCATTCCTCATAGGCTATACATAATTCTTTAAGCCTAACCAGAGTCTATTAATCATAAGAAAACATAAAGATAACAAACATAAATCCTTAGATCTCACCTTAACCTTTCGGCTAATAGGCATCCAAAATATTCTCGGATATTTCTTAAGTTGATCAAAAGGATAACACATATAAGAGAACAATTGAAAAGAAATAGATATGTGAAAACCAGGTTAACATAAAAGCAGAAAGGATATAAGAAATTATCATATAAGTTCCTGAATTTTCAAGTTATCATTCCCCTCTTTCCCAGAGGGGTTTTAAGCTAACATCTTAAGATAAATATTACAAACGTAATTCAAACTTACAATATTATTGATGTGTTTCAGAAAATACTTGTACAAACAGCAAACTTTGAAGCACACTTCACACTTTCTCACACTTTTTTTCTCTGCCTTCTCTCTATTTTTGATTGTTCGGTGTCTTGGTGTGTGTTTTTTATGTTACAAGAGAAGCATATTTATAGACACAAAAAAGGAAAGCAAAGCAAATAAAGCTCGCACTATCAACAGGAAAGCTATTAAGATAAGAAAACCACTCCAATGAAAAACTGCCAAGAATAAAAGCTACCAACGGGGTGAAGCCGCCATTTACTTGTTAGAACAGTAAATCCGCCATATAATTGAACTTAGTGGAGATGTAATTTAGATGAACAACAAAGCCACCGGGTTGCATCATGGAATAGTGCAAAGCACTCGGATGTCCATCATGTTTTCATTTTCAACATGGCGCATGTCAAAATCATCCAAACTTGGTCCTGCAGTAGCAAAACCAGGTGGTTCCTCTGTAGCATGTGTGTCCAAGTAGTCTCCAAAATGACGAATAAGTTGGTGCTGACTCCGGGACACGTCCTCAGTGATATGATTTAAGAATGGAATATCAAAGGTTCGCCTATGCAGATAAGGACTGCCAAATATTTTTATATTCCTGTCTTCCGAAAGTAGTTGATAATTATATCGGGGAACATGCATGATCAGCGGTTGTGATGCTTGAAGATATACTCTTGCCAAAGTATATTGCTCCTCCACGTCTCCTTTCAAAAGGGAATACGAAAAGTCCAAAGGCCTCTGTACCGGTAATTTATAGTCGTGAGTTGTAATTAACATGGTATGCTGGGCAGCATCTGGTAATGTCGGTGATTGGGGGACTGTTTCAAACTCAAGATTAATATACCCATTTCGGATAAAATCAGTCTTGAATATCTGTTGGAGTATATAGGCAAGCCTCAAAGAGACTGGTTCGATGTAATCCATCACTTGCCCGGGATTTGTAACAGCTACCCTTTTAATCATCCTTGTTGTGAATAAATTCTTGAAAGATAAGAAAAGATCAACGTCCTGCCATGTTCTTAAATCGATTGATGCCCGAACGAAATGAAATCCCTTATCACATTTACAGTACTTGATAACATCAAATATGATCATGATTTGAGATATAAATTGTGCATGATTTGTGATTATAATTGTATTAAATTGAGATAAATTGATTGATTTTGGGTTTAATTGCAAATATTCTTGTTGTGGTAACTTTTGGGGCAAATTGGTGAAAAAAGATAAATTCGAAGCAAAGCGCAACATTCTGGAAATTCGCTACGCCCGTGGATGATGTCTTACTCTCGTATCCGAGTAAATGCCCGTTGCCCTTTGTGCATAACGCCCGTAGCGGATTAAACGCCCGTTGCCCTGTGTGCCTTACTCCCGTGTGAATTAACTGTCTCCCTTACGCCCGTGGCACTCTGGATCAAACGCCCGTAAGGAGTAACTGCTTCTAAACGCCCGTATAGCATAGAGGGCTACGCCCGTAAGGATGCTCTGTCCAGAATAATTTTTATGTAAAATGACGATTTTACCCCTGGTTTAGTAGATCTATAAATACTAGAATTTTTAGCCTTAATTAGATTGGCTTGAGGATCGGATTATATTTCACATTGTTCTTAGATATTGAATATCATATTGGGTTCTTCTCATATTGGGTTCTTCTTCAATTTCATATATTTTGGTATAGAATTTGGGGAATTTCTATTACTTTGATTGAATAACTTTGAGTAGATAATTCCCTAGGTTGTTTTAGTGAATAAATGTTTCTAGTTAGGTTATGAAATCTCTCCTTGGTCTATGAGGTAGAGTTTTGTGACTTGATCAAGAGGATTTTGAGCTACTTCAACCATTCAAGCTTCAAGGAACAAGAAGAGGATTCAAGAAGAAAGTTGAGGTGAAGAGATCTTTCCGGATTCAATTGACAACTGGTTTTGGAATTATTTTTTTACCTTCTTCAAGTATTTTTGTTGATAATTCTTGTAATCTAGTTTACCAACCTAATAGGAACTCTCTTCTCCTACATTTCTTTAGGGTAGAAGTGGTTGGTTTTATGTTATGCTTTCACTATGTGATTGATCTATTGTGAGTTGATTGTTATGATTTCATTAACTTGAATTGCAATTTCAATTATGGCTTTGATTTGATTGTTTATCTTGAGATGAGCTATGATTCGATCTTGTGGTTCGGGTTAACACTAATTGTTAAGCCGGACCTTGGATATACGATTAGTGCTAGGTTAGTTGGATTGTCTTCCTATTGATGTACCCGACCTTGGATGATTAGTAGGGATTTGATCTTACTAATATATTCGAGTTGTTCTTCACGTATGAATTTCTTTCAACGACACGTATTGAGGAAGTTCATCTTTAGACTCGGATTCGGTGAAATTGTAATAGTTGAATCATGATACTTGATTTTGTTGTGAAGTGTATCCTCCACTCTCTCTAATGTGTTTAGTGAGTTCTTCACATATTCAATATTATCTCATCCATGATTTTTACTTCACTTGCTTTAATTTGCTTTCTAGGATTTAGAAATCAATCTTATCATTCTTGATATTGGTTGGTTTACTTGTTGAATGATCCTTATTCACAAATCATATTCATAATTAGTTTGATTATATTTTCCACACTAGAATTTAATAGAAGTCTTAGGGAAAAACGATTTTTATAAATTTAAAATCATATACTGCCATATTTACTAAACTATTTCGATAGGTGCTCTGCCTAATTGAGTTATTTTATTAGTGACAAACTTATTTTAATCTTAAGATTCTTATTATTTTTAGTATTATTTATTCGATTATTTTTATTATTTATATATAACTCAAATTACACATCAATACTGTTGGGGATGTTTTTCTTCCTTGAAAGCGAGCACACATAGAGCTAATCCTTTAAAAGGAACTTCTCTTGTTTCTGCCATTGTCCTTAAACATTCTTGGGTTGCCAAAAGATGTTCCTTGGTGTCTCTTAACACAACTTTTTGAATTTGTTCTCGGACTTCATCAAGTTTTTCAGGGAAAACTTCTAAATATTCATGTTTATTCTGCAATTCTTTTTCCCATTCGTTCTTCAGAAGATCACGTTCAGCTGCTTTTTCAGCCAGTTGTTTCTCAATGGTTTCCAATTTTGTTTCGAGCTCAGAGATACGACTAGTTTTATTTTTATTTTCTGTTAACAAAAGTCTCTCCTTCTCACGCCAGATTGGTTAGAAAATAGGTTCAGTAGATTCAGAAAGAGAGGGTTGTTGGAAGTTTACTATCTAACCATTTAAATTAGCTAGGTGACCAACCAAAGCATGTATGATTTGAAGATATTGAGTTGTTTTAGGTTGGTGAAAAAGATTATCAACCAAGCATTGTTGTTCAGGGAGTATAGGAAATTGTGATCGGAAAGCTTGGTTTGGAGTAAAGGTTTTAAAACAATAAGGGCCAAAAGTATACTGCCATCTGCAATATTAAGACAAAATTAAGTACAAAGTATTATAATGATTCTAAGCTATATGTCTATAATACTTATTCCCAAATGTCTCAGGCTCCAGATAATGAAACGGTACCTGAATTAAGAGTGAATCTTAAACAATATCCTGGGAGATCTAGTTTAACAGTCTACAAATATTAACTAATAATACCAACTATGGACTCCAGGAACAAAACGGTATCCATAACGGCTTTGAATGTTGTTTTTCGTTAATTATATTAAATCACTATGGTGGTTCTTCAAGAACTTGTTGATCAAAGAGAAGAAATCTAGATAATCTATCGGCTAAATAATTATCTGTTCCTTTAATATGTTCAAACTTTATTCTATAATTTGAATTAATAATACTATCTTTAAAAACAAGCCATCTTCTTTGACTAATTCTTTTGCTATTTTTATTTTCAAAGAATTTTACTATAGCTTCACAATCAGTTCTAACTAAGATTTCATGCTTGTTAATAAGAAACAATCTAAAGTTATCAAGAACATATTTTTCTTGATCTATACTACTAAGATTCTTTTCTTTGTATTGTCCACTAGAATATCTATATTTGTTGGGTTTTCTTTTGAGAATACCACCCCAACCTTGTTCACAACCATCTGTTTCTACTATCATATAATCACTATCTAATGGCAATTTAAGATCCGGTAATATTTTTACAGCGTTTTTGATTTGATCTATTTGTTTGTAATCTTCTATATTAAACTGCTTCATTCCCGTAAGTCCTACTTTACTATATAAAGGTCAAACCATTTTCCCTAAATTATGTATAAAAGGTCTTGCATAATTAACTAATCCTAAAAAGGCTTGTAATTCTTTAATCGTTTTGATAGGAGGAAAATCTAACACTTTTTTAGCAATATGAGGCTGTAATTTTATTCTTCCATTTCCTAATTCTATACCTAAAAATTCTATATTAGTCTTAAAAAATTGTGCTTTTTTACTACTAATTACTATGTCATGGCTATCAAATTCAGTTAATACCTTCTTTAAATGCTCTACATGATCTATCTTTACATTTACTAAAGACAAGAACATCATCTATAGTATTATCATTTAATCTTCTTTAATCTATAACCATTCAACTTTTTCCTCTAACTATTTCACTATGTTTGTTAACAATAAAAGCAGGAGATATATGAGGACTAGTACTTCTTCTAATTACTTGTAATTTTTGTAATTCTTTTATATGCATTTCAAATTCTTTAAGATTCTCATTTGTTGCTTCTATTTTCTTATAAACTATTCTAAATTGTGGATCTTTTAATTCTAACTTACAATAAAGAGAATTTCTTGACCAGTGATTTTGGGGATTTTCATAATGTCCTGTACTAAGTAAGTTATAAAGACTTGAATAATTTAAATAAGGAGTTATATCTATATATTCTATATCTATAAAATCATCTTCTAAGTTTACCAAATCTTTTCCTTCTTTACAACTACCTAGAGTTTTACATTGACATCCTATTTCTTCATCTATAATTTGATGCTCTATATTTTCATTAATATAAGGTGGTGTTTCTAATAAACTTAGATTATTTTTGTTTATAATTATTCCATAATAATGATTTAAAACTAGATTTAATCCTATTATGAATTTAACTTTACTAAGTCAGAAATCTCTAAGACATATCCTACTAGGATGAACATATGGATTTGTATATCCTTTCTCGGTATAATAAGCTATTTTGAAAGTTGACCATCCATTTGTTCTGCATAAAATTGTTTATCTAATGGAATAGGACTTTGATATTTTAAAGGAACAAGCTTACTATCAAGAATAGTATTGCTACAACCAGAGTCTAACATACCTATTACTTCAAATTCCAACTTTCTATATAAATTTTACATTTAATTTTTACAGCATATATTCTAGGGTGCTTTGTAGATAAATAGTCTATGTCTTTATTATGTGATATAATTTCTAATTTTTCTAAGCTAGACCTAATTTTTCTAAATTTTCTTTGTATTTTAGTTGCTGCTAAATTATATTTAATTGCTTCTAATTTCATATATTTTTGAACTAAAAAGGCATTTTCATAATCTTCTATACCTAAATATTGATCTAATTGTATTCGAAGATATCTAGCCTATCCATTTCTTTTTAATTTTAATTCTAATATATCTAGTTTCTCCTTTAATTCATGAAGAAGATTTTCTAAATGTAAAATCCTAAGTTCTATTGTTCCATGCTTTTTATTATTAATTGGTTGTTTTTTAATTGAAGATAAAGGAATATTTAAATCTTCAAGACAAAAAATACAAGCTTCCTTATGACATATATCATTACTACCTCTATTTCCTATCCAATTATGAGAACAAATTGTTGTCATTGTTGCTTTTCTTCAGGTAAATTAATAAAGTCTTCTATCCATTGATCTATTTCTATTTCTGACAGTTTTTTGTCTTTTTGTGAAGTACTTGTTTCTGGTGTATCTATTAGATGAGAAAGTTGTTGCTCAAAAGAAGAATACATTTACTCATATTCAGGAATAGTTACTAAAGGATTTATATTATCTGGAAAATTGAATCTAAATTACCAGATTCTATTTTCTTATTATCCTGTGAATCAAGAATAGATTCATCTAATTTTTGTTTAGATGCTAAATCCTGGGGATCAAGTATTCGTCTACTTGTTGTTTAGATGCTAATTTTAATTCTAAATCAAGTACTTGATTATTATTAGGTATAATACTTCTATCCTTTCCTATGATTGTGTAAATTTTTTCTAAATTATGTTTTGCTTTATCCTGTTGTTTTCCGTAAAATGTTTTTTGTACTCATCATCATTCGCGCATGTCGTCTTTGAAGATTATACTTGGTTTGTGTCAGCTATTGTAAAACATAACTTCTATTATTACTATAGTCAAAAATTTTCTTTACACATTTAGAAACATCTTCAAGTATTAGACTAAGATAATATCCATCTAACTTATGTTCTAAAGTACCTTTACTACCTTTACTTCCCTTATATTTGTCTATTCTATGTGACATACTCTAAAATGATTATGTAAATTTTTATAATGATCTTTTAATACTAATTCTTGCCTTTCAAGTTGCGTCCTAAGATCTATAATACTACTTTGCTGAGTATCACTATTATTAATTTGCATGTGTTGTAAACGTAATCTAAGATTACTAATTTCTGTTTTATATTGGTCTAAAATTGTTTTATATTCTAAACAAGATACACATCTAGATCTATATGTCCATGCTAATAATCCTTCTAGAAAATTAACTGCTTGATTAATACGATCGGGTTCTAAAGGAGGGGGGTTTCTTCAGGAGTTACCCGAGAAGGTTCCTGATTTCTAAGACCGGGCATTTTCACAAGATTCAAGTGTTTCATCTAAATTCATTAATTCTTCAGGAAGGGTATTCTAATTGATCTATTTTATTCGATATAAATTATTTGTTCCCATTAGGTCTTGTGCTAATCCTAAATCTTCAATTTCGGGTTCTTGAGGGTAAATAGTATCTTCTATACTAATAATACTAAATATACTTTCCGTATCTGGTAGAGTTTCATCTATGTGTAATAAATCTTCATTTACTCATTCTATAAAACTGCATCTTTATTCCTATTATTATATTTTCTATCACATTCTCTAGCTAAATGATCTGGACTACCACAAGTAAAACAATGATCTATTTTTATAATTTCTTTTTCTATCAAATCTCCTAACATGTTTTTCTTTATTAAGATAAGGCTTTCTAGCATTACTCTTTCTTAAGTAATATTTCTTTTTACTACTTTTATATTTATTATTCCTAGGTCTAGGTTTTCTATCCGGTTTATCATATACTTGAGGGGTATAAATATTCTTACAAAAACTATATTCTCCTTTTAATTGTTTACTAATTGTGATGTCTGTGCATTTTTCTACTAGTTTTTCTATAACAAATCTAATTTTTGTTCCTACATTATCTAAAACAGGAATATATTTTCCTTCAGTTATAGCCTTTTGTTTTTCTTCTAAATATTGTCTAAAATTTTTTGTTCCATTTGGATCTGGAAGTTTTAAAAATAATTTTTCTCCTATAGTCTGATTATGATAACATCCTGCTACAGTACTATGGTGCATAAAATCAAGAAAGAAAGGTTTACAGAATTCCCATTTTCTAAGTTGTAACATTTCTAATTGTTTTAATGCTAATTCTTGTTTTTTATCATAACCTGTATTAGGTTGTTCTCCAAGGATTAATAAAGTTACTTTATTTGTAAAGTTGTAAGGGCTTTCTCCTAATTCTAGATCTCTAGTAAATTCTACAGGATAATTAGCTTTATAACTTTCCCATAAAGCTCTTGTTGTTTCTCCTAAAAATTTTTCTAAATAATATACATTCCAACTGTATCAAAATTAAGATCATCTCTAGTATATTCTCTACAAACTATTTGGGACCAAGTTTCTAATAAAGTAGGCCAAATTTGAGGATCATGTGCTGTTAAGTTTAAAAGTTTTTCATTATCTATTAACAGACTATTATCTAAAGTTTCTAAAGGAAGTCTTCTTCCTTTACTATAGGTCAATCTACCTTCATTCCTGTCATTATATGTTGAATACGGTGTTCTAGGTGTTTGTCCAATACTATAATTACGATGAGCTGCATAAGATTGTGCATGAGTATTACTAGATGTACTAGGACCTTGACCTTGTACAGAGGAGTGCTAGAAGATTCCATTAAGTCAAAATTAACATCTTCATATGTTACTTGATAACCTTTTGGGGTATGTTTAAGGAAATCTGTTTCTAATAAATGTCCTAATTCTATCATTTCTATTTCCAATGCTAAAACTTCATCTATTGTTAAATCTATACCTACTCCTATTATTATATGTCCTTCAGGAACCTAGTCATTATCTTCTATTTCTTCAATATCTAAATTATTTTGAGTTTGTTCAGAATCACTAAATCTTAAAGAATATGATCCATCACGATTTTTAAACATCTCATGTGATTCCGGAGTACTAATAATTTCTGAACTAGATAATTTTTTTCCTAAATTCCATTCCGATCCTCTAAATTATCTGCTGAATATTTTCATTGGTTCTAAAAATTTAATACCTTTAGAAATTATAGGTTTTGTTATTCCATCTATATTTAATTTACTTTGAATACAACTACCATTTGTGAGTTTTCCTAAAACTCCTATATTTATTAATAAATTTCCATCATTCCGAAGAAATCCTTCATAACCTTTTGCTTGTAATCCTATTACTATTTTATCTAAATCATTTATGAGAGTAATAAATCTGGACTATAGTAAAATAAAGCTTCATTTTTACTCATATCTAATTCCATGGTTGCTAAAGTAGCTTTTCTAGCATCTTTTTGCCAGCTTTTATCTAAAAGTACTACTAATACTTTTGCTCCTAATCTTTTTCCTGATTTTTTAATTTTATTTATAGATTCTTTATTAATGATATCTAAATTAACCGCATTTGTGGTGACTTTTACTTGTTCTTCTCTGCTAATCTGTAATAAACTAGTAGCAAGGTTTAACGGACCTGTTCTATATAAAACTCTTGGATTTAATAACTGAATCTGATCATATCTATATAAATCTAAGTTAGATATTACTTGTTCTAATGCTCTAATAGGCTCTGAGTTACTACTTCTAGAACTACTTCCTCGTAAAAGTCTTCCTAAAAATGTTCCATTATCTAAGTTAGACTTATCTTAGTAAAGACAAACATGTTAGAAGGTTTGATAGAAAACGGAATTATAAAAATAGACTTAGTTGTTTTACTTGTGGCAGTCCTGATCATTTAGCTAGAGAATGTGATAGAAAATATAATAATCGAAATAAAGAAGCAGTATTAATCGAATGTGTAAATGAAGATTTACTTCATATAGATGAAACTTTATCCGATACAGAAAGTATTTTTAGTATTATAAGCATAGATGACATGATTTATTCTCAAGATATTGAGGAAGAAAACTTAGGTTTTGCACAAGAATTGATAGGAACTGATAATTTGTATAAAAATAAAATAGACCAATTAGAAGATCTTATGCTAACAAATCTAGATGATATGTCAGAAACTTGTGATAATCATTGTTCATAATGCCCGGTAGACGGAATATAATTAGTGGTAGTACTAGTGAAGATTTGCCAGTACCGGAAAACTTGCCAACCCCTGAAAATGTAGCACCTTCTAATTTAGAATCCGATATACAACCAGAAAGTGAATGGAACCATGAACAAGATCATGACCAAGATCGTAGTGAACAAATGGCAAATTTTATAGAAAGTTTATTAGCATGGACAGTTGAATCTGAATGTTACTGTTGTATTATGTTCAAAGAATACTTAGACCATATTAAAATAGATATTAATAGTCATGAAATTAAATTAGATGAAATGCGAGCTCTAAGTAATAATAGTCTTACACATAGACATAACATTTTAGATATGAGAATACTTATTTTAAGAAAGAGATTAGTATTAAAAGCCCATTATAAAGATATCCATGAACATTTTAAAGTATTTCATTTAGAATGACTACAAATCGTGAATGTAAAAATCGTGAACCAGATGGTTATCATCTTAGTTTAGCAATAGAAGCTGTTTCTAAAAGCATTAAAAAATCATTTGAACCTAGTAGTAATAGGAGTTATATGTTATATAGCTTAACACAGATTAAATCTAATTTATTAAAAAGGCATAACCGGTTAATCCAAGCCGCAAAAAATATTGATAGATTCGATTTACATAAAAATCAGTTTAGATTAAAACATAATTTAGATAGATTTAAAAGAATCGTAGGAAGTGACATAAGTACAATTCCAGACCTTAATAAGTCCCCACATATATGGCCTTTAGATAGACAAATAGAACAAAGCCAAATACCTCAACCATTAGATCTTGATGATCCTTTCGTACATTGTGACCCAATTATAAATCTTAATTTAGAATTTATGAAGCAAAATAGAAATATACCTTCTTCTATAGCAGGTGTTCCACCTTCTGAAACATCAGTACCATCTACATCCGAACAACATAATATATCTCAGTCATTAGATCCCTGGCTTGATAATTTGTGTTTCCCAAAAGAAAACTAATTATGTCTACAAATTGTTCTCATAATTGGATAGGAAATAGAGGTAGTAATGACAAACCTTGCATATATTGTTTTAAGTATCCTGTTTTACATCTTAGATATAAATGTGATTTATGCCATAAAGAAGCTTGTGTTTTTTGTTTAAAACACTTAAATATTCCATTAAATCCTATACCAAAACAACAAATCAGTGATAAGCCAAAACATGATACGATAGAACTTAGGATATTACATATTGAAAATATACTCCAGGAATTACAAGAAAGACTATCTAGCATAGAATTAAAAATAAAGAAATGGATAGGTTAGACATTTATGGAATCCAATTAAACCAATATTTAGATATAGAAGATTATGAAAATGCTTATATAATTGAAAGATATATAAAATTAGAGACACTTAAGTATAATTTAGCAGCAATCAAGATGCAAAGAAAGTTTAAGAAAAATAGATTATGTTTCGAAAAATTAGAAATTACATCTCATAATAATAAGGAAATTGCTCTTAATTATTTATCAACTAAACATCCTAGGATATATTCTGTTAAAATAAAATGTAAAATTTACATAGATAATTGGAATTTAGAAGTAATTGGAATGTTAGACTCAGGTTGTAGTAATACTATTTTAGATAATAAGCTAGTTCCTTTAAAGCATCAAGGTATTATTCCTTTAGATCAGCAATTCCATGCGGAACAAATGGATGGACAACTTCATAAGTATGATAGGCAATTAAATAAATATAAAATAGCATATTACACCGAAAAAGGATATACAAACCCTTATGTGAACCCCGGTAGAATATGCCTTAGAGATTTCTCTCTTAGCCATACTAAATTTATAATAGGATTAAATTTTATATTAAATCATTATCATGGAATAATTTTAAATAAAAATAATTTTAGTTTATTAGAAACACCACCTATACCTTATACTAATGAATATATAGAACACCAGCAGCCAACCGATGAAGAAGATTGTCGGTGTAAAACCCCGGGTGAGTAAACCTATAACTGAACTAATAGATTTAGATCAGAATGATGATTTTGTAGATATAGATACTACAACTATTCCATATCTTAATTATTCTTGTTTATTTAATTTCCTTAGTACATGACATTACGATATAGATAATATTATTAGTAAATTAGAAAAAGATAATATTTTTGGAGAAAATCCTCGAGCCATTGGACAAGAAATTCCCCTTTATCGAAATTTAGAATTGAAAGATCCTCAATTTAGAATCGTTTCTAAGAAAATAGAAGCAACAAATGAGAATCTGAAAGAATTTGAAATGCATATAAATGATTTACAAAGATTGCAAGTAATTAGAAGAAGTACTAGTCCTCATAGATCTCCTGCTTTTATTGTTAATAAACATAGTGAAATAGTTAGAGGTAAAAGTAGAATGGTTATAGATTATAGACGATTAAATGACAATACTATAGATGATGCTTACGATATTCCCGACAAAGTAGAATTAATCAATAGAATACAAGACAATTTTATATTCAGGAAATTTGATTGCAAATCTGGTTTTTGGCAAATTAAAATGCATCCCGATAGTATAGAATGGACAGCTTTTACCTATCCTCTAGGACATTTTGAATGGTTAGTTATGCCATTTGGTTTGAAAAATGCACCTAGTATATTTCAAAGAAAAATGGATGATATTTTTGGCAAATATAGACACTTTGTAGCAGTTTATATAGATGATATTCTTGTTTTCAGCCAAAATAAGATAGATCATGTAGAACATTTAAAAAAGGTTTTAGCTGAATTTGATAAAAATGGTATAGTGATTAGTAGTAAAAAAAGCACAATTTTTTAAGACTAATATAGAATTCTTAGGTATTGAATTAGGAAATGGAAAAATAAAATTACAACCACACATTGCTTAAAAAGTATTAGATTTCCCTCCTATTAAAACTATTAAAGAATTACAAGCCTTTTTAGGATTAGTTAATTATGCAAGACCCTTTATACATAATTTAGGAAAAATGGTTGGACCTTTATATGGTAAAATAGGAAGTACAGGAATGAAAATATTTAACATAGAAGATCATAAACAAATTGACCAAATTAAAAGAGCTGTTACCATATTACCAAATCTTAAATTACCATTAGATAATGATTATATGATAGTTGAAACAGACGGATGTGAACAAGGATGGGGTGGTATTTTAAAACGAAAACAAATAAATATAGTCCTAAGTCCAATGAAGAACTTTGTAGATATTCTAGTGGACAATATAGAGAAAAGAACCTTAGAAGTATAGATCAAGAAATACTAGCAGTAAAATATGCTCTTGATAGTTTTAGATTATTTTTGATAAAAAAACCTGAAATCTTAGTTAGAACAGATTGTGAAGCTATTGTTAAATTCTTTGAAAATAAGAATAGTAAAAGGATTAGCCAAAGAAGATGGCTTGTTTTTAAAGATAGTATTATTAATTCTAATTATAGAATTAAATTTGAGCATATTAAAGGAACTGATAATTATTTAGCCGATAAATTATCTAGATCTCTTCTTTTCGATCAACAAGTTCTTGAAAAACCACCATAGTTAAACAAAGTATTCAAAGCTGTTATGGATACCGTTTCAATACTGGAGTCCATAGTTAGTCATTATAGTTCATAATTAGATATAATTATTGATATTAATCTCCCAGATATATTTTAAGATTCATTCTTAATTCAGGTACCGTTTAATTACTGGAGCCTGTGACATTTGGGAATAGGCTTATAGAATTAGATTTATATTACTTAATCTTATTTTATTATTGCAGATGGCAACCAACAACACTCCTAGTCAATTTAAGTTCGGTCCTTATAGTTTTCCAACTTTCCCCCAAAAACATGCTTTCCGATCTCAATTCTCGCTTCTTCCCGAACAACAATGCCCGGTTGATAATCTGTTCAACCAACCTAAAACAACCCAATTCCTTGCTATTATTCATGCGTTGGTCGGACATCCGACTAATCTCAATGGCCAAATTCTTTCTCAACAAAAACACTCCCTGGATGACCCTACTGAACCCATACTTGCACCAGCATGGCGTGCAAAGGAACGATTATTGATAGTTGAAAATGGCAATAAAGCAAAACGGATTGCCGAATTGGAAAAGAAATTAAAAGATGTGGAAGAAGAGCTAGCACAGACAACATCCGAACTTAATCTACTCAAGACCGAATGGGAAAAAGAGTGGAATCAAAAGCAAGAATTTTTGGAAGTATTTCCGGAACAACTTGACGAAGTAAAGGAAAAAAATCGGAGAGATTGTTCTTCGTGATACTAAACAGAATATTCTTGTAACCCAGCAAATGTTACGAGCAATGGCAGAAACCAAAGAAGATCCTTCTGGAGGATTAGCACTCTGTGTGCTTGCTTTCAAAGAAAACAAACATCCTCAACAATATTGTAAGTGTGACAGAGGTTTTCATTTTGTCCAAGCATCAATAGATCTGCGAACATGGAAGGACATTGATTCCTTTTTATCATTCAAAAACTTGTTTACCACTGGAATGATAAGAAGAGCTATGGTTACTTCTCCAAGGCAAGTAATTGAATACATAGAACCCGTCTCATGGAGACTTGCATATATCCTACAACAAATACTCAAGACAGACGTTACCCGTAATGGATACATAAACCTTGAGTTCGAGACAGTCCCCAGCCTCTTGACCTTTCCCGATGCTGCTAGACACACTATTCTGCTTTACTACACATGACTACAAAATCCCAATTCAGAAACCCTTGGAATTTAGCTATTCACTCCTCAAAGGGCATGAAGAAGAACAGTATACTCTTGCTAGAGTATATCTTCAGGCAGCACAACCACCGATTTCTCATATTCCTTGGTATGATGTTCAACTTTTTGTTGAAGAAAAGAATATAAAAATTTTCGGAAGTCCATACCTGCACAAAAGGACTTATGATGTTCCTTTCCTCAATCATGTTACGGAAGATGTTCCACAAATGTTTCATGTCCAATCTATCCACCAATACCAAATTGCCCAGAATTATGGAGATTATCTTGACACTCAAGAACTTGAAATTCCTCCTGGACATACTCCAACAGGGGATGGATCCTGGCGAAATGGATGCTCGACAAGAAGATCACAACATGATAATGGAAGTTTAATCTGAGTGCTCTACGCACTACTTAGTGGTGGGACACACCACTCCACTCAGACCAATATGGCCGACATCTTTTCCGAGTGCCATTTTACTGTTTTACGAGTGACATTTTCCAACTTTGCGTGTAAGTGTGCTCCTTTACAGCTTTGCGTGTAATCTTTTCCTGCTTTTTGAGTGATCTTATCTTGTAATGACAGCTTCACCGCGTTAGTGTCTTGATTATTTTATTTGTTTTGCTTTTCTCCTTTGCCTATATATATGGCTTTCATTTGTAATTCACAACACACACCTCTCTCCTCCCACACGGAATTACACACCATAGATAAGAAGCAACTAGTGTGAGAAAGTTTGAAGTTTGCTTTTGTACAAGTATTCCTGCAATATATCAATAAAGATTGTAAGTTCGTATTAATTTTCTGTTAATATTGCTTTGTTCTTATTAGAATGATAACTTAAAACCCCTCCGGGAAAGAGGGGTATGATAACTAAATAACTTCAGGAAATCGATGTTGTTATCTTCTTATATCCTTTTCGTGTTCTTCATAAACTGGATTATTATCTTATTTCTTTTCTATTGTTCTCTTCTTTTTATATGTGTTGTCCTTTGTTCAAAAGACTCTGGTTAAGCTTAAGAGATATCTGTGAATATCTTGGATGCTTATTAGCCGAAAGGTTAAGGTGAGATCTAAGGATGTTTGTTCGTTTGTTTTTACGTTTTCTTGTGATTAATAGACTCTGGTTAGGCTTAAGGAATTATGAGTGGCCGGTTAGGGAAGAAGCCCGTGTTTGGCCTTTGATTTATTCCGGATGCCTATTAGCCAAAAGGTTAAGGTGAGGTCATAAGAAACGGCTTTAAAAAAAAAAAAAAATTAAAAAATGAGTATATCGTTTGGAGGAAAGAAAAGAATAAGAGATTTATTCTCTATATCTTGACTAAAGAAATTCGATAAGCTTTGGCTTGAATTTCGCCTCATCGGAACACGTACTCATAAAATCCAGTTTATCCAGCTTATCTTTGGGCACAGGGGTATATATGGCACGGGCGGCATGTAGTGTGTTTTGATTATAAAAACTCCCCCTGTAAAAATTTGGTATCGGAGCGGTTACTATTCCTGAAATTATTGAAGTTATCATCCTTATCTTTCCCAGTCTTTATATCATATCACTTGTTCCAACATGTAGAATAATTATAAGATTGTAATAGGAATTACTTTTTTAGATCATACGGATTTAGACGTAATGATGGATTTCAAATATAAGATAGGAAATGAATTATTAAGATATGTTAATGATAGGATAATGGCTAAAACTCATAATGAAGATTTATTACGGATAGTGTATAATTGGGCCGATACAAGGATTTCAGAATTAATTAAAAATTCTAAGATACCAACATTAAAATTAGCTGACCCTAAAGGAAAAAGAAAACTTGAATTTCCACATCATTAATGAACACAAAACGAATAGATTATTTAGATTTAGACTTAAATACTAGTAGTAGATATATACGTAATATTCATAAAAATTTGGTATTGGTGGATAGATTGGACATCAAACGCCCTTTTGTGCATAACGCCCGTATCGGATTAAACGCCCGTTGCCCTGTGTGCATTACGCCCGTATGAATAAACCGTCTTCCTTACGCCCGTGGCACTCTGGATCAAACGCCCGTAAGGAGTAACTGCTCTAAACGCCCGTATAGCAGAGAGGGCTACGCCCGTAAGGATGCTCTCCCAGAATATTTTTTATGTAAAAAATGACGATTATGCCCCCTGGTTTAGTAGATCTATAAATACTAGAATTTTTAGCTTTATTTAGATTGGCTTGTATTAAAGTTGGATTATGCTGAATTGTTAAGACATTGTAAAGGTTTGGTAGAACTTAGAGAGAGATCTATACTTTGATTTTCCAATTTTCTTAGAGATCACTCTCTACTTGTTGTAGTATTGAGTATCTTGGGATTAATTTGGTGAGTTTGCCTCGATCCGTAAGGAAATTTGCTGAATATATTCTAGGGTATTTGGGCTACACAAATTGAAGATCCAAGTTGAAGAAGCAAAGAAGAATCAAGAGAAGGAGTTGAAGAGGAAGAAGGTTTAATGTCTATGTTTCACTTTCCCCTTTTCTTCTATTATTCCTTGTTATTCTTTGTAATTAGTTACCCAACCTTAGGAATTCTCATTTCTACATTTCTTATAGGTAGAGTTGGTTGGTTGTATTTTACAAATTACTTGAGATATTGTGATGTTCTTGGATTGAATGATTGTGGTTTTATTGATTCAAATTGCAATTTCATGGATGACTTTAGATCTGAATTTTATCTCTAGTTCAAGCTTTGATTTGAGATTGTGGTTTCGGATTAACACTAATTGTTAGGCCGGACCTTGGATATACGATTAGTGCCAAGTTAATGTGATTAGTTTCCTATCGATGGACCGGACCTTGGATGATTGATAGGAGATATAGTTGTGTTAACATTCAAGTGTTCTTAATCTAGGAATTTCTTGCCACGATCCGTATGGAAGAGATTCTATTTTAGACTTGATTTTGGTGGAGCTATGATACTAGATCCAAGATTATCCTATACTTGGTATTTTGTATCCTCTTATCTCACCTATATTTTACAAAGAATTCCTCCCAACCTTTTTACTTGCTTTGTTCCTTACATTGTTCATTTACCTTGCTCTCTAGGATTTAGAAATCAATCTTATCATTCTTGATATTGGTTGGTTTACTTGTTGAATGATCCTTAATCACAAATCATATTCATAATTAGTTTGATTATATTTTCCACACTAGAATTTAATAGAAGTCTTAGGGAAAAACGATTTTTATAAATTTAAAATCTGAATACCACCTTATTTACTAAACTATTTCGATAGGTGCTCTGCCTAAATTGAGTTATTTTATTAAGTGACAAACCTATTTTAATTTTAGAGATTCTTATTATTTTTAGTATTATTTATTCGATTATTTATATTATTTATATTATTTATATATAACTCAAAATTACACATCAAGAACAATTGAAAAGAAATTGATATGTGAAAACCAGGTTAACATAAAAGCAGAAAGGATATAAGAAATTATCATATAAGTTCCAAAATACACTTGTAATTCATTTATTGGTTTGGTGCATGGTTGTATTGGATGCACCATTTTGATAGATTGCACCACAACATTATCCATTATATTATATTATTATCTTGCTCTTATTTTCACCGATAGCATCATAACATGCCCATTTATATTATTATGTTGCTCTATGTTCGAAATTTAAAAGAATTAAGTAAATAAAATTCAATAATAAATTATTTTACGAAATTAAATTATGTTAGAAAAAAATGATTATTTTCAACTTTAGTAGAAATTCACAATACAGATTTTGGCCATGACAAAGAAAACAATCAACCCATACATACTACTTTGACGAAACAAATAAAGTGGAAAAAGAAAGAACATTAATTTAATTATATGAAATCCTTATATATATATATATACCACAGATGATGTTTTTGCAAAAAGAGAAGATCTTTTGAATCCGAGCTGTCTCCCCTGTACACTAGCCATCTACTGTGTGCCGTTAGTATTTGCCCAAAAAACAAATCAGTGGAAATTACCATGCCAAAAATATACATATAGAATGTTTAATTGGATTTAACATCATATCTAAATTATCATGATTCCGTCTTTTTATATATTCATTATTATTCATATATTCTTACATGTTCATCTTTCTAATAAAAATTTGTCTTTAATCCATACGTGAAAACTTAATCCCAGTACTATACCTAATATCATTAGTGGTCCATACATATATATATATATATATATATATATTTATCATAGGTATATATCCAAAATCATCATGTGTCCATATTTATTTAAGTAATTCGAATAAATATATATATAAGGTATATCTAAGATCTTTACTATCCATATTTATGTTACTGACTCAAATATATAAATATATATATATATATCACAGATATATCCAAGATTATTACTTATTCATATTTTATATTAGTGACTCGAGTAAATATATATATACATAACATATATATATATAAAAAAAATTTGAGATTAAAAAAATATTTATCGAATAATATATATGTATATATCAACTGAAACAAGAACACGTGAAGAACATTATTGCTCCAAATTTCTTGAGCAATACATATATGCTCTTCCAATATATATCAATTTATTCCTCCAACATTAAAAAGAAAATTTAACCATTATAAAGAAAAACAAATGCAAATAAAAAAAAAACCTTTGTGCGTTAGTTAATATTAAGATTAGAACTGATTCCTTGCATCAAAAGTCTGTTCGAAAATGTCAAGTGTATTGTGGTCGAGTGGTCAGCAACCATACTCCCAACCTGAAGGTTGGGAGTTCAACACCCAACTCAGCCTTAGTGTTGCCAACCCAACAATTATGCTGCCGGATCCGGGTGGGTTAACCCGGACACCACACGAAAAGAAAAAAAAAATAGAAAAAAAAAAAAAAAAAAAGTCCGAAAATACATGAAGAAGGAACAACGTTGAAGAAATCCATTACTTTTCCATCTGTTAATGCCAATTTAAAAGATAGTGTTTGGGTTTGCATGTCAAATCTGCTCCGCCAATTCGCACCCTAGTTCTTGTGCATCTCTACCCACCTTCTTGTCCCGGATCCTCTTACCCATACATTTTTTATATCTCCACTTCCTCCCACGTTTGTGATCATCACCATGTTGAAATTCGTTTGCCCCTTTAATGTAAATCTAACTCCCCCTCTCCTCCTGCACGGAACCCTGTGTATATATCCAAGAAAATATGGATATATATAGATTATCCTAAGCCTTGGTAAATTTTCAGTGCATGCATGCTTTGGTAGTAATAAAGAAATCTTAACAAGAGTACTTGGATCTTGATTAGTACCATAAAAGGTTGCATGAGCACTAATCCAAAAACCCTTTGCTTCCACAGTATTCATCATTCCCTTCAAAACCAAACCAAACCAAAGAACAAAAGAGAAAAAAGAACGGTTGTTTCCATTTTTGGAAGATTTTCGTTGGTTTCATAAAAGTACTCAAATCGTACTACTACTGAAAAAAGATAATTAGCTGAGAAACTCTCGAGAGAAGTGCCTGAGATAATTAGTTGAGGAACTTAGTTTTTTTTTACTGTTGACAGTGTTACTCTTTGGGTAGATACTAACCTTACTCTTTTGCTTGCCTGGATGCTAGGGTCCTTGTTGAGAGAAGTCTTCGAATTTGTGTGGAACTTCTCTCGGCATGGACAATATATTAGGGCCTCAGTTTTTTTTGTACATGTGGTTACTTGTTTTGCTGTACTTTTGTACATAGTAGCTTTTACTCAATATATATATAGATCCGAGTTTTTACCAAAAAAGGTAAAATTAAGACTGGAATGCCAGAAAAATTTCTTATCAATACCATATTCATACAAACCACTAGACATGAGATTCAAGTACAACTTTGAGAATTCTATATGAGCAAGTATACATTGACAAATTAAGCATGCACAAGAACTAAACACAACAATATCAACCATTCAGAAGAAAGAGCAAGGTCAGAATCAATCTCTGAAGAACCATACCCAAAATCAAGGCATCTTAAAAGTTACTTGACAGAACAAGTCCAACTTGATTCAACAGTAATAGAAATAGAAAATTTTTGCAAGAGTCATTTCAAGCTCTGCTCTTAATATCTCGAGACATATATGATAATGAACTACACAAATATACAATCTTATTGAACACAACTCATATATTCCTGTCAAGAAAAGAAATATTCCAACTGAAATGTCAGAAAGTTTCAGCTGATTAATCATCACTCAGAGCAACCTACTCCCCCAGAATTTGTATTGGTCCAAGCCCATGTAAGTCAAAGAAATTAAAATGCCATGAAATGAAGATGAACTGTTAAAACCATCCACTCCAACACATCCAACACAACTATTTAACTGACATAATAGTAACATGGTTGGGAATCAAATTCTCAGAAGGATCATCTAGCAACCAAGAAACATCACCAATTTCAGTATATGAACTGTCAAACACATCCGCACCAGCACCACTAGTTAACTGCCTACATATTAACATATTTGGGAATCAAAATCTCAAAAGATTTAGCATCCAGAACACCTCATCAATTTCAGTATTAAAAGAAAACATTTTAAAGTAGCAAACACCCCATTCCCCAAGCAGTAATATTGTAAGTCCCGTAATCAACAAAGAAATCCCATTCAAGTTTTTAGCAAGAAGACCTACATCATATCATAAAACAGAGGGAAAAAAAAAAAAAAAAAGGGTAAATTAATTTGCAATAAAATATCAAAATCAATAGGAAAGAAAAGACATGGAAGCTAAATTTGGGGATATTGTAACACGTCAAAATCACAACCCTTTCCCCTTCAACATTTTTTTGCCAAGTCCCTTTCCCTTAACTGTCTTGTTGCCCAAACCACAGAAAAATAAAAAGGGAGACAAATAAGAAAAAAAAACATGTTTCTATTTACCCAATTAAAGAACAGAAGTTTTGAACCTATGTTTAGATGAGTTAGTGTCTAGAGAACCCAACAACAAGAAGATGCAGCACCCCAGGAGAATCAAACTTGTGAAGAATCAGGTGGCAAACAAGAAGAGTCCTTTCAGGGGAACTGGAACAACTAAGACAGTCAACAGACAGTTACAAATTTACAAAAGAAATAAATACCTAACTTTAAAGATGATAAAAGATTGTAAAAAACAGTGATCCAATAATAAAAATACAAAGGGAGAAAAGAAATCAATAAAACATCACAAGTTTCATGATGAATATAATAATCCCTCCATTCAATATTATATGGGCCAGATCCTCTTTAAAGTGCCTGGATGACAATGTTATGGGGCTTTCATAGTCTCGCTTTTTCTAATGGTAGATTTCCTCTAATGGCCTTCTACCTACAATCTGCATAAAGGCTCAGGCTTATTCAGGGAGAGGAGGGGGACTGTGTATTCTTTTTTAAACTTGAGCAAAGACAGCTCTCCAAGCTTAAGTTCTAATTAGTCTACAGAAAATTAGGAATTGATAAATTAATTTCTTCTAATTAGAACAAATTAAATGGGATATAAAGATTTTTGCAAAAAATGAGAAAATGAATATAGTATAACAGGACAAACAAACCATTCTGCCATATTTATGCTATCAAATTTAAAATTCCATCTAAATAATAATAATAATAATAATAATAATAATCACAAACAGAAAATCCATTTTAGTCAAGAGAAGCCATCACTAGCTTCTTCATTGAAGAACAATGAAAAAAAATAAATAAATAAAAAGAGAGAGAAGACAGATGTAGTGATGGAACAAATTAAATAAGACAATCATTTTTTACTATAAATGAGAGAATAAAATTAGAGTATAAAAGAACAAATAAACCATTCCCCCACTTATTATTATTATTATTTATATTCTTAAAAATAAATCTTCACACACATATGACATCAAATTATAAATAATAATAATATTTTTTTTAAAAAAAAAAAAAACCAATACAATCAATAGATAGAATAGCTTCATTGAAAACAAAGAAAAAACAAGGCATAAAAAAGGAGAAAAAGCAACATGTACCTCCCAAATATCAAGGCCTAGAAAACTTCAATAGATATGAAAACAGAAAAATATTACCCATGGTGGCACCGTATGAGTAAAAAGAAAATATTGCAACTCAGCATAACACCCCATCAAGTCTATTATCCCAAACCAGCCGAAATAAGATACAAAATCCTCGGAAGCCAAAGATAAGGACCCTAAATTCTGGAGGAAAACACCTTCATAAGAAGTGCTAAATAGAAAACTACAAGGAACTTGTGGTACGTTAAGAGTTAAGAAAGGTGGCGGATAATGACCCAGCACCATAGATACTTAATGCAAAATATAAGCTAACATGGGATGAAACAATTTCAAATAAGATAAGAGGTGATGATAAGCTCGGATTCACAGAAATACATTATAGAATTGAATCCTTCATTTCAAATAAGAAAAAACAAGGAGATAAAACCATGATCAGCTGATTTTCTTCAAACAAACTGCCATGAGAGGGTAAAACTAGTCCAATAGCAGATATTTAGAGAGATGATGATAAATAGATAAGATAGAGAGTGCAGTAATATCCTTATCCTCTATTAGAACAAAAACCATTATGAATTCGTTCTCCTAACCAAGAAAACAAAAACATCCTCAGTCGAAGAAAAGTAGGAGGTAACCCTGTGCTCAATTTATAAATCTGAAAGAGCTTAGTTAGAAAACTACTCAAGCACCAATCTTCCACAATTAAGGTAAATCTAATACACGACAATGAAATGAACCCAAGTTCCCCAACAAAAGTGAAAGGGACAAAGAAAGTAACACCTCTGACCGAATTCAAGCCTTGAAGATAATACCTCGGATCAAGAAACCGGCCAGGGAGCAAATATGTAGAAGTCTCTTATGCAAATGGCAAAGAATGAAGAGAAACAGACAGAACTATGGAAATCAATGCATAGAAAAACTTTAGTAGAAAACAACCAATTAAGAGTTAGCATGAACAGGAGGACCTTGAACAAAATTCCCAGAAGAAGATGAAATTTCCTGAACAAACAACCAGGAAGAAATAAACAAAATGTGAAGATCCAGTTTTCACTCAGCAAAATTTGCCTTCAACGGGTGAATTGATGCAGATCTGCAATAAATTGCTTGATGCACCAGAGTCCTCAAGCATAAATCAAGAGACTAAAAAAATTCTTCAGAAGAATGACCCCATATAATTGTTTGTATGAGAATACCAAAACACATAATGATGAATATAACCTAGCAACATTTACTGAAGAAGCTCTCTTCCGCTAATTGGAGTCACCAAATTTTTCTGTTAATAATTTAGTTTCAAGGAAATACAAGACCCAAAAGCGAACTCTTTCTTCGATGATCCTACATTTATAGCAAGAGTTAGAGAACCTTTCTGAACATCAAATAACATGAAGCCACAACAATTCAAATCTTAAAGATAAGAAACCACCACGGTGCAAATATGCAAAAGTTCTCTTTTGACCTCTTCAGCTGTTGACTTGTCAATAAGAGGTCAAAAGGATCTAGCATCCAAGACACCTCATAAATTTCAGTATCAATAGGGAACATTTTAAAGTAGCGAACAACCTCATTCCTCAAGAGTAATATTGTAAGTCCCATAATGAACAAAGAAATCCCATTCAAGTTTTTATCAAGAAGACCTACATCATAACATAGAGGTAAAAGAATAAAATAAGGGTAAATTAATTTGCAAAAAAATATCAAAATGAACTGGAAAGAAAAGACATGGAAGCTAAATCTTTGAGGGAAAAAATTGAAATCACAGAATGTGAACAAATTCACAACAATTAGAACTAACAATGGAGAATTTGCTAAGAAAGTGCCAAATAGAAAAGCACAACGACCTTGTGGTATGTTAAGAAAGGTGGTGGATAACGACCGAGCACCATAGAATTTCTTCATGCAAAACAGAAGACCATGATGGGATGAAACCATTTAAAAAACTAGGCCAATTTTTTAAAGAGGTGATGATAAGCTCTAAAATTCCAAAAGAAAAAAATCTTGTTCACAGAATCTGAATGGATTAACAGAAATACATTATAGAATTGAACCCCTCATTTCAAATAAGAAAACGCAAGGAGATAAAACCATGATCAGCTAAATTTCTTCAAACAAACTGCCATGGTGGGATAAAACTAATCAAAAAGCAGATATTCAGAGAGATAATGATAAATAGATAAGATAGGGTGCAGTAATATCCTTATCCTATATTAGTCTTAAATATCCAGTGGTCGGTAGCTGCAGCAGACACAAAAATCAGAACGCCTGAAGGAGCAAAACTAGTTTGAATTCCTTCTCCAAACCAAGGAGAAAAAAAAACATCCAAAGTTCAGTTGAAGAAAGGTGGGAGGTAACAACCCTGTGCTGACTTTATGAATCAGAAACCAACTGCAAATACAAGGATACACCTCTGACCAAGAAACCGGCAGGGAGCAATTATGTAAAAGCTCTCTTGTGAAAGTGGCGAAGAAGGAAGAGAAACGGACATAACTAAGAAAGGTAATGCATAGAAAAGCTGTAGCAGAAAACAACTAGTTAAGAGTTGGCAAGAAGAATCCTTGAACACAGCTCCCAGAAGACGATGAAATTGCCTGAACAAACAACCACGAAGGCTTATAAAGGTTACTTAAGAGCAGAATGATATGAAAAAAGGGAAGAAAATAAACAAAATCTGAAGATTGAGTATTCACTCAACAAAATTTGCCTTCAAGGGAATGAATTGTGCAGGTCTGAAATAAATGTGTGCGTCATCTACATATATCAAGACTAAAAATATCCTGAGAGGAATAGACCCCATACCATTGTTTGCATAAGAATACCAAAACACATAATGAGGAATATAACCCAACAACATTTACCAAAGAAGCTCTCATTGATTCCTTTTTGCCAATCTGCCAAAAAAACATGAACTGCTTGGAACACAGGAGTGGTAGGTTCATTAGGAATAATGCAAAACAAATATACTCTATTTCGTTAATAGGAATCACCAAGTTTTTTCTGTCAGACTTAACATCAAAACAACGAAAATATGCCAGAAGTACACTAACGAGAGGAAGGAATAGAAAATAACAAAAAAAATACTAATAATTTAGTTTCTAGGAAATACAAGACCTTAAAGCAAAAATCTTTCGTCTTCATATGATCCTACATTTATTGCTAGTGTAAGACAACCTTTATGAACATCAAATAACATGAAGCTACCAAATTCAAGCCTTAAAGATAAGAAACCACAAAAGTGCAAAAATGCAAAAGCTCTCTTTTCACCTCTTCAGTTGTTGACTTGTCAATAAAAGGTCAAACTAAAGGAAGAAATAATAACATCCTGTCTTTATGCCGAACCAACAACTAAAACATTGGAAATAATGCTGAATAAAGAGCCATAGACAATAGTCCTGACAAAGATTATGATCCACAAGATAATAGTGGCTACAAAAGTGTAGAGATCTAGATGGACATAGGACTAAAGAGAATAAAATAGCAATAGCAAGACAACAGTTGAGATTACAATCATTGAGCTCTCTTGAATTTCTTCACCAACAGCTAAAATGCCACAAAAATGAATTCAAACCAGACCCATGTTTAGAGTCCTTGATAAATTTAAAAATAGAGCTCACATCATGTGACAGTTGAATACTTTTATCCAATCCAATGCCCCAATGCAAGAAAAAATAACATCTAGAGGTAAGTCGAAAAGGTAGGAGGGTAATAACCCTGCGGAATTGCATGAACCCTACCCGACAATCAACCCTAACAAGATAGCCATATCAAAATCTCTTCACCAATACCAATTATAGCTAAGACTTAATAGAATGAACAAGACAGATATGAATTCTTGACGACAACAGACCAAAACAAAGCCAAACCAAAAATAGAAAGGACGCAAACATCACAGATGAAAACATATAAAGGACAGGATCATTAAGATAAACCATAGCCTTCAAAATAAACAGATTAAATCCCAGAAATTCATCAAACTTCCAAAGGTAGATCTTCGTAATGAAGCTGAATGAGAAAGCAATTCATAGGATCAGAATGAAGACTGAACTGTCAACATTACAAGATGCTTTTTATATGGACAGTTGAGATGAGTTCTTCTTGGTCATTGTTGGAATGCCCAAAACCAATGTTTGTGATATTTATTACGGTTAAAGATAAAGATCCTTAAACTGCCAAAACAAGGTTAAAGCAAAACATAGGTAGTCCAAAGAAGAATAATATGGATTTATATGAAGCAAACAGATCTGCAAATCACCTTGCCACATTGAAGCTTCTGAAATAGGGGAGCATAAACAATAAGGCTTCTAAGCTTTCATAAGAAGGAAAGGCAAAAAAATCATACATTTCTTGCTAGAATAAATTGCCTCAATCCTAAGAATAGCCTACACCAATATGTAAAATTAGTTGTGAAAAGAAAGGTCAAAACAAATGGGAATTATAACCGCCTAGAGTCCAATTATGCAAAACAAACAACCAAAACTAGTGACTAATTGTTTGGAAAATAAGGGGAAAAATTTAATAGGAGGTTTATTCAAGAATAATGCTGACATACATGGATGCTAAATTTCAGAGCAACAATGACAAACATTTGAGATTAATAAACTCTTACAAATTGAATCAAGAATGAGTGGTAAATTAGCAAAAACACAGAGAGCATACAATATGTTGAGGGATGGCAATAAACAAACGCAATAAAAAGAGATCAAGATTACAATCACCAAGCTCCCTTGAATTTTTCCATGTCAAATCAATTAACTGCCAAGACCCAATAAAAATAATTCAATCAACACTCAAATCTAAATAAATAGTGAAAATTGAAAGAATAAATCAATGCATATGCTTATCCTCTGAGAGAATCTTGGTTTTTTGGTTGTCACTTTGTCCAATATTTGACAGAAAGTAAGAAAAAGAAGAAAAGAAAAATGAAAAGTGAAAAGTTAGGACGTAACCCCTATGTGTGATTCAACAATTAAGAAAAAAATGTTTTTTCTAGATTCAGAGATCATGAGTTAAAGCAAAATGCTCCCAGAGAAATAACAGTTACGAGCTATGGTAGATCTTGGTAATGAGCTGAAGGAAATTCATAGGATCAGAATTAAGACCAAACAGTTACAAGATGCTTTTTATATGGAGCATTGAGATGAGTTCTTGTGGGTCATTGTTGGAATGCCCAAAACCAATGTTTGTGATATTTATTACGGATAAAGATAAAGGTCCTTACAAAATGATCATTGACATGAAGGTTAGGAAGTTGATAAAAAAAATTATTCATCGGGACACAAACAAAATGCAAGAACAAGGTCAAACATGCTTAGAGCAAAAGATGGGTCAAGTTGATAATATTGATTCATAAGAAGCAAAGCGATCTGCAGATCTCCTTGCTACATCATCTTCTGAAACTGGAGAGCAAAAACAATAAGATAAGGCTTCTAATCTTTCACCGAAAAGAAAAGCAAAAAATCATACATTGCTTGCTCCCGGAGAAATAACAAGAAGAACAAGCAAACCTTCCTCATGTATCACCAACATCTAACCAGGCAGAGCAAAAGTAGCTGCACCAATTTGTAAAATTAGCTGTGAATTGAAAGATCAAAACAAATGGGAAGAATCATATATAACCTCCTTGACTCCATGTATGCCAAACAAACGACCAAAATTAGTGACAAAATTGTTTAGAAAATAAGGAAAAATTTTGATAGGAGATTTTTATTCAAGAATAATGCTGAATTAGTCACAGACGTGGATGCTAAATTCCAGACAAAGCTCTGGACCACAAGACAAACATTTAAGATTAATAAGCTATGACAGATTGAATCAGGAGTGAGTGGTAAATTAGAAAAACACAAAGACCATACAATATGCTATGGGTGGCAGCAAACAAACGCCAAAAAGAGGCCAAGACTACAGTCACCAAGCTTCCTTGAATTTCTCCATGTAAAATCAATTAACTGCCAAGACCCGATAAAAATAATTCAATCTGCCCTCAAAATCTAAAGCAATAGTGAAGAATGAAATAATAAATTCATGAATATGCTTATCCTCAAGAGAATCTTTATTTTTTTGGCTATAAGAGACTATCCAATTTATTTGACTAAAAAGTAAGAAACAGAAAAAAAAAATGAAGAAGAAAAGGAAAAGTGGGAAAAGTTATGACCTAACCTCCCTGTGGGAAAATGCTTTTTTAGTTGTAGCAAAATCCTCCCGGAGAAATAACAAGAAGAACTGCCAAACCTTCCTCATGTATCACCAACATCTAACCATAGAGCACAAAGCAGGTAGGGAATATATTGAATAGGAAATGAATTATTTGAGGAGAAGAATGAAAAATGACAAAGTTGAGGAAATAAATGAATGTAAATAAAAAAAATTCTCAAATAAAGATTTACCTTCAAGGGGTAGCAGGCCTACATTATATCTGCATTATATTGCTCGCAGGAGAATCAACTGCATAGTTAAAAAAGAATTAAAGAATCCTCAAGAGAGTAGTATACCAACTAAGCTCACTTGTCACTTACAAAGAACACTTCGATAACATCAAATATGATCATGTTTTGAGATATAATTTGTGCATGATTTGTGAATATAATTGTATTAAATTGAGATAAGTTGATTGATTTTGGGTTTAAATACAAATATTCTGTTTAAGGTAACTTCTGGGGCAAATTGGTGTAAAAAGACAAATTCAGAGGCCAAAGTGCAACATTCTGGAAATATGCTACGCCCTTGAAGGCTGGTATACGCCCGTAGGAGCTAAACGCTTGTTGCCCTTTTGTGCATCACGCCCGTATGGATTAACTACCCTCTCTATGGCCGTGGCGCTCTGGATCATACACCCGAAGGGCATAACCGCATCAATACGCCCGTAAAGCATGAGGACCACGCCCGTAGTGATGCTCTGTCCGGATTCTTTTTATGTAAAATGATGATTTTACCCCTAATTAATTTACCTATAAATATTAGAATTTTTAGTGATTAGATTGGTTAGTATCTCACATTGTTTTAGATATTGAATATCATATTGGGTTCTTCTTCAATTTCATATATTTTGGTATAGAATTTGGGGAATTTTCTATTACTTTGATTTAATACTTTTGATTAGATAATTCCCTAGGTTGTTTTAGTGAATAAATGTTTCTAGTTAGGTTATGAAATCTCTCCTTGGTCTATGAGGTAGAGTTTTGTGACTTGATCAAGAGGATTTTGAGCTACTTCAATCATTCAAGCTTCAAGGAGCAAGAAGAGGATTCAAGAAGAAAGTTGAGGTGTAGAGATCTTTTCGGATTCAATTAACAATTGGTTTTTGAATTATTTTCTTACCTTCTTCAAATATTTTTGTTGATAACTCTTGTAATCTAGTTTACCAACCCAATAGGAACTCTCTTCTCATACATTTCTTTAGAGTAGAAGTGGTTGGTTTCATGTTATGCTTTCACCATGAGATTGATTTATTGTGAGTTGATTGTCATGATATCATTAAGTTGAATTGCAATTTCAATTATGGCTTTGATTTGATTGTTTATCTTGAGTTGAGCTATAATTCGATTTTGTGACATTGGATATACGATTAGTGCTAGATTAGTTTGATTGTCTTCCTATTGATGTACCGGACCTTGGATGACTAGTAGGGATTTGATCTTACTAATATATTCGAGTTGTTCTTCACGTATGAATTTCTTTCAACGACACGTATTGAGGAAGTTCATCCTTAGACTCGGATTTGGTGAAATTGTAATAGTTGAATCATGATACTTGATTTTGTTGTGAAGTGTATCCTCCACTCTCTCTAATGTGTTTAGTGATTTCTTCACATATTCAATATTATCTCATCCATGATTTTACTTTACTTGCTTTTAATTTGCTTTCTAGATTTAGAAATCAATCTTATCATTCTTAATATTGATTGGTTTACTTGTTGAATGATCCTTATTCACAAATCATATTCATAATTAGTTTGATTATATTTTCCACGGCAAATTGACCAAAAAGGTCCCTTACATTATAATTTTTTTGTGATTTCATCATTCTTTTTTTTTTTGGAAAAATTTCATCCCTTATATTATAAATTTTGTCCAATTTCATCCTTTCCGTTAATTTTTTTTTATCAACAGTTAGTCAACTGTTATATTTAAAAAAATTTATTTTTCAGGGGTAAAAATGTCATTTCACCGTTAAAAAAAAAAAAAAAAAACCAAAACCAGAAATTCCGGAAATCAATCCATCCAATTCAAATTCCGGAAATCAACCATACTTCCACTGTCTCCCAACCCATACTTCCACCGTCTCCCAACCATCTTTATCATCCTTACTCTTCTCCACCATCTCCAACCATCTTCCATTAACAAAAGCCCTAACTATCACAAAAACCCCAAAATCACTGATGGGTTTCAAAAAAAATTGAAGAATTTACTGAAGAATTTATTGAAGAAATTGAATCCGGAAAAAGGAAAGAAACATAAAAAAAAAGGATCTCGGTTTTGAAAACACCTGACTTTCTTGAAAGTCCCTTTGGTTCTAAGTTTTCTTTTCTTTTTGCTTCTTATAAAATATTCGTTTTCCTTAGTCAAAAATTCCAAACAAACCCAAAATCAAAAACCCGGATTGAAAGAAAGACAGATGATTTGCGGAAAGGGATCGAAGAAGCGGGATGTTACAGAGAAGGGGGGGAAAACAGAAGAAACCTAAAATCAAAATCAAGCGCTCTGTGTTGGAAGTGAAAAACTCTCGAGAAGGTGTGTGTGTGCGATTCGGTGTGCTTGAGTGTGTGAAAATGTGAAGAAGAAAGCACAACCTCACTTTTGTGGTCCCTCAATTTTTTATTTTTTATTTTTTTAAACGGTGAAATGACATTTTTACCCCTGAAAAATAAATTTTTTAAATATAACAATTGACTAACTGTTGACAAAAAAAATTAACGGAAAGGATAAAATTGACCAAAATTTATAATATAAGGGATGAAATCGCAAAAAAATTATAATGTAAGAGACTTTTTTAACCAATTTGCCTATTTTTCCACACTAGAATTTAATAGAAGTCTTAAGGAAAAACGATTTTTATAAATAACTTTAAAGATTCCTATTATTTTTAGTATTATTTATTCGATTATTTATATTAATTTTATATATATAACTCACACATCAACTTCCAAAACAAACAAAAACTCCTTCAAATAAATGACTAATAGGTTTACTGAGCGACAACTCAAAATGGAAGCTAAAATCCTTACAAAAAAATTAGACCACCAGAAAGTGAAAGCAACAATTAGAACCAAAAATTAGAAATTGAGGACCTAGCAATATGTATTTTTTTCTGGGAAAAGACAAGCAACATACCATTACTAAAACTCCAAAGAAGTGTCATGACTAGAACCACCAAAGTGCATCTAAACTCCAGGAACAAGATCATGCAAGAAGTTAAGACTAGTTAGTAATCAAGAAAGCCTTCAACCAAAGCAAGATAACCCTGTAAATAATTTGCTTTAGACTTGGTAGGAAATCAAAATACTCCTTCAAGTGAATCAAAATATGAAACAATCGGTTAATAGAGACTCAATAATGATGTTAGACTGTCAAACTCCCTAATTTTCTCCATGCAAACACAACTGCCCAAAAATTCCAACTCTAGCAATCCCATCCGAAAAAGATGAGGAAACAGGAGAAACAACATGAAGGCACAAATAAACTCCTTTTCAAGATGAAACTACTCCAATACCCACAAAATGTTAACTGAAATTCCTGAAAAGATCATACAAAAAAATCTATGGTAACTGTGTAGAAACAGAAGATTTAAAGTCGCTGCTTTGCTTTGGTCCTACAAGAAAAGTTAGAGAGTATAGGGAAATATTTCATAAAAAAAAGAAAAGAAAATGTTTCTTGTCCTATATATAAAAATACAATGAAATCATAGAATATAACGAAGTCTTCATCATTAGTTGTAATTCAACAATCTACACTATTTAAAATGATGCTAATATTTGATTCATTTTCTTGTTTTTTTATTTCTCCAACAAGTATTCAACAAGTAATCATCTTACCTAATTCTTGGAAGCAATATACCAAGAGATAAAAAAGTAAACTATAGAACCAATATAAACTGTAGGTACACATCCGACCATTTTCCCTAATAATGTACTTAGGCAAATTCGGATGATCCTTAAGAGTTCAAAGCATAGAGATCTTCCTAATTGCAACCACAACTGCACTCAAAGAAATTCCATTGTTCAAATTTTAAATTAATTTTTCATTTGTAATTTGAATATAGAAGGAAAAAGCAAAGCAGTGCATTAGGAAACAAACTCATTTCACTCTAAACACTCCTCACAAGTAAATTCTAAGCCAATTTTTTAGAGTGTGAAATTTCACTCATTGTTGAATCAAATTCTAGCTACTAAAATACCTAATCTTATGAATGAGATCAGGACTTGAGTCGGTTAATAAGAGGACAATCATACGGATCAAAGCTAGATAAGGGAATGCGTTAACAACTGGATAGGATAGCCTAGTAACTTACATATGGAATCCAAAGTGAAAATATTATGTTAAATAAAAAATAAAAAGAAATATGAATGTTTTGACAGCAAAACATTTAAAGGTTTGATAAATACGTTGGCAATTCATAGAGTCGCGCCACATTATCTTTACATGAGTAGAACATGATATTTTCACCCTCTGAATCCTTCATTCCAGATAGTGAGATGATGCCCTGAACCAATTAGAAGAAAAATAGAGATTTTCAAATGAGAGGCATCGAACAAGTCACAAAGACAAAATAGTAGTTCCGATCAAGAGTAATAATATCTCTATTCTATTGAAGTTGCTCCTATTTGCTATCATTAAGTGTACTTGATTTGAACCTAACATATAATTCATGTAAGAAAATGATAAGAAAGAATTGCCCAGTGTTATTGTTTCCCATTCTTCTTGACAATAGGTACAAGTCTTTTATCTATATATTTAAGAACTAAGATAGATACATCCACAATATTCTCATCAAAGGTAAAATAAATAATAAGGAAAAGATCCAGAAAATTCAAGGCTTAACCTTCAAACATCATATAGGTATAATAAACAAACTTACATATTCTTTTTTAGCCTCATATACTACTTCTAGGCAGCATAAAGTGTCAGAATAATTAAGAGACTCGGTTAAGAAAAGCTTATATCAACCAAAGTCATTAAAAAGAGCAAGGTAGCAGACCTTTAGTGTATTGTCTAATGAACCATAGAGTAAATGGTTATTCCAACACAAGAGAGCAATCACTAAATTGGTATGTCAATTAATGGTTTCCAGACAATGCAGAGTGTCAATATCCACACCTAATACTTTAACTTCTAGAACACGAATTATTTCAATTAACCAGCTTGTGTGATGAGTCAAAGAGAAGCAATTTAAGTTAATTTTAAATGAATATATGTTTAAGTAACATAAACTACTTGAGACAAATAGATTTTGGTATTTTATGGAATGCTTACTTTAGGATTCTCTGGTATAGAGCTAGAACATGCTGCTAACGGTATGCAACCTGTTCTTCAAGTAACTCAATCTTAGAGATCAAATCCTTTGCCTAAAATAAGCAAGAAATTGTTCTTTATTCTTCCGTAGATATGGAATAGTCAATACTTAAATTTAGAATACACAATTTATTAGCAAGAATAAATTGATGTAGTTTAGCCATCAAATATTGTGAAATCACATAGGATGAGATCAAATATCCTTTTTAATGCTGTTTTTGTAAGGTGTACAGTCACCTCAACCACAAGTGCTATAAAATTGGGTAAAATAAATATATTTTAATCTTCCACTGAATATTTAGTTGTGCTTTTAGAATTTAGCTTCTTCTCCTATGGACTAAATTATAGTAACTTACTTCAAGCTCCTAAAAAAAAATCGGACATGGTACTTTTCGGAATGGAATTTTGAAGGATTTTGGATGCTGCTTGAATTTCTCAAGTTAAAGAATCAATGGCCACCAATTGCTTGCTATCAATATAGTCGATGCTAAAGATAAGCACTTAAAACTAATTGAGTTGTCACTAAAAATTAATGACTATTCCAAGCTTCGCATAACACTAACTATAGAAAAACATGATCTTTTGTCTGCACTCCGCCTCCTTCAATTTTAAATGCTATCATTAAAGGCCATGCAGGTACAATGTATCATAACATGTAAATTGATATTTGATACTATCTATTCTTGCTTTCCTATCTAAGCTTTCATGTACTAACTATTTAAACATTTCTCTTGCATGCAGTAAATCCTCATCTTAACCCTTCCCCCTACAATATGAAGTAGATGCCACATAGCTTTGGCCAATATGGCATCATGGAACTATTAGTAGAATTAACTATTTATGTTTCATGCATAATATTTTACTATGGAATCATGGGACTATATATTCCCGTGTAATAATTTGTTATTCAAATATCAACGATACAAGTTTCATCATTTTGGTGATAAAGATGCAAAAAGCTCTCTTCTGCTAGCACTCCATAGTTACAAATATTTGATTATCAATAAAATTAGTTTTTCACATTTAATTTCTACAACTATGTGGGCAATAAAAGTGAGACATCATCTCACTCTAGCTTTTTGTTAAGAGAAATATTATTACATGTAAGTTCTAGCATCGAAATCTGAATTTTTATGAAAAAAGACTGACTTACTACCGAAACTGTAGATTAAAAAGCACTTACCAAACCACATAACCGAAAGCGTACAAAAGCGGAAACTTATTTGTAACCACAAACTTACAATCTTTATATTGCGGAAATACTCGTACAAAAGCAAACTTAATACACTTCAAGCTTTCTCACACTAGTTGCTCTGCCTTCTCTCTATATTCGTTATTTGTGGTGTTTCTGTTAAAAATTGGTATCGGAGCGGTTACTGTTCTTGACATTATTTGAGTTATCTTCCTTATCTTTCCCAGTATTAATATCATATCACTTTACTTTTATACAACTCCACTTATTACAAATAAGTAGAGAAGAACAAGTACAAGTAACAACTAATGCTGTTAACTTAGAAATCATTAGAAATCATTAGTAACAACTAAAGCTTTCTCAAATATGGCCAACATTGTTAGAAACATGGTGTCAAATAGTTTGTAGAGAATACACTAAAGAAGATTTTACTTTCGATGCTGTAGGAATGTATAACTATTTAGAAAAAATTTTAGGTGAAACAGCTAGAGCATTATGGGAAAGCTATAAAGAGAATTATCCTTTAGAATTTGCTAGAGATATAGAATTAGGAGATAATCCTTATAACTTTACAAATAAAGTAACTCTTTTAGTTCTTGGCGAACAACCTAATACTGGTTATGATAAAAAATAAGAAATAGCATTAAAACAACTAGAAATGTTACAACTTAGAAAATGGGAATTCTGTAAGCCCTTCTTTTTAGATTTTATGCACCATAGTACAGTAGCTGGATGTTATCATAATCAAACAATAGGAGAAAAATTATTTTTAAAATTACCCGATCCATTAGGAACAAAAATTTTTAGGCAATATCTAGAAGAAAAACAGAAGGCTATTGCTTTGAAGGTAAGTATATCCCTGTTTTGGATAATATTGGTACTAAAATTAAATTTGTTATAGATAAATTAGTAGAACAGTGTACTGATATAACAATTAGTAAACAATTAAAAGGAGAGTATAGGTTTTGTAAAAATATTTATACGCCTCGGGTATATGATAAGCCTAGTAAACAGTCTAAACCTAGGAACTATATAAAATATAAAAATAAGAAGAAATATTATTTAAGGAAAAGTAATGCAAGAAAACCTTATCTTAGTAAAGACAAACATGTTAGAAGATTTGATAGAAAACGAAATTATAAGAATAGACTTAGTTGTTTTACTTGTGGAAGTCCCGATCATTTAGCTAGAGAATGTGACAAAAAATATAATAATCGAAATAAAGAAGCAGTATTAATCGAATGTGTAAATGAAGATTTACTTCAAATAGATGAAACTTTATATGATACAGAAAGTATTTTTAGTATTATAAGTATAGATGACATGATTTATTCCCAAGACATTGAAGAAGAAAACTTAGGTTTTGCACAAGAATTGATAGGAACCGACAATTTGTATAAAAATAAAATAGACCAGTTAGAAGAACTTATGTTAACAAATTTAGATGGTATGTCGGAAACTTGTGAAAATAATTGTTCATAATGCCCGGTAGACATAATATAATTAGTGAAAGTACTAGTGAAGATTTGCCAGTACCGGAAAACTTGCCAACACCTGAAAATGTAGCACCTTCTAATTTTTAATTAACTTTGAAATTACTGTATCAGCCCAGTTATATACTATTTGTAATAAATCTTCATTGTGATTTTTAGCCATAATCCTATCATGAAAACATCTATGTAATTCACATCCTATCTTATATTTGAAATCCATCATAACATCTAAATCAGTATGATCTAAGAAAGTAATTCCTACAACAATTTTATAATTATTCCGCATATTGTAATAAGTGGAGTTGTATAAAAGTAAAGTGATATGATATTAATACTGGGAAAGATAAGGAAGATAACTCAAATAATGTCGGGAACAGTAACCGCTCTGATACCAATTTTTAACAGGGGAGTTTTATAATAAAACACACTACATGCCGCCCCGTGCCATGTATACCCTGTGCCCAAAGATAACTGGATAACTGGATTTTATGAGTACGTGTTCTGTCGAGGCGAAATTCAAGCCAAAGCTTATCGAATTTCTTTAGTCAAGATATAGAGAATAAATCTCTTATTCTTTTCTTTCCTCCAAACGATATACTCTAACAGAATTCTTATGATTTCACCTTAACCTTACGACTAATAGGCATCCGGAATAAATTAAAGGCCAAACACGGGCTTCTTCCCTAACCGGCCACTCATAATTCCTTAAGCCTAACCAGAGTCTATTAATCATAAGAAAGCATAAAGGCAAACAAACAGACATCCTTAGATCTCACCTTAACCTTTCGGCTAATAAGCATCCAAGATATTCACGCTGTAAAGGGGCCCACACTTACACGCAAAGCTGGAAAATGTCACGCGTAAAATAGTAAAATGGCACTTCGGAAAAGATGTCGGCCATATTGGACTAAGTGGAGTGGTGTGTCCCACCACTAAGTAGTGCGCAGAGCACTCAAATTAAACCTCCAGTATCATGTTATTATTTTCTTGTCGGTCATCAAATTCCGCCAGATCCATTCCTGTTGGAGCATGTCCAGGTGGAATTTCAATTTCTTGAGTGTCAAGATAATCTCCATAATTCCGGGCAACTTGGTATTGGTGGATAGATTGAACATGAAACATTTGTGGAACATCTTCCGTAACATGATTGAGGAAAGGAACATCATAAGTCATTTTGTGCAGGTATGGACTTCCAAAAACTTTCATATTCTTCTCTTCAGTAAAAAGTTGAACATCATACCGAGGAATATGTGAAATCAGTGGTTGTGCTGCCTGAAGATATACTCTAGCAAGAGTATACTGTTCTTCTTCATGCCCTTTGAGGAGTGAATAGCTAAATTCCAAGGGTTTCTGGATTGAGATTTTGTAGTCATGTGTAGTAAGCGGAATAGTGTATCTAGCAGCATCGGGAAAGGTCAAGGACTGTGGGACTGTCTCAAACTCAAGGTTTATGTATCCATTACGGGTAACGTCTGTCTTGAGTATTTGTTGGAGGATATAGGCAAGTCCCCATGAGACGGGTTCTATGTATTCAATTACTTGCCTCGGAGAAGTAACCATAGCTCTTCTTATCATTCCAGTGGTAAACAAGTTTTTGAATGATAAAAAGGAATCGATGTCCTTCCAGGTTCGCAGATCTATTGATGCTTGGACAAAATGAAAACTTTTGTCACACTTGCAATATTGTTGAGGATGTTTATTTTCTTTGAAAGCAAGCACACAAAGAGCTAATCCATTAGATGGATCTTCCTTGGTTTCTGCCAATGCTCGTAACCTTTGCTGAGTTGCAAGAATATTCTGTTTAGTATCACGAAGAACAATCTCTCCGATTTTTTCTTTTACTTCGTCAAGTTGTTCCGGAAATACTTCCAAAAACTCTTGCTTTTGATTCCACTCTTTTTCTCATTCAGTCTTGAGCAGATTGAGTTCGGATGTTGTTTTTGTTAGCTCTTCTTCCATATTTTTCAATTTCAGTTCCATTTCTGCAATCCGTTTTGCTTTATTACCATTTTCGACTATCGGTAATCGTTCCCTTTCACGCCATGCTGGTGACAGTATGGGTTTAGTAGGGTCATCCAGGGAGTGTTTTTGTTGAGAAAGAATTTGGCCATTGAGATTAGTCGGATGTCCGACTAACGCATGAATAATAGCAAGAAATTGGGTTGTTTTGGGTTGGTTGAACAGATTATCAACCGGACATTGTTGTTCAGGAAGAAGTGGGAATTGAGATCGGAAAGCATGTTTCTGGGGGAAGGTTGGAAAACTATAGGGACCGAACTTAAATTGACTGGGAATATTATTGGCTGCCATCTGCAATAACAAAATACGGTTAAGTAAAAGGAAATATAAAGCTAATTCTATAAACTTATTCCCAAATGTCACAGGCTCCAGTAATGAAACGGTACCTGGATTAAGAATGAATCTTAAATTATATCCGGGAAATTAACATATATATTAATTATCATATCTAACTATGAACTTTAATAGATAGCTATAGTAACTAATTATGAACTCCAGTATTGAAACGGTATTCATAACAGCTTTGAATGCTGTTTAACGGTGATTTATAACTAACTATGGTGGTTTTTCAACAACTTGTTGATCGAAAAGAAGAAATCTAGATAATTTATCAGCTAAATAATTATCGGTTCCTTTAATATGCTCAAATTTAATTCTATAATTAGAATTAATAATACTATCTTTAAAAACAAGCCATCTTCTTTGGCTAATCCTTTTACTATTCTTATTTTCAAAGAATTTAACAATAGCTTCACAATCTGTTCTAACTAAGATTTCAGGTTTATTTATCAAAAATAATCTAAAACTATCAAGAGCATATTTTACTGCTAGTATTTCTTGATCTATACTACTAAGATTTTTTTCTCTATATTGTCCACTAGAATATCTACAAAGTTCTTCACTAGATTTAGGACTATATTTATTGGGTTTTCGTTTTAAAATACCACCTCATCCTTGTTCACATCCATCTGTTTCAACTATCATATAATCACTATCTAATGGTAATTTAAGATTTGGTAATATGGTAACAGCTCTTTTAATTTGGTCAATCTGTTTATAATCTTCTATATTAAATATTTTCATTCATGTACTTCCTATTTTACCATATAAAGGTCCAACCATTTTTCCTAAATTGTGTATAAAAGGTCTTGCATAATTAACTAATCCTAAAAAGGCTTGTAATTCCTTAATAGTTTTAATAGGAGGAAAATCTAATACTTTTTTAGCAATATGTGGTTGTAATTTTATTCTTCCATTTCCTAATTCAATACCTAAGAATTCTATATTATTCTTGAAAAATTGTGCTTTTTTACTACTAATTACTATACCATGTTTATCAAATTCAGCTAAAACCTTTTTTAAATGTTCTACATGATCTATCTTATTTTGGCTGAAGACAAGGACATCATCTATATAAACTGCTACAAAGTGTCTATATTTTCCAAAAATATCATCCATTTTTCTTTGAAATATACTAGGTGCATTTTTCAAACCAAACGGCATAACTAACCATTCAAAATGTCCTAGAGGACAAGTAAAAGCTGTCCATTCTATACTATCATGATGCATTTTAATTTGCCAAAAACCAAATTTGCAATCAAATTTACTAAATATAAAATTATTTTGTATTCTATTTATTAATTCTACTTTATCAGGAATATCATAAGCATCATCTATAGTATTATCATTTAATCGTCTATAATCTATAACCATTCTACTTTTTCCTCTAACTATTTCACTATGTTTGTTAACAATAAAAGCAATGGATCTATGAGGACTAGTACTTCTTCTAATTACTTGTAATCTTTGTAAATCATTTATATGCATTTCAAATTCTTTTAGATTCTCATTTGTTGCTTCTATTTTCTTAGAAACGATTCTAAACCGAGGATCTTTCAATTCTAATTTACAATAAAGAGAATTTCTTGTCCAATGGCTCTCGGATTTTCTCCAAAGATATTATCTTTTTCTAATTGACTAATGATATTATCTATATCATAATGTCCTGTACTAAGGAAATTAAATAAACAAGAATAGTTAAGATCTGGAGTTATAGCCGTAGTATCTATATCTATAAAATCATCATTCCGATCTAAATCTATTAGTTCGGATCATGTGCGGTTAAATTTAATATTTTGTCATTATCTATCAAAAGATTACTATCTAATGTTTCTAAAGGAAGTCTTCGTCCTCTACTTTGGAATATCCTACCTTCGTTTCTATCATTATATGCTTTGAATAAGTCGTCCTAGGTGGTTGTCCTACAACATAGTTTCGTTGTCTTTGAATAAGATTGTGCAGGTGCATTACTAGATGTGCTAGGGTTTTGATTAGGTGGTGAACTTGTTGATTCCATATATTCTTTATATTGATTTTCATAGGTTACACTATATCCATTAAATGTTTTATTAAGATAATCAGTTTCTAGTAATTGTCCTAAATCTATCATTTCTATTTCTAATGATAAAACTTCATCACAAGATAAATCTATTCCGGATCCTATTATAATTTTTCCTTCAGGAAATCTATTCATTGTTCTTCAATTTCTTCTACTTCGAATTATTTTGGATTTGGTCCGTATAATTACTAAACCTTAAAGAGTAAGATCCATCACGATTTTTAAACATTTCATGTGATTCAGGTGTACTAATAATGTCTTTATCTACCAAATTTTTTCCTAAGTTCCATTCGGATCCTTCTAAACTACTAGAAGTTATTTTCATAGGTTCTAAAAATTTTATCCCTTTTGATATTATAGGTTTCATTATACCATCAATATTTAATTTACTCAGGATACAACTACTATTAGTAAGTTTTCCTAAGACTCCTATATTTAACTAATAAATTTCCATCATTTCTAATAAATCCTTCATATCCTTTAGCTTGTAATCCTATTACTATTTTATCTAAATCATTAACGGAAAGTAATAAATTCGGGCTACAATAAAATAAAACTTCATTTTTACTCATATCTAATTCCATTGTTGCTAAAGTAGCTTTTGGGGCATCTTTTTGCCAACTTTTATCTAAAAGTACTACTAAAACTTTTGCTCCTACATGTTTTCTAGTCGGGCCTTTAATTGCTACCATAATTAAACCAAGATGAGCTAGTCTTTTTCCTGATTTTTTAATCTTCTGTATAGATTCTTTGCTAATGATTTCTAAGTTAACAGCATTAGTTGTTACTTGTACTTGTTCTTCTCTACTTATTTGTAACAAGCTAGTTGTTACAAAATCAAGCTGCCTTTTCTTCTTTGTAATTACCTCCTATAGCATATTTTATTTATTCAATAAATGGGGATAATTAGAATATATTACTAAAATCAAATGGAAAAAATGGATGATAAAAAGAAAACCATGTTAAAAATAGTAATTTTAAAGAAAGAATTACAAGAAAAACATGAAATGATCGTAGATAACGTTGCCTTCTATTGCATGTTTAACCTTATCTTTGGCAACTATTGTCCCAAAGATGTTCACCTCGTATCTCCTAATCCATATGTGCCTACACAAACAAAAAGCTCTTTTGACCATTTTAGGCACAATCTCTATGTTCAACAAATCATCACAAGCATTTTAGGCCACCAATTGATTGGTAAATCAAACAATATTTAGAACAATCCTATGGAAAATGATTTGTTGAAGAGGAAAAGACAACTTTTAGCTTGTAGGGAAAAAATTCAAGTGATTATATGGTTATCTATATCGAGGGTACAATTTTCCAATAACACCCTAAAAGAAATTCTTCAAAATGGTTTGAACTTGTTAGAAAGATTGAAGTTTTAAAGTTTATGCTCTGTTGCTATTGGAAAGCCAAACAAAATAAAATTTAATTATTTAATTTTATGTCTAAAAGGAATAAAAATATAGGTTTAAGATATACTAACATAGTCATACCAAGCTTCTCACTGTAGATGACAAGAAGTTTCTCCCTTCTTTCTTCTATCCCTTTAAAATATATATATTTTCTTTCTTTTAGAAAAAAAAAAGAAAAAGAAAACTTACTGGGAAGATTGTTGTTGTAGTGGTACCCTAGTACTTGAGTGCTGAGAAATCATAAGCTTGAGTTGTTACCTTTTCTTCTTTGTTATAACATTATTAAATAATTGAGTGTCAAATCCATAGTTGTGTCTAATATTATCAAGTCATATTCTGCACTATTATAAAAAATGAAATACCTGTTCAAAAACGCAAAGGCCAACATGGGTTATTAAAGGAACAATAGAAAGTGGGCTAAGAAACCTGCATTGTGACACCTATGGAACAGAATGTATAAAATTTTGAGACAATTTAAAAAACATACTCAATTCTTCAAATACCAATCAGTATTAAAAGTACATATGAAATCATAACAACCCTTAGATCTAAAAAACCTCTATAGAAACAGTATAGATAACACACATAACATAACACACTAACTTAACAAGGAACATATTGATTATATCTATTAGCTAATAGAACAAAAATAGTAGCTGAGTATCAAACCAAGTTTCCAACAAGACAGAAGGATAAGATTGAAATGTTGCAGGATCCTCCATAAGAATATCCACCATAAGAGGAAATACTCCGCAGAAATGTATTCAGTTTGAAATAAAATACTGCAAAATGTTGCAGGAAGAAGGGACTTTAAGTGAATTATACGGAATGCCAAGAGAGAATTCCAAGTGAATTTTCCACTATGAAAATATACCAAGGGAATACCAATACTAATACTGCAAGAGGAAGAGAATGCAAAGAGGATACCAATACCAAGAGAATATACAAGGAGAATGCTAGTGCTGCAAGAACAAGAAAATACCAAGAGAAAATTCCAAGTGAATTTTCCACTTTGAAAATATAGCCGAGAATACCAATATTGCAAGAGGACTCAGAATGCCAAGAGGATACCAATACCAAAAGAATATACAAGGAGAATTCTAATGCTGCAAGAACAAGAGAATACCGAGAGAAACACTGAGAGAAATTCCATAGAGAATAATACCAAGAGAGAATTCCAAGTGATTTTTTCACTAAGAAAATATAGGAGGAGAATACCAATACTGCAAGAGGAAGAGAATATGCCAAGAGGATACCAGTACAAAGAGAATATACACGGAAAACTCAAACAGTGCATCAACCGTCTGAAATGGAGATATTAGTCATCCAATAAAATTCAAGATTTAAATATCGAAAAGAAGAATAATTTTAAACTATTAAGTCATGCTTTGGCACATATCACAATAGACTTACTCATTACCTAAACGTCCCAAAGTGCCCTGATTTTATATGATTCCCACATTATGTCATAATTCAAGAGGCCACCATAGCAATATTTATTAGCATGGAATTCTGAAACAAAGCATATATTTGGATCTTCTACAAGGATAAATGGAACTAAAAAGATTTCCTTCCAGCTCCAGTGTTTAACAAAAAGAAAACCACTTCTTCTTATTAGAGAATCTTGAAATCAACAAAATTACCTATTTTTTTCTCTCTGCTTGCATCTTTTCAAGTCACACCATGTTAACTCACATACAAAAGCCTTCAAAATTACAACAGAAAACCACTTCTGATTATCAGAGAACCTTTAAAAAAAGAATTCAGGAACCCTGAAAACAATAATTGAAGATATGAATGGAAGTAGAAAACTCTTGATTACAAGAACAAAACATGGAAATAGAATACCACTTTTGATTAACAGAACAAAAGAAGAAGAATGGAAGTAGAAACCTACTGAAATAGGAGAACTCCCTAGATAAGGTGCTTCAACCTATTAAGTTTTAATGGTTTGTATTGCGTACTAAGTTTCTTTACAAGTTGGCAGCATTGACCGTCACGATTATTTTTCTATTGAGATTTTTTTAAGCTTTTTTCTAATTTCGTTTATAATTATGATAAATTAACATTATATATTATTTAATATGATAATATTACTACAAAATATTTGGTTTTATAGTGTATTACATTTATTTTTCAGTTCAAATTTTAGCATTTGTACGTAAAATAATAAAAATGTTTTGCTACCCATGTATCGAAGAAAGCTCTCCAGGAAAAAGAAAAGGAAAAGAAAGGATTGAGTGATGATAAGATACTCAAGAATTGAGTAGACGAATGTAAACAAATAATAATGAAAAAAAGTAATCATATAAAAGAAGATTTGTACCTCCATTGGCATTGGCAAAGACGATGTTGCTTCGAATGAACATCACAAGTTGTTTATTTTCAGGTTGACAAGCCAGCACTTCGAACTCTAATTCCTACATCAACATTGATTCAAACCCTCACCCCACTACCACCACTCATAATAGAGATTTAGATGTCTCTTCGAAATTAGAGTTCAAATTGAGCTAGAGATACCACGTAGATCTCAACTTATCGAGGATTAGATGTATGTTCAAAGTTCAAAGCTAAATAGAACTACAGACACCTACTAGAGACTTTTCTTCTTGACACTCATCGAGATTTAGGCATCTCTTTAAAGTTAGAGTTCAAGATGAGCTAGAGATACTGCATAGAGAAAGTTTTCAACACAACAGATGAAAAAATTAGGACTATGATAATAAATAAACACATAGTGAAACAGAAGCATGATGAAAAATTCTTTTAATGAAATACAGTGGATAGAAAACTATATGGATCACTAAAATAGTTAAAGCATTAAAAGAATCAAATAGTAGTTATGTCATAAACAAATTTGGATCCAAGATTTATAGAAAGCTTAGTATCAAAGAAACCAAGAAACCGAACTTACATTTTTCACATTATTTTTCCCTTCGGAGAAACTTGATTCTTGCAGAGTCTTTTTTGAAGAAAATGGAGTGAGAATTAAATTCCCGCATCCATTTTGTAAGCACAAGAAAAAAGAGACATGAACGTGTAAGAAAATATAGAGAAACCCATATGAAAAAATGCAAAAAATAACACAAAAAAGTACAGAAGCCTGGAAATTAAGAATGCAAAGAGAATAAAGAAAGTGAAAATTTCAGGGATTTTTAAAAATAATAATAATTATAATGACAAGTTCAATTGAAGATAAATCAACCGCTTTGTAATTACTACCAAGAAACCAAACTTATGCATTGCCTATGCGTATCCTCAACTCTAAACATATTCCCTATGCTCTATGTTCTATATATTCTATGCCCTATGTCCTATGGCCCTATGTCTATTCGCTAACTCTATGCATGCGTATGCTCTACACCGCTTTATGTCCTACTATATACTCTACAATCTCTCTCTTCTACTATCTCTATATAGAGCAAATTGTAGAAAACAAAGTTCTAGTTACGTGTAAGATTCATATACCTTCCTTCTTCTTGACAAGGTAGCTAGCAAGTAGAACAAATGAGCATTTGGAGTAATCTTTGGGAGAAAGGATTATTAATTATCTCTAGTGACCTTCTTCTGACCATATTTCTTCCTCCATCTTTTACAACCTGTAATATAATCACAAACATGAAATCTCTTTAAGCACACAATATTGATTGAAGTAAATCTTATCTAATAATATAGAAAGGAGAAATTCAGATTTATTAATGTTGTTAGTTCGATTAATTCTGTACATAATGAAGTGGACTTATAAGTTTAAGTTGTTTCAGGACTTCTATAGGGGGCTTCTATAATGAAGTGGACTTATAAGTTTAACTACTACAAGTTTAAATTTAAGATGTTACAGAGGATTTACAAGGCTTATATCAGTTGTTTCTGTTTGCATGAATCTTGGTTTTTCATGTGCAAACCTTGGCTTCTTGCATGAACCTTCATCACTTGATAGGGGGGTTTATCAGCTTTCCTCTTCTTCTTGAAGCAATAGTTTCAGTTCCTGCAGGATTCTTGCTACCAAGTGTAGAAAGTGCTTACTCAAAGAATCATAGTTCTCACAAAGCACCAGTTTGAAACATGTCAATTATAGAAGGAAGGATTAATAACGCCAACCATATAATATATACACTCTTATAGAAGCTTAATAAAAGATCAAGAATATTTCTGTGTTTTGTTCCTTAGAAGTACTATCACTTACAAATTAAAAATGAAAGTTACAAATAAGGAACCCTTAGACAAGGTTAAAATCACTCTGTATTTTTTGTTCAATATCATCAAAATATTTTTCCCACAAAGAAGTGTCAAAGGACAAAACAAACACATATGCACATCAAGGTTGTTATGCAACACAATAAAGAATATCTAGAGATCTTTAGATGATGTTATAGAAACCAACTATAGTATATATATAAAATTTGAATATGCTAATAAATAGTAACTCAAACTGGAAGGAGTTCCAACCAAAAAGATGTGAAAGTTAATAGAATTAGGACTATGTTAAATATTTATACACACTGTAGAGACAAGAACAACAACAATAATAAAGCCTATTTTCAGGGAGGGAAAACTAAAAGGAATAGGAGGGAGATCCAAGTTATTAAATCTTCTTCTTCATTGAAATATGATATAGACTAAAGAAAACTTACACAGATCATAGTTGTAGAATTTAGTGATATATATGAATAGGAAAGGTTGAGAACCTGAATAAAGGAAGTCCTTCCCATTGCATCTAAACCCATGCTTCACAAGAATCACTGTAGAAAGAGGACAGTAAACCTCTGACAAGGACAACATACCAGATAATATTTGAAAAGGACATATTACCTTATAGCTTCAACTGTATGTGCATGCCACTAGGCTCTCCAAATGCACTATCATAGTGAAACCTACCACTTGAACACTAGCTTTACTCCCCAGAATCTCAATCATCTTTCCTACTGCCATAAGGCTGTAGAATAATGATAAAGAGGAACCCAAATGGTATGCAAAAAATAGGCTTGCATTCAAGACAAGAATAAAAATATTCAGTGAACAAAAATAAAAACTTGCATTCAAGACAAGAAAAATCTTAAGAGCATCATAAAGGTATGCAAACAGCATTGTTACTATTTTTGTAGTTACTGAAATTAAACGAGAAAACTTATAACTGATAGTGTAAGTGTGTGTACGTGTGCATATATATAGAGTGTGCGTGAATATATCCTATGGACACCGGTCATGCAATATTTACAACGGAAACATGTAGTGACAGTCCCCTTAGTGCCCTTGGATTAGTTGTAGAATTATAATTATTCATTGTTTGCTTTTCTAAAGCATTAACAAAGAATTAAATCCAAGTAAACATCAATTACATTAAAAACTAAAGAAATGGAATACAAGAACCAAAAGAATAGAGCCACAAAAACTCAAGACCACATTAATGAATGATAAAAGCCAAGTACATTTCAGAAACAAACAAGACTAAAAATCTGAATTGCAACCCCTATGGCACAACTTCATCATGATATAGAGAGAACAGAGAGAAGAACTGCAGAAATATTCAAGAAAAACAAACAAAAAGACCATGCAGAAAAAGAACAGACCCCCGGTAACACATTTTTTTCAGAGTTTTTCAGCAAAGTAATTTCCTTAATTAAAAAGAAAATAGTTAGTGAAAACAAATGAGTTTAGTTGATGAAACAGATGAGATTACAGACTTAATGAGAGGGTGGTGAATGATTATTACTCTTTTCATAAGACACCTAAAAAAAAATTAAAAAAGAAATGAAAAAGAACCAAGATTTGAAGAAAAAGAAAGAATTCAAAAAAGATTTCAAAGAACAATTCAAGAAATCATGTTTGATTAAAAACATTATCAAGTAACATAAAATTACCAAAAAAGTGGATCAAAATAAGATTTAAATCCATACAGTTGAAAAATAAATCAAGAAACAATACTTACATTTTTCCCTAGAATATTTCCAAAATTCAAAAGAATTCAAGTTGAAAGAAGAACCCAGAATTAAAAAAGACCACAAAGAAAGTGCAAAGAAAAGGTCAAGTACTAAATCAAAGCAAGGTGAGTCAAGAAAAAGTCTACGACTTACAAGTGATAATACAAAACAAAATCATTAAATCAAAATAACTAACCAACATAAAATAAGCTCAAGCGACAATTCCAAGCAAATTTAGTCAAGTAAGAAAAAATCAACTACATAAAATAAGCTCTAATTGATGACTCAAAAAAAAAATCTATGTGATAACTCGAAATAAGACTAGTCAAGTAATTAAGCTCCGAGAAATAACTCCAAGGAAGATAAGTCAAATAAAATATCTGAACAACATAAAATAATCTACAAGTGATAACTCCAAGCAAAGTTAATCACATAAAAAGAATTCAACTACGCGAAATAAGTTCCAATTGATAACACAAAACAAGTAAAATAAAATATGTTTCAAGTGATAACCTAAAAAAAAAAAATGAGTCAAGTAAATAACTCGCAACATAAATAAAGCTCTCATTAATAACTAAAATTAAGACGAGTCAATAAATATTTTACCTACATAAGTAAAGTTAGTCAAGTAAAACAACATAGCATCATGAAATAAACTCCAATTGATAACTTTCAAAAAAAAAAATAGAATAAAATAACTTTTAAGTGATACTCGAAAAAAGACAAGTCAATTAAATAACTCGTAATATAGATTAACCTCCAATTAATAACTCAAAGCAAAACGAGTCGGGTAAAATATTTTACCTACATTAACTAATGATAATTTCAAACAAAGTTAGTCAGTAAAATAAGACGAGTTTGAAATAAGCAAAAAATAACTCGAAGGAAGAAGAGTCAGGAAAAATATCTTAACTACATAAAATAAAATACGCAACAAATGATAATTCCAAGAAAAGTTAATCAAGTAAAATAAATCAACTACATAAAATAAGTTCCAATTGATAACTAAAAAAAAAAGTAAATAATCTTCAAGTAATACCTTGAAAAAACACGATTCAAGTAAAGAAGATGGAAAACTAAGAGCTTACTGTTGCAGGTTTGAGAAGGCAGCCCACTAGATTGAACATGCTGCTCCAACCTGCGAAAGAAAAGGGAAAGACACGAAGAAAATATAAGTTTTAAATATACATACAAATGTAAGGTTTAACTAAAGAAAAATGCCATGGCTGGATTTGCAGCGGAAGTTGATGACAATTTGAGGAATTTCAACAACAGCCCAACAAAACAATAACTTAATGATAAATAAACAAACTCATCTTATATCAAAGTTGCATCCTTCTCCTCTGATTAGAAACAATCAATAAAAGCAGAACAAAGCATTAAACTAGAAAACAGAATCTATAAAATGAAATTAGGAGATGCTGCAATCACAACACTTGATAGCAGAATTATAAAAATGAACTGAATGGGAAATTGATGGATCATCCCTGCATGCAACAACCTCAATTTGCACACATCAAGTAAGGGTATATATGTCAATTAGTCTTGTTACCATATCCAGCCTCAAGCAGAAACAAGTCTTTAACATAATTTAAAGGAATGCATTTTTTGTTGTTAATGGACAGCAAAAGTTGTGAATCAAGAAAGTATAATATTTTGGGTAAGACAGAATTATTTAGGCAAAAAATTCCCTCACATAACCCATTGGAAGTATGAAATCTCCAAAGTCATAACTCAAGCAAGGCAAATCATTTAAAATAAGTTCATAGTGACAACTCGAATTAAGGCAAGTCAAGTAAATAACTTAACCAAATAAAATAAGTTTCAAGTCATAACTCAAAGCAAAGTGAGTTAACTAAAATACCCAAACTACATAAAATAAGTCCAAGTAAGAACTCGAAGCAAGTCAAGTAAAATAACTAGACCACATAGATAAGTTCTAAGTACTAAATCAAAGCAAGGTGACTCAAGAAGAAGTCGACGACTTACAAGTGATAATACAAAACAAAATCATTAAAGCAAAATAACTAACCAACATAAAATAAGTTCAAGCGACAATTTCAAACAAATTTAGTCAAGTAAGAAAAAATCAACTCATAAAATAAGCTCTAATTGATCACTCAAAAAAAAAATTTTATGTGATAACTCGAAATAAGTCTAATCAAGTAATTAAGCTCCGAGAAATAACTCGAAGGAAGATAAGTCAAATAAAATATTTTAACAACATAAAATAATCTACAAGTGATAACTCCAAGCAATGTTAATCACATAAAAGAACTCAACTACGCCAAATAAGTTTCAATTGATAACACAAAGCAAGTAAAATAAAATATGTTTCAAGTGATAACTTAAAAAAAAAAAAAAAAAGTCAAGTAAATAACTCCAACATAAATTAAGCTCTCAAGACGAGTCAAGTAAATATTTTACCTACATAAGTAAAGTTAGTCAAGTAAATAAACTCCAATTGATAACTTTAAAAAAAAAAAAAAAAAAAAGTAGAATAAAATAACATTTAAGTGATACTCGAAAAAAGACAAGTCAATTAAATAACTCGCAACATAAATTAAGCTCCAATCAATAACTCATAGCAAAACGAGTCAAGTAAAATATTTTACCTACATTAACTAACATACAACAAGTGATAATTTCAATCAAAGTTAGTCAAGTAAAATAAGACGAGTTTGAAATAAGCAACAAAATATCTTAACTACATAAAATAAAATAAACAACAAATGATAACTCCAAGAAAAGTTAATCAAGTAAAATAACAAAACTATATAAAATAAGTTCTAATTGATAACCCAAAAAAAAAGTAGAATAAAATAAATTTAAAGTGATAACTCAGAAAAAGAAAAAAGGCGAGTCAAATAAAATAAGTTAGTAACATAAATTACGATCCAATTAATAACTCGAAGTAAAATATCTTACCTATATAAACTCCAAGCAAAGCTAGTCAAATAAAATAAGATAATACGAAGCAAGTAAAATAAAATAACTTCCAATAAATAACTTCAAAAGTGCAAGTCAAATAAAATAACTCAACAACATACATTAAACTCCAATCAATAACTCGAGAGAGGACAAATCAAGCAAATTAACATATCTACATAAAATAAATAACAAGTAAAAACTCCAAGCAAAGCTAGTAAAGTAAAATACCTCAACCACATGATATAAACTCCAACTAAAAACAAGAAATAAGTAAGATAAAATAAGTTTCAAGTGATAATCCAAAACAAGTAAAATAACTTAACTAGCTCAAAGTCATAAGTCAAAGCAAGTCAAAAAAAATTATAACTTAACTACACAAAATAATTTCCAAGTAATACCTCGAAGAAACACGAATCAAGTAAAGAAGATGGAAAACGAAGAGCTTATTGTTAGAAGGCAGCCCCACTAGATTCAACATGTTGCTGCAACCTGCAGAAGAAAAGGGAAAGAAAGACAAAGAAAATATAAGTTTTAAATATACATATAAATGTAATGTAGAAGGAAAAAACTAGGTTTCAAAGAAGAGAAACGTCATGGCTGGATTTGCAGCGGAAGTTGGTGACAATTTGAGGGATTTCAGCGGCAGACCCACAGAGACAGTAAACCTAGTAAAAAATTAGTAAAGTTTTAATTAAAGAAAAAAATAATCACAGCTGATATCAAAGCTTAATGATAAATAAACAAACTCATCTTATATCAAAGTTGTATCATTCTCCTGTTATTAGAAACAATCAATAAAAGCAAAACAAAGCATGAAACTTGAAAACAGATTTTATAAAATGTAGGAAATGCTGCAATCACAACACCTGATAGCAGAATTATAAAAAGGAAGAGAATGAGAAAAATTTTGGCAAATTTTTAATTTTCTGGAAATTCGGCGAAAGATAATACAAATTGAGATAAAAGGAGCACACACCTACCCCACAACTTGAAATGCATTATACATACATATATCTATATCTAACACACCTACCCCACAACTTGAAATGCATTATACATACATATATCTATATCTAATGCTACTGAAATGAAAAACAAAAGAAATGGAATTACATAAAACCTACTGTATCTATATGCAATCATTACAAAATCATGCAAAATGAAATTTACACAGAAACCATACAAATTCTTCTACTGGAAAATATAATGCAAACAAAAGAACAAAATGCAATAGCTACTGTAAAATAGCTTTAAATAAGAAGAAATACATACATACCTACGGTACTGTATAAAATTGGAAATGAAATGTAATCTATATATATATATATACACCTATGATATGGAAAGTAAGAAAATCACATGCAAGCTACTCGAAGAAAACTAATATATATATATATATATATATATATATATGCACATCATGCAATACCATGCAGAATAAGTATAAATAAAAACAAGTAACTAATCTACTGTAATGCAAAGATAAAGCATGCAACAATAAATACTACCTAAGTTACCATTCAAAATGCTATAAAAGGCAGACAAACTATTCTAATCACTTAACTACCATGCAATTTACCTAAATAACATGAGAGTCATGCAAACTATATAAGTATAAAACTATTCATGCATATTCATACAAACCTACTAAGCTAAATACTAAGAAAAAGCAACGCATGCAAGTAAACTAAATCATATGCCAGAGCAATTAATAGAATATACTTACAAAACGAAACATAAAATATCATAAAGCTTACTGGAATGAAAAATGAAATTAAAACAAATGTTGGTCATCATCTCGCATTTCTTAGAATTAATTTCTAAGAATGCTACCTTCAAAAGGAAGGTAGTCCTAAAGTCCTAAAGTCCTAAATTAATATTAGTCCTAAAGTCTATCAAAAGGAAGTATCAAAATAATAATCTCCATGAATTGGAGACACTATTGAAATACAAACTTCAAAATCAAAGCAACTAAGGCATGAAAATAAACCTATCAAAAGTAATATTAATCTCTCTAAGACAAAATCAAGCAAGTAAGTAAAGCACTAAAGTATAAGAATAAGAAATAGAACTTGAAAACAAGTTAATAAACTAGTTAAATCCTGGACTAACCATACCTAAGAACAAGATAAGATACGCTAAGAGTACAAAAAAAAAAAAAAGAAAACTATAGAAAAGAAAATCCCAACAAAAAACAAAGAAGAAAATGCAGTTGGAGTAAAAGTGTTCATGCATTCGTGTTAGATGGCTCTTCTAAGAATGGACAGCTTGACAATTTGTCAAGCAGAGATGCAAGATTTTTTACCAGGAGAAAAAAGAACAAGAAGAAAAGAAAAGAGAATGAAAGTGAATTAATAGGGGAGCGTCTCCTCTCGGCTCCGATTGTCCTTTTTTTTGTTGCTATGAAACTTCCATATCTGAAATTTCTTCAAGTACTATCAAAACATAATAAAATTAGTACACAGTTTAAGTCTAGTGGATGAGAAGAATACTTGTACCCTTATTCTCAAATAGTCCTTGTTATCTGCTGAATTTTTTCAAGAAATAGCAGATGCAACAAGGAAATTTGAGGGATTAGCTAGAAGTATAGAATTGAGAAGGGTTGCACCATTGGATTCTCTAAAGAAATGCTGCATTTAGAATAATCAGAAGAATATTTCAGTTTAGTCCAAAATTTGGTGATAGCAGCAAGAGAACTCTACTTTACCTCCTCTCAAGAATGGAAAAGGTACATGTTTCTTTCCAAGCCAATAAGGAAACCAGCTTCAGCCAATGCTGCTAATAGACTACACATACTATCATCAGTACCGGCCACAGCATACTTACTTACAAAGGCCTGCATATTATCCAATAGAATTTAGGATAAATCCTTCTGAATTAACTTACACATATATGCAAGAGCTATGATCAAAAATTGAAATTTCTTGACCGCAGAATGAGTGTTATTTTTTGGCAGAAACTGCAGTGCTCTATTTCCCAGGTATGAACAGTTACTGGTCACTGCCTTTAGCAGTCTTGTGCACAGCCGGAAAATCAAGCTCCCCCAAACCCTGGTTTCTAGCTTGCTTAAAGGCCTATATGCAAAAAAGGATCCCATTTCAATCCACTGAAGTCAATTGTTCGCAATTAATAATTTGAGGGTGAATGAAACCTAAGTCCTCTACACATCAGGAAGTTGTAACCAACAAAAAACCAACAAAAATACAAGATAAAAACAAAGAAATGCAGGCCCATTCATCTTGAACATTGGGTTTGCAATAGCTGCAAGATCCTGCAAGAAGAAGCAGTGAAGAAGGTTAACAAAAAAACCCAACAAAAATACAAGAAAAGACTGCATGGAGGTTTCACACCAGAACATAAGTAAGAACAAGTCCCACTGAAAATGCATTCATCGCAAAGAAATTTTACAAGCATCAATATCAATTATCCATTCTTTTGGCACTGTCGTGAAATAGGTTTCAAAAACATGAAAAAACCATCTGTCTGATGTAAATTCTGTTTGAAGAAGTGGTTGGATGTGTTAACTTTTCTCAGTCCATGCAACCATCCATTACTCTCTACAAGTTTTCTTCTAATATAATTCAACTACATGCTAGGTTCAAACAGATGAAGGGAAATTCAGAAAAGAACAAAAGAAAGTGCAATTGGGTACCTGCCCATTATCACTATAAGTTTCATTTTTGCTCCATTTCCAACGTGGCCAAGAAAAAACGACTTCTTTCCCAAGACATCGAAGGCAGGAAGTGCTTCCTCATGCAATGCCTACAATTTTATGCAAGTATACCAGTTAAAGACAAATTAAGACAACAGAAAATACCACAAAAAGCCATTTTTTAGGATTTTCCTCATTGCCCTATTTGACTGAAGATGAATCCGGGCAGGATGGTTGGATGCAGATTGGTCTAAAGTGAGAATGCAGACTTTTCTATCGAGTTTTGATGGTTTTCAGGAACAACACTAAATTAAGGAAAAAGTAGTCAGACTGTTTCTCATAACAGTTCGAAAGTTTGGTCAAGAGAGCAGTTCCACATCTATTTTCTTATAATCCTTTATACCCTATGTTTGTTAGGTTCAAGGTGTAGAAAGGGTAAAGGTATACAGAGAGAGGATGGAAAACTAAAAATACAAACAGTTACATGGGAAAGCAAGCCAGCTCCTAATGCAGCCAAAAAGGTACAAGATGAAATCCTTCTTACCTTTTCTCTGACAGCAAGGATAACTAGTTGACCATCTTCTGCAGACTTTTTGCTGCCTAACACTAGAGCCTCTAGGAAATAAGCACCCTTCGATGAAACAGCCTGCAAGCAGGCAAAAGGTGCAAATGTTAGGAATACACAAAGACTATTTTTTTAGTTTCTTTTGGCCAAAATCTTGATAGACATAAATCCCATCTTCAAAATTCGAAATATGTACAAAGGAAACAATGAAAAATGATAAATTGCATTGTGTTGACCCCATTGAACAGGTAACACAGTATTATGATTCCCTCACCCCTTTATCCACTTAAAGGCATAAGACATAAAACTAACAAGCAATTATCAAAAGAAAAATGTCAAAGCTCACAGATCCACAGTTGACATGTCAATATAACCTTTTCCCTCACAAATTTGCTCAAGAACACCATCTTTGTCAAACACCACCTAAAATTTTGAAGAAAAAAGAAATTGCATTAAATATAAATTTAAATTGCATTCATAGGATTTTTCAACTTCAACTTTGCTTCTCTTTGGACTTACAGAGAGAGCTGCAGGAGGATCAGACAACATTCCAATGGTATCCTTGCATTTCTTGACTACAGCAGCAGGAGTTTCTCCAATAGAAGCTCCATGCTCTTTCAACTCATCACACTGCAAATATTTGTATGTTTAAAACCAAAAAATTAATCTCAGATCTGCAGCAGCTTATGTGGAAGCAGTTATGTATGGACTATTAAATCCCTTCACCGGCATACAATAAAGTCGGAAAATGTAGAAATGCAATCATATAAAATGGACAGGGAGGGGAAGAGGAATATGGAAACACTATCCACCAACAAAAAAACAGTATCAAGCATGAAGGCTTGCAGGAAGGTTCAGAAGTTGATCAAAATCGAAGCAATGAAGCGAATGGCAGTGAAAAGGCTCTTCTTTCCAGCTGATGTGTTCGTGTTGGTTGATGGGACAGTCTTTGATCCTGTTCCTGGATATACATTGCACTCAAAAAAAGTTTATATATATGTATAGACAGATAGTTGGTAATTTCTTTTTCACCCCGAGGGAATGGTTGGAGTTTGTACTGGGAGATTCATCTGGAGAAACAGGCGAAGATGCTGGAGAATTTGCTGGTCCATTACCAACAGCTCTATGAGATAAAAGGCAAGGCAAAGAAAATTGTTTAGCACCCCATATTGATTTGCAAAACTCTATATTATGGATTGAATTAAATTCAAGTAAACGAGTAAAAGAGTACCATTGCACTGGCTAATTAGAGGAGTTTGGACATTGCAGGCACCAGGAAGTCTCATTTTAAGTTTTAGATAACTGCATACATCATTCAATGTTGGTGAGGACAGAAAACAGGCTAATTTTACTCAAATCACTGCAACTTTATGCCATTTTAGATATTGGTTTTGCCCGTTCAAAACAAGAATAGATAATGTTGTTAGGCTGTTTGATTGTCTATGTGGATGGGAGGCATGTGTTACCTATAGTTATTTCAGAATCCAACAAACAAATACCATAAACAAATAAGAACTGAAATTAAAAAAGAGATGACTGAATAAGATGTTCCACTAGGACTTTACCCAGAAAAAAGGGAAAAGAGCAACACTGCACATAAAATAGAAAGAAAAGGGAATGCGAACATCTTTTTTATATTTTTCTGAAAATACCTTTTTCTTTAAGGAACCTTGTGAAAATAAACCAACCATCAGATTATATCACCTCCCTCTGGTAGAATTAATCAGAGGGGAGGCGTTATAGCAACTCAAAGAACAAATGCAAACTACTCATATCACTATCGCACTCCATGGTTCAATGAAATATGAACATAAAAAAAAAAATCACAAAAGACTCCAAACCACCCTCCGCACTTCAACGCAAACAAAAACAAAGATTAACATACATCAAGATCAAAAGCGAGAAATCAAAGATACATTCACTGCAAATAATCTTAGAACTCTTAAACCAAGAAAAGCAAGAATTAGAGGGAAAAAGAAAAAGAAAAAAAAAAAAAAACCATCCTATCCACCAACAACCATCAAAAGAAAAACTGAAAAGAGAAATGAAATAAAAAGAAGTATATATTCAATATGATGAAAGAAGGGGATTTTAAAAGTCCCCCAATAAAGAAACAAAAGCAACAACTACAGAAAACAGAGAGAACAGGGGATGATCATTTTTCTCATTCAAAAACATAAACATGGAGCTCTAACATGTCAAAAATTATCCATAAGTCTAGCAGAAGTTCAAACACAAAGAATTGCAAGTTCACCAAAATCTCTCTTATATTTAATATATTATTTTAAAAATAAAAATTATCAATAGATAAATAAAACAAAAAATTATCTATACCTAAGTACTCAGCAAGATGATAAATCCTGACCTCAAGAGAAGGAGACAATCCAGATTATATCAGTGTGTATCAGTGTATCAATGGGTATATTAGCAAAATATACCCATACCTTAGCAGCTTCAACTGTTTCTTTTGCTTTATCTTCATCGCCAACAACCTCAGTTAGCTCTGACCTGTAGCTAGTTACACTCAACGATGATTGGTGAACTGCTTGCTTAATCTTTTGGATTTAGTTGAACTGTTGCTTGATCTTTTTGCAATTGTGTTTTTATACCTGTATGGCCATTGGTGAAAATATAGAAAGGAACAAAATATAGAAAGACTAAAAAAAAGACAGAAAAGAAGCATCACCCAAAACTGTAACTGCATCTTAAGCAACACCTGTAGAAGGAAAACAGTGAGAAAAATTTGCGTCAATCATCAATTAAGAAATTGACCTGCAACCAAGAAATTCTCTTAACATCTAGGGAATTAAACATAATAATTATAAAAATTTATGACTTATCTTGATATCGATATATTGATATGCTAATAGATGAACTGCTTACAAAAGAATGTAAAGAACTGGCTGAAAATTTCTGGTTCAGTGCCTAAGAGAATGAAGGGGCACAAAAAATGTAAGGAAAAAGATAATGTTAAAAGACAAAGAAAGAATCAAAGGAGAAATTATTAAAATTAATAATAAGCAAGAGCTCAAGAAAGGTATGAGAAGTAAAGCTAAAAAAATGCAAAGGAAACAATGAATAGACGAAAATAGCGAAAAGAAGGTTTGACAACAAAATCAAGGATCAAACCTTTGCATAATAAATAGAAAAAATTAGACAACATTAATTATCACTTTTAAGTAAACTTAAAGATAATCCATCAAAAAAAAAAAAAAAAAAAAGTAATGTTCCACATGAATCCCTCCCATCAGTGTTCAAATTGTTCCCAAAGGCCAAAACTTTTAGTCTTATCAAAAAAATAAAATGGAAGAACTATTGAAGGAAATCTATATGCTGAAACTAATAGATAGAGGTACAATTTAATAACTTAACATCATGCTTCTGAAATCTGAATGGTGCTCTAAATTTATCTAATGGCATGTTTGGCTACAGTAGTCTAACATCTTTAAACAATGTTAGTCTAGGAATTAAACACATTTCACAAATATATTTTCTGGAAAATAAACCTTACCAAGAATTTATGGAATCATCAAACACAAATAAAAGAACATAAAAGTTAAAAAAGGAGACAAAAAAGTTGCAAATATTTTGGTTTCTGCAGTCTTAGCAGGTTTGTGAGGAACTTGCATATTGTTTCTATTATCAGTTCACAGAGAGAAAAATATATTTTGCTCTTCTAAATTGAAACAACGTATTTATCATTTTCAAGGAATGTGATGACATCCCGTATTGATCATCTCCCTTGGTAATGTTGAATAAACTATCATCCATCTAAAGGTATTAATATAATTTATACAATAATAATATGAAATAGAGACATTGCAACTTCCTAAAATAACAATAACCTCCTGAGTCATACAATTCTAGATCATATGATTAATTTTAGGATGCCCTGACATTTTTCACTCTCCGAAATATCAATAAAAAGCATCAATACTAATAAATGGATAATAAGATATAAGAAGGATGGAGACACAAAAGATGGAATATGACTCATTTAACTATCTTTATAAATGAAAAGAACAAATGTGAGCCAGACAGGGAACAAGGGAAACAAAAATATTATAATTGATAGATCCTCCAGTAAAAATGGAAATTCCCTAGATAGCAAAGCTTACACTAACAGTAGAAGCAAGGATGGATCTTAACCCCTAAGTTTGGTGATGCAAAACACAATTCAAAAAATATATATGTCTTATATATGTTTAATTATATTTTTCTAAAATTATTTTAATTTAATGTACTTAATTTATTCTATTATTTAACACTACAAATTTGTATTTTCTCAAAATTAGTGACATGTAAAAGAAAAATTGTTAATGATGTAAGATTGAAAAGAGGACTACTTAGGTAATAGAGTTTGGTTGTTTGGGTAGAGAGAAGAAAAAGAGGGAGTGATGGAAGACACCTCCACTTCACATAATCCTCTCTCCCCAAAAGTGGAGAGAAATATCGATAGACAAAGAGGGGACTATAGGTAAATATGAGAAAATGGCCATGCACATATAAAATATTAAAAAAAGAATTTGTATTGACCAATTTATTCAGCAAAAATAATCAAAGTTCAAAATATAGTTTTGTAGATTATGTTTGTATTATTCCTGCTCTAATCTCTCAAGTGGGAAAAAGAATACTTCTTTTCTTTTCTTTCCGAACAATATTTTACATAAATCATACCACCTTACCTTTTTTTCTTTTCAATTCTAACTTATGCTCTCTCTTAGGCATTACACATGCGTGCACACACACACACTCTCTCTCAGAATCAATAGCATGGTTGTCAAATTTAAGAACCTAGAAGACTCTAGAATTAAAATTTTCTCCATAAAGGAAACATTTCAGAGGAAATTAAACAATACAGATTTTGGAATCATATAGTGCATATTTTGTTCAGAAGCTTTCCCAACCATAGAATGATTTTGATCAGTATCGACAAGAACAACAACAATAATAAAGCCTATTTTCAGGGAGGGAAAACTAAAAGGAATAGGAGGGTGATCCAAGTTATTAAATCTTCTTCTTCATTGAAATATGATATAGACTAAAGAAAACTTGCACAGATCATAGTTGTAGAATTTAGTGATATATATGAATAGGAAAGGTTGAGAACCTGAATAAAGGAAGTCCTTCCCATTGCATCTACACCCATGATTCACAAGAGTTTTACTGTAGAAAGAGGCAACAGTCACAGTAAACCTCTGACAAGGACAACATACCAGATAATATTTGAAAAGGACATATTACCTTATAGCTTCAACTGTATGTGCATGCCACTAGGCTCTCCAAATGCACTACCATAGTGAAAAATACCACTTGAACACCAGAAAGAATTCAAAAAAGATTTCAAAGAACAATTCAAGAAATCATGTTTGATTAAAAACATTATCAAGTAACATAAAACTACCAAAAAAGTGGATCAAAATAAGATTTAAATCCATACAGTTGAAAAATAAATCAAGAAACCATACTTACATTTTTCCCTAGAATATTTCCAAAATTCAAAAGAATTCAAGTTGAAAGAAGAACCAAGAATTAAAAAAGACCATAAAGAAAGTACAAAGAAAAAGTCAAGTACTAAATCAAAGCAAGGTGAGTCAAGAAAAAGTTGACGACTTACAAGTGATAATACAAAACAAAATCATTCAATCAAAATAACTAACCAAAGCAAGATAAAATAACTTAACTATATAAAATAAGCTCAAAGGAAGTAAAAAAAAAAAAAGTAAATAATCTTCAAGTAATACCTTGAAAAAACACGAATCAAGTAAAGAAGATGGAAAACTAAGAGCTTACTATTGCAGGTTTGAGAAGGCAGCCCACTAGATTGAACATGCTGCTCCAACCTGCGAAAGAAAAGGGAAAGACACACGAAGAAAATATAAGTTTTAAATATACATACAAATGTAATGAAGAAGGAAGAGACAAGGTTTCACTAAAGAAAAACGCCATGGCTGGATTTGTAGCAGAAGTTGGTGACAATTTGAGGGAATAGTAAAGTAAGCCAAGTAAAAAATTAATAAAGTTTTAATTAAAGAAAGAAATAATCACAGTTTATATTAAAGCTTAATGATAAATAAACAAACTCATCTTATATCAAAGTTGCATCCTTCTCCTGTTAGTAGAAACAATCAATAAAAGCAAAACAAAGCATTAAACTAGAAAACAGAATCTATAAAATGAAATTAGGAAATGCTGCAATCACAACACTTGATAGCAGAATTATAAAAATGAACTGAATGGGAAATTGATGGATCATCCCTGCATGCAACAACCTCAATTTGCACACATCAAGTAAGGGTATATATGTCAATTAGTCTTGTTACCATATCCAGCCTCAAGCAGAAACAAGTCTTTAACATAATTTAAAGGAATGCATTTTTTGTTGTTAATGGACAGCAAAAGTTGTGAATCAAGAAAGTATAATATTTTGGGTAAGACAGAATTCTTTAGGCAAAAAATTCCCTCACATAACCCATTGGAAGTATGAAATCTCCAAAGTCATAACTCAAGCAAGGCAAATCATTTAAAATAAGTTCATAGTGACAACTCGAATTAAGGCAAGTCAAGTAAATAACTTAACCAAATAAAATAAGTTTCAAGTCATAACTCAAAGCAAAGTGAGTTAACTAAAATACCCAAACTACATAAAATAAGTCCAAGTAAGAACTCGAAGCAAGTCAAGTAAAATAACTAGACCACATAGATAAGTTCTAAGTACTAAATCAAAGCAAGGTGACTCAAGAAAAAGTCGACGACTTACAAGTGATAATACAAAACAAAATCATTAAAGCAAAATAACTAACCAACATAAAATAAGTTCAAGCGACAATTTCAAACAAATTTAGTCAAGTAAGAAAAAATCAACTCATAAAATAAGCTCTAATTGATCACTCAAAAAAAAAAATTCTATGTGATAACTCGAAATAAGTCTAATCAAGTAATTAAGCTCCGAGAAATAACTCGAAGGAAGATAAGTCAAATAAAATATTTTAACAACATAAAATAATCTACAAGTGATAACTCCAAGCAATGTTAATCACATAAAAGAACTCAACTACGCCAAATAAGTTCCAATTGATAACACAAAGCAAGTAAAATAAAATATGTTTCAAGTAATTTTTAAAAAAAAAAAAAAAGTCAAGTAAATAACTCCAACATAAATTAAGCTCTCAAGACGAGTCAAGTAAATATTTTACATACATAAGTAAAGTTACTCAAGTAAAAAAAACTCTAATTGATAACTTAAAAAAAAAAAAAAAAAAAAAAATAAAGTAGAATAAAATAACCTTTAAGTTATACTCGAAAAAAGACAAGTCAATTAAATAACTCGCAACATAAATTAAGTTTCAATCAATAACTCATAGCAAAACGAGTCAAGTAAAATATTTTACCTACATTAACTAACATACAACAAGTGATAATTTCAAGCAAAGTTAGTCAAGTAAAATATGACGAGTTTGAAATAAGCAAAAAATAACTTGAAGGAAGAACAATTAGGTAAAATATCTTAACTACAAAAAATAAAATAAGCTACAAGTGATAACTCCAAGAAAAGTTAAAAAAGTAAAACAACTCAACTACATAAAATAAGTTCAAATTGATAACTATAAAAAAAAGTAAAATAAAATATGTTTCAAATGATAACTCAGAAAAGTACGAGTCAAATAAAATAACTCAATAACATAAATTACTATCCTATCAATAACTCGAAATAAAATGTCTTACCTACATAAACCCCAAACAAAACTAGTCAAGTAAAATAAAATAACTTCCAATTAATAACTCCAAAAGTGCGAGTCAAATAAAATAACTCAACAACATAAATTAAACTTCAATCAATAACTTGAAAGAGGACAAATCAAGCAAAGTAACATATCTACATAAAATAAGTAACAAGTAAAAACTCCAAGCAAAGCTAGTAAAGTAAAATAACTCAACCACATGATATAAACTCCAACTAACAACAAGAAATAAGTAAGATAAAATAAATTCCAAGTGATAATCCAAAGCAAGTAAAATAACTTAATTAGTTCAAAGTCATAAGTCAAAGCAAGTCAAAAAAAGTAAATAACTTAACTACACAAAATATTTTCCAAGTAATACCTCGAAGAAACACGAATCAAGTAAAGAAGATGGCAAAACTGTTGCAGGTTCCAGAAGGCAGCCCACTAGATTCAACATATGTTGCTGCAACCTGCGGAAGAAAAGGGAAAGAAAGACAAAGAAAATATAAGTTTTAAATATACATATAAATGTAATGTAGAAGGAAAAAACTAGGTTTCAAAGAAGAGAAACGCCATGGCTGGATTTGCAGCGGAAGTTGGTGACAATTTGAGGGATTTCAGCCGCAGCCCAACAAAAACAGTAAACCTAGTAAAAAATTAGTAAAGTTTTAATTAAAGAAAGAAATAATCACAGCTGATATCAAAGTTTAATGATAAATAAACAAACTCATCTTATATCAAAGTTGTATCATTCTCCTGTTATTAGAAACCATCAATAAAAGCAAAACAAAGCATGAAACTTGAAAACAGATTTTATAAAATGTAGGAAATGCTGCAATCACAACACCTGAGAGCAGAATTATAAAAAGGAAGGGAATGGGAAAAATTTTGGCAAATTTTGAAAATTTTCTGGAAATTCGACCAAAGATAATACAAATTGAGATAAAACGAGCACAAACCAAAAAGCTAATACCCCACAACTTATTTGAAGAATAAAGATGCTAGAATACTATAAAAAGAAAATAATTGAAATAGGTGCGAAAAACGAGAAAAGAAAACAAAGAAATAAAATAAAAAATAAAACTTTTATTCGAAACGATGAACACAATAAATAATCATAAAAATCCAAATAAATTCAAAAAGTACATCCCGAGTAAAAACAACTAAAAATAACAGCTAAAAGCGAAAACAAATAGAAACGAAAATTATTCTAACAATTTATTGAACTGAAAAATAAAATAAAGCACATAAATCCTATCCGGAGCATCCGGTACTAACATAACAAACAAGATAAACCTATACTAGAACATCCAGCCACTAATAAAGCGTGATAGGCATTTATTGGACGCCAAAAACCAAGTAAGACTCGATAAAAGCAATAAAAGGAAAGGGGAAGAAAGGCAAATCTTGTTTCCGAGCAAGCATGCTTGGAACTTATTTGTTTTATTCCTGAAAAAGAAAAACAAGAAAAGAATGAGTAAAGATGAAATAAAAATGAAATACAAAACACTCAAGCAAACTAAAATCGTCAAAAGTACGTCAAATGTAAAGTAAAATAACTTTAAAAACTATACAATTAACAAACTATAGTATTTTACGTAAAATGATTTTGCAAACTATTATAAAAATGTAAATTAAGAAGAGTGCTTATTACGTAAAATGTACTTTAAAAACTTGGAGTACTTAGGAAAAGAAGGAATAACGTCAAGTAAAGGCAAATTAACAGAAGTGCTACTAGAAGTTTTAACAAAATTATTAAAATTTAGAACATAGTCCTCCACAATTTTCTTCTTTGGAGCTTTTCTCTTCAATGTCTTCTGTAAGGCTCGCTTTGTCCTTCCTAACAACCTCCTCTCTAGATTTATTCAACGGAATTTAATTCGGTAGTGCTAGGGGATGATCCTTTTGCTCAGTCAGAAAATTGTCTGGACAGTTATCCCACTTGCATTTCCAGGTTTTGTAGCGAAGCCTTTTGGTTCTTATATACCTTCAACAAACAATCAAGAAAGATAGAGTACAACAAAACACTAAATAAAAGAGATTACAAGAGGTATAAAAATCTCCTACTACAAACAATCTAATAAAGAAATTAAAATAACAAGAAAAACAAGAGAAAGAAATCAAAATACCTACAAACAAGAAGAAAGAAATTAGTAACAAAAATAGGAACAAAATACAAAAGAACCAAATGATACCAAAAGAATAATAAATAAGACAAAGTGAGAAAAGAAAGGAAAAACAGTATGCAAAAATAAATAAAAGCATGCATGCAAAAGAATTACAGAATGAAATGAAAAGAAAGAATGAACTGAATAAAAAGTGCATACAGTAAAGGAAATTTTAGAAAGAATGAAAATGGAAGAAGAAAGAAACAAAATTGAGGAGCATGCAAGAGAAATAGAAAAAGAAAAGAAATCAGTTGCAAAAGGAACTGGACGAAAAATTTTGAGGAAAAGAATTGAAAGAGGAAGTATGCATGCTATCGGGTGAAGTAGAAACAGAGGGAAAAACAGGAATAAAAACAGGGCAAAAACAGAATTACTCTTGCTAAGGTTACTGGAATTTCTGTTAAAAACAGAGGAATACAGGAGCTACCTACTGGAAATTTTTACAACAAGAGCATATACAGATAAATGCTCTGGAATTTCTGATAAAAACAGAGAACTAAGGCTGCTCTACTGTAATGTACATCCAGAAACAGGGCAATCTGAGAATTCTGAAATCAAAATGTAACAAGAAAAATACTGTACTATACGAAACTGAAATTGAAATGCATTATACATACATATATCTATATCTAATGCTACTGAAATGAAAAACAAAAGAAATGGAATTACATAAAACCTACTGTATCTATATGCAATCATTACAAAATCATGCAAAATGAAATTTACACAAAAACCATGCAAATTCTTCTACTGGAAAATATAATGCAAACAGAAGAACAAAATGAAATTGCTACTGTAAAATAGTTTTAAATCAGAAGGAATACATACGTATCTACTGTACTGTATAAAATTGGAAATGAAATGTAATCTATATATATATATACACCTATGATATGGAAAGTAAGAAAATCACATGCAAGCTATAAGAAAACTAATATATATATATATATATATATATATATATATAAATTTTTGCACATCATGCAATACCATGCAGAATAAGTATAAATAAAAAAAGTAACTAATCTACTGTAATGCAAAGATAAAGCATGCAACAATAAATACTACCTAGGTTAACCATGCAAAATGCTATATACAAAAAAGCCATGCAAACTATTCTAATCACTTAACTACCATGCAATTTACCTAAATAACATGAGAGTCATAAAGTTGAGATAAAACTATTCATGCATATTCATACAAACCTACTAAGCTAAATACTAAGAAAAAGCAACGCATGCAAGTAAACTAAATCATATGCAAGAGCAATTAATAGAATATACTTACAAAAAGAAACATAAAATACAATAAAGCTTACTGGAATGAAAAATGAAATTAAAACAAATGTTGGTCATCATCTCGCATTTCTTAGAATTAATTTCTAAGAATGCTACCTTAATCTCTTTATTTAAATTAAAAACTAAACTAACATAGCACCTAAAAACTTAAGAATACTAAAAAAAATCATACCAACAAAAACTAAGTTTAGACATGCTAAACAAGTAATCTAGATGCAATCCATACCCAATTCTTACATTAAACACACAAGCAAGGCTATCATAAAGTAAATGATATGTAAACAAATTAATATTAGTCCTAAAGTCTATCAAAAGGAAGTATCAAAATAATAATCTCCATGAATTGGGGACAAAAGATAATCATAAAAATCCAAATAAATTCAAATAGTACATCCCGAGTAAAAACAACTAAAAATAACAGCTAAAAACGAAAACAAATAGAAACGAAAACTAAAAACAATTTATTCTAACAATTTATTGAACTGGAAAACAAAATAAAGCACATAAATCCTATCCGGAGCATCCAGTACTAACATAACAAACAAGATAAAACCTATATTGGAACATCCAGCCACTAATAAAGCGTGATAGGTAAGCTCAACAACCAGTTGCACAATCACTCATAATGCACAACACCTAGACAAAAGGTAAGCTCTAAAATAAGTAGTCCAATAACTGAAACATCAAATGTAAAGAACTTAAGTATATATTGTAGTAGTGAAAGCCACAGACTTGTAATGAATAACCTGAGTTTATGACATTTTGTAAGAAGAGACCCTAGACCCCCAATTTCTTCAAAAAACAAATCAAAAAAAATGTGACTTATTGTAGTCCCAACATGATTATAGATGACAGATAATTAGCCAACAGAAATAAAATTTATTTTGCTTAGAATTTTTAATAATGCGGTTTCATTATTCTGAGGACAAAAATCCGTTAAAAAGTTTACAAATTGGCAACAGAAATAATTCTGGAACAAAGAACACTGTTGTTTTACAAAACAATTCTCTGCCCAATGTCATAATCAAGAGACCACTTATAGCAATATTTTTAAACACAAAATCCTGAAACGTGGTACAAAACTCTATATGGCAATAATAATATATTCAATTTGTTGTCATCACAACAAGATTCAACAACTAAAAGTAAATCAAATCAAGGTTCGCAATACAATTTTCAGTATGATAAAATAAATAAAGACTCCTAGCTAACTCGACTCTTAATATATTATTAAAATAAATCCTTGATGTTAAGCATAAATTCATAGCTATATTGAATTTTCTCATACTGAAACTTGTTGATAACCTGATAAGGTTTGTTTCCTTAGGCATCCTTTGACCATCTTATAAAAATACAGGAGGATTGCAAACCTTCAAGGAAAGCAAGAATGAATAGAAAGTTTAATTAATTCACTTCACAAAAGGAAAAAGTTAGCACATAGGCCAATTGATTTGCGATTTCTGCCATAAGCCTCAGGTTCTATATAATGAAGGTAAGATACGGCAACTTAAAAGGCTATATAGTGGTAAAAATTCAGCTAATCATGTAATGCATGAAACTTGATATTTTAACTTTAAAAGAACGAAGACTGCATGCAAACAAATAAATACCTCAGTTGATTCGAAATTAATGAGAAAAAGTTCATACTCCACATAGAAAACTTCCACCTGAAAAAAGAGAAAATTCTATATCATTATAAATGCCAATATCCACATTCAAGGAGTGAAAAATGAAAGGATTGGACAGTGCTGATGTTGCTTTGTTATGAAAGCAACATCACAAGAAACATTCTCTTGATCACCGAAGAAAAATAAAACAATGCAACAATGAATATCTTCCACTAAAACTTTCATTTAGTACAGGTTCCTGCTAATACAACTACCATGAGATATCAGTCCAACAGCAGCAAGCAAGGGTACGCCTCAGTAACCCACAAAATCCTAAATTGGAACAGTTGTCAAAAGCAACATGGAAACCGTAAATGGTGATCACAAACTGCATCCAGAATACAATAACAAACACAAAACCAAAGTTAGATTTTGGAATTATAAAGAGGCTGAAATTAGTATGTTTCTCTTTGTGGTATATACTGTGGTATCTGCCGAGCCAAAATCAAAAGCATGGGAGAATTATTTTCAGATGTTATTCGTTATAGTATCACACATCATAAAAGACCAAAAAAAGAAATTTAAATTGTTTTGTTAAAGTCACGAATTAACATAGTAAAATATTTATTTATCCTTTGAGTTAATCTTACCTAGAAAATAACATATAGATAGACAAATGTCCTTTCTTGTTACCCTTTTTGTAAAGTATGACTACCTACCTTTCATTTTAAATCAACAAATGTTATCTGCAAAAGTCATCGACATCCTTATTACAAATTTCTTAACTGCCATCCTCAATGATAAATTTGCAACTTTTCAATCCTAAGCTTTCCTATAAAAGAAAACGATTAAACTCCCTGGGTTAAGGATGTCAAAACAAGGACAAGATGAGTTAAAAGTAAGAGAATATCTATAGCCAAACATTTGGCTATAACCTCATAAACAGCTTCCTCTTACCATGGAAATCCCTATTCAAAAAGGCAAAGGTACACAAGCTTTATTGAAGGAACAACAGAAAGTGGGCTGAGAAACCTGCATTGTGGCACAAATTGAACAGAATGTGTAAAATTTTGAGACAATTTTAAAAAACATACATCAATTCCCAAAATACCAATCAGTATTGGAAGTAGATTAAATCATGACAGCCCTTTGATCTAAGAAACCTCAACAAAAACAGTATAACAGAAGCAACAAACATAGTTATACATAATTTCATCTCTTGAAGATAACACACATTGCATGATGCACTAACTTCACAAGGAACATATTGATTATATCTATTAGCTAATAAAAAAAACAGTAGTTGAGTACAAACCAATTCTTCAACAAGATAGAAGGATAAGATCCAAAAGCTGCAAGCTCCTCCATAAGAATAACCATAAGAGCAAATAGTCTAAAAAATGTATTCAGCTTGAAATAAAATAATGCAAAATGTTGCACGAGCAGAAACTTTAATTGAATTATACGAAATACCAAGAGAGAATTCCAAGCGAATTTTCCACTATGAAAATATAGCAGGGAATACGAATACTGCAAGAGGAAGAGAATGCCAAGAAGATATCAATACCAAGAGAATAAACAAGGAAATCTTAATATTGTGGAAACAAGAGAATACCAAGAGAAACTGTAGAGAATATTGCTGAAAGTGCTTCCTGAAATTATGGGAAGAGAATATTGCTGAAATTATGGGAAAGTGTTTCCTGAAATTATGGGAAAGTGTTTCCTGAAATTATGGAAAAGTATTTCCTGAAATTATGGGAAAAGTAGAATAGATGTTTTCTAAATTTATGGGATATGTCTAGGAAGATATGTGTATATATATGTAGGTATTGTAATGTACAAAACATAAGAAATATAGAGCTAGTTCACTGGTTCTCTCTTCCTCATGATACTGCTGGTTCTGTTTTTTTCCTTCATTTAACTTCATGGTATCAGAGCCAGGTTATAATATCTAGCTTCCATGGCCGGTTCTTCCACATCTACGGGTACTTTCACCCGTATTTCTCCACCTACTGCTGCTGAAAATACAGCTTTCAATTCTCGGAAAGTCGAGAATATTTTTCAGCGACCTTCACGACGACCAGATCGGGATCGTCCCATGTGTGAATATTGTGGCAAGCTTGGTCATCTCAAGGCCAAGTGTTGGAAATTACATGGCAAGCCGACAAACATCTCTTCACCATACAATTCAGCACGAGAGACAAAGGCTATCAAGTTTCAGTAGCAGAATCTTCATCAAAATCATCTGAACAACCTGTTTTCAGCAAAGAACAACTAGAGCAGTTGTATCGACTCATGAGTTCATATTTTAATACTTCACTTTCATCCCCTCCTTGTGCACAAAAAGAAGGTACCAATCATGTCGCTTTTAGTACTAGCCTTGAAAAAATTGATCCCTGGATCATTGATTCAGGGGCAACTGACCATATGACTGGTAATTCCTTTATTTTTTCTTCGTATTCTCCCTGTTCTGGAAATCAAAAAATCAGAATTGCAGATGGATCTTTATCTCCTATTGCTGGTAAAGGCTCCATTGTGCTATCTCCATCCATTACCTTGAATAATGTCCTACATGTTCCTAATCTTTTATGCAATTTGATCTCTGTGAGTAGTTTAATTCATGACTGCTCATGTCAAGTTCAATTCTTAAATAACAGTTGTATCTTTCAGGACATACACTCGGGGAAGACGATTGGCAATGCTAAAGAAATTGGTGGGCTCTATTATTTTGATGACGGCAAGCCTTTTTGATAAACAAGCTCGGACACCAAGTTATTCCTCTCTTTTATGTCTAGATGATGAAATAATGTTATGGCACTATAGACTTGGTCATCCGAGCTTTAGTTATTTAAAACACTTGTTTCCTTTAATTTTTAAAAATAAAGATCTGAGTTCCTTTAAATGCGAAGTGTGTGAATATGCTAAGCATCATAGAACTGTTTATCCATCTTTGAAATACATGCCATCTAAACCTTTTTCTCTTGTTCACAGTGACATATGGGGACCATCTAGAATTAAAGGTGTATCCGGTGCTCGATGGTTTATTACTTTCATTGATGACCACACCCGCACTACTTGGATATATCTTTTAAAAGATAAATCAGAAGCTGCAGAAACCTTTACAAACTTTCATGCCATGATCCTCACTCAATTTCGGACAAATATTCAAGTTTTTCGTACTGATAATGGACGTGAATATTTTAATTCTATTCTTGGCGGCTTCCTTAAACAAAATGGAATTATCCATCAAAGCTCTTGTGTCCACACACCTCAACAGAATGGCATTGCTGAGCGAAAGAATAGGCATCTTTTAGAGGTATCTAGGGCTTTATTATTTTCTATGAATGTTCCTAAACGTTTTTGGGGGGAAGCTATTCTCACTGCATCATTTTTAATTAACCGAATGCCCACCCGAGTTTTAAACTATAACACTCCACTCAAAACATTACAATCAATTTTTCCATTAAATAGATCCTTTACGGATATATCTCCAAAAGTGTTTGGTTGCACGGCTTTTGTTCATCTACATGGTCAACATCACGGTAAAATGGGATCCACGGGCCATAAAGTGTGTTTTTCTTGGTTTTTCACAAACACAAAAAGGGTATAAGTGCTATGATACACACTCTGGAAAATACTTTGTTAGTCTAGATGTCACCTTCTTTGAAAATCAACCCTTCTTTGCCCAAAATTCCCTTCGGGGGGGAGAATGGAAAAGAAGCTCGGTTTTGGGATAGTTTTTCTATGCCTAAAAATATAAGTGATTTTGGGGATATCTAACTCTATGGAACCCGAAACACTACTTCAAAATCAAGACATAAATGTTAGACCAATTAACTTGGCACCAACATCCGAGCTTCGTGTTTATTCAAGAAGGCCACATCGGAGGACCGGCCCCTACTTCTTTGCCATTGCCAACGTCGAACCGGAATCAAGGTACTATCTCTTCTTTTAACCCTTTAGCTGAAAATGATCTTGAGTTTAATGAACCAATTGCTCTTAGAAAGGGCATTCGCACATGTACCAAAAATCCCTTGTATCCAATATCTCATTTTGTTTCCTACACTAAACTTTCACCCAACTTTCGAGCTTTTATATGTAGTATTACGGATGATGAACTTCCTAAGTCAATACATGAAGCTCTAGCAATTCCAAGATGGAAACAAGCTATTCTCGAGGAAATGGAGGCTCTCAGAAGAATGAAACCCCGGGAACTAATGCCACTTCCTAAAGGGAAAACGACCGAGCGTGAGTAAGTGGGTGTTTACTATTAAGTATAAAGCAGATGGCAGCTGTTGAAAGATACAAGGCAAGACTCGTGGCTAGAGGCTTTCACGGCTTATGGACTTGACTACGAAGAAACTTTTGCCTGTTGCTAAGTTGAATACTATAAGGGTACTATTATCCTTAGCGATGAATCGAATTGGCCACTTCACCAACTCGATGTGAAAAATGCGTTTCTAAATGGAGAATTAGAGGAAGAGGTATACATGGAGGTACCACCGAGGGTTTGAAGGAATGTCTATTAATGGGAAAGTGTGTAAGTTGAAGAAATCTTTGTATGGCCTAAAACAATCACCTAGAGCATGGTTTCAACGATTCTCAAAAGTTATTATGAGACAAGGTTATTCTCAAGCACAATCGGACAACACTATGTTCTACAAGCATTCGGGTGGAAAGATTGCAATCTTGATTGTATATGTGGATGACATCGTTATGACGGGGATGATGCTAAAGAACTAGGTAAGTTGAAAGAATTACTCTCCCAACAGTTTGAGATTAAAGATCTAGGAAAGCTCAAATATTTTCTTGGTATGGAAGTAGCTAGGTCTTCAAAAGGCATAGCTATATCACAAAGAAAATACATTCTTGACTTATTGAAGGAAACAGGTATGCTTGGGTGCAAACCTGTCAATACTCCGGTAGATCCAAATCAAAAGTTGGAGATCAAAAAGGAAAGTACTCCACTGGATCAAGCTAGATATCAAAAACTAGTTGGAAAGCTTATTTACTTGTCGCATACACGGCCGATATTGCATTTGCGGTAGGTCTAGTTAGCCAATTCATGCATTGTCCTTCGGAAGAACACTTTACAGCTGTCTACAGGATCCTTCGGTATCTTAAAGGGAGTCCAGGAAAAGGGCTTTTGTTCACAAAGAGCGAAAATCAGAAAATTGAAGTGTTTACTGACGCAGATTATGCAGGGGCGAGTGATAGAAGATCTACAACAGGATACTGTACATTTGTGTGGGGCAACCTAGTTACATGGAGAAGCAAGAAGCAAAATGTTGTTGCCCGGAGCAGTGCAGAATCTGAATATCGAGCAATGGCTCAAGGGGTGTGTGAAGTTATCGCTAAAAAGAGAGTTCTTGAAGAACTCAAAGTTCCAATTGATAAACCAATGAAGCTCTTTTGTGACAACAAATCTGCTATAAATATAGCAAACAATTCAGTTCAACATGATAGGACTAAGCATGTTGAGATTGACCGGTATTTCATCAAGGAGAAATTGGAACACAAGGAGATTTGTATGCCTTATGTTCCTTCAGCTAAGCAACTAGCTGATATCTTCACAAAGGGTTTGTTTAGACAGGACTTTGAACAATTTTTGGTCAAGCTGGGCATGATTGATATCTTTGCTCCAGCTTGAGGGGGAGTGTAGAGAATATTGCTGAAAGTGCTTCCTGAAATTATGGGAAGAGAATATTGCTGAAATTATGGGAAAGTGTTTCCTGAAATTATGGGAAAGTGTTTCCTGAAATTATGGAAAAGTATTTCCTGAAATTATGGGAAAAGTAGAATAGATGTTTTCTAAATTTATGGGATATGTCTAGGAAGATATGTGTATATATATGTAGGTATTGTAATGTACAAAACATAAGAAATATAGAGCTAGTTCACTGGTTCTCTCTTCCTCATGATACTGCTGGTTCTGTTTTTTTCCTTCATTTAACTTCAGAAACACAAGGAGAAATTCCATAGAGAATACCAAGTGAATTTTCCACTATGAAAATATAGCAGAGAATACCAATACTGCAAGAGAAAGAGAATGCCACCAACAGAATATACAAGGAGAATACTAATTGCAGCAAAAACAAGAGAATGCCAAGAGAAACACTAGGAAAAATTCCATAAAGAATACCAAGAACTCAAATGAAAATACTACTCACATAGACTTGTCCTACATGTTGTTCTTTTTAATTATCCTATTCATCAATGCATACAGCTTCCCTGGAGCGCGTGTTCCCTAAGAGCCCCTTCGAGACTTCAAATGCACCATGCTGAAAAGAAAATTAGCTTTTTAATACAATGGGAGAGGATTTTTCTTAAACATACGATTCCTTATTTTTTGCCAAATTGAGAAGATTTATTAGTGACTGATTTTAAATACTAAAATGAAAGAATTAAACTTTCCAAGCAGTCCATCTTCAAAGCATGCAAGGATTTTCCAAGATATGAAGTTATGATTAAAATAAAAGAGGGTTTTTTGCAATGCAACTCAAAAGTTATGCTCCAAAAACTCAAACTGTGCATCAGCAATTTGAAATGGAGATATTAGTCATCCAATAAAATTCATGATTTAAATATCGAAAAGGAGAATAATTTTAAACAATTAAGCCATGCTTTGGCATAAAAACAATTAGACTTACTCGTGACTACAGAGAGTATCTGCATAAGCGAATCATTGATATAGTTGAATTGTTTGCTTGATATTTTTGCAATTGTGTTTTTGTACTTGTATGGCCATTGGTAAAAATATAGAAAGAAAAAAAAAAGACAAAAAAGAAGCATCACCCAAAATTGTAGCATCATCTTAAGCAACACCTGTAGAAGGAAAACAACGTGAAAAATTCGCATCAATCATCAATTAAGAAGTTGAATTACCTGAAACCAAGAAATTCTCTCAACACTTGGGGAATTAAACATAATAATTATAACAATTTATGACTTATCATGATATCGATATCTTGATATGCTAATAGATGAACTGCTTACAAAAGAATGTAAAGAACTGGCTGAAAATTTCTGGTTCAGTGCCTAAGAGAATGAAGGGGCACAAACAAAAGTAAGGAAAAAGATAATGCTACAAAAAACAAGAGCTCTATAATAAGCTATCACTAAATAGTAAAGAAACATTAAAGATTTAGATACCTTGATGAATGTTTGCCACATGAATCCTTCCCATGCAGTGTTCAAATTGTAATCCGAAAGGCCAAAATCACTTTTAGTCTTATCAAAAATTAGAACTAATGAATAGAATAATTCCCATCAGTGTTGAAGAACTGTTCCCAAAGGCCAAAACTTTTATCATATCAGAAAATAAAATAAAATCGAATTCAAGTACAATCTAAAACTTCTAGTGGAATGCAGTGCCCGACAAAATCTAAAGCAGACCGTATATAATGTCAAGTACATATTCAAGCATGTAACAATGAACCATCAAGAAAGACTATTCTGTAACCATCATATGAGTCAGATGTAAATGACCATCTGAATGCATTCTAACCAACATTGTGGGAGGGATTGAATTATACTATATGAAAACAAGTCACAAAGAGAAAGCTAAGAGAAAAAGAATAGACAAACATGAAACCCTCACAATAAATTAGATTTGTGGATAAAGAAATGCATACAAAAAAAATCTCCATAAAAATAAATAGCTTTAAGGATACACAAACACATAAAATAATATAAACAATCACAAAGACTCCAAACCTATTGAAGAGAAAGGACACCAGCTCTCCACACAAAAACAAAAACACAAAAAAAATCCTCAAATAGCTCTCTTAAAAATACAGAAATACATAAATGCACAAATACATACAAAAACTGTCACCCAAACCTATTTAAGAAAAACAAAAGTACACAAAAAGAGTCTCACCTTTAACACAAGGACAAACAAATTAAACATTAGAAGAAAAATAGAGATTTTCAGATGAGAGGCATCGAACACAAGATACAAAGATAAAATAGTAGTTCTCCTCAAGAGTAATAATATTCCTATTCTATTGCAAGTTGCTCCTCTTTGCCAGACTGAGCGTTCATCAGAAATTCATTAAGTGTACTTGACCGGAACCTAACATATAATTTATGTAAGAAAAGGATAAGAAAGAATTGTCAAGTGTTATTATTTCTCATTCTTCTTCACAATAGGTACAAGTCTTTTATCTATATATTTAAGAACTACAATAGATACATCCACAATAATCACATCAAAGGTAAAATAAATAATAAGGAAAAGATCCAGAATCATCAAGGCTTAGCCTTCAAACTTCATATAGGTATAATAAACAAACTTAAATATTCTTTTTTAGCTTCATATACTACTAGGCAGCAAAATTGTCAGAATATTCAGAGACTCAGTTAAAAAAAAGCTTATATCAATCAAAGTCTTTAAAAAGAGCAAGGTAGCAGACCTTCAGTGTGTTGTCTAATGAACCAGAGAGTAAATGGTTATCCCAACACAAAAGAGCAGTCACAAAATTGATATGTCAAGTAACGGTTTCCAGACAATACAGAGTGTAAACATCCACACCTAATACTTTAACGTTTAGAACATGAGTTATTTCAATTAATCAACTTGCAATTTAAGTTAATTTTAAATGAACATATGTTAAGTAACATAAACTACTTGAGACAAATAGATTCTGGTATTTTATACAATACTTACTTTTAAAAATTTTGGGAAAAAAAAAAAAAACAAAAAAAAAAAAAAAATTTTTTTTTTAAAAAACCGGCCCCCCCCTGAAAAGGTTGAAAAAATTAAGCCGGGTTGTAGAACTTCTACTTTGAGAATCCACTACCAACAACATAGACAAAACCCTGCCAAGGAAAAAAGTGGCTCATGTTGTTAACAATTTTCAGCAATGCAAATCTCAAAAAATTTTATACCACCTCTAATGTCAATGATGTCTCTGCAATATTCGTTCATATCACCACCTTTCTCTTCCCTTTTGGGGTGGGGGAAAAAAATAAGATACAAGGAAAGTAGAAAATTATGTCATTAGTCCACTTAGATGGTTTTTAGGAATTAATATCAAGGGTAGCTAACCTGTCCTACTCGTGAAAGTCCTGAATAAAGCAGCAAAACAATCAATCCTACCCGCAAATTAAACAAATAATATCAGGTGAGAAACTTTAATCCATCCATTTAAGGGCAAAAAAAAAAATGGTTACAAGACTTTCTATACCATACAATGTCCATATAAATGAATGATCTCAACATGTATTGTGAATCCCACCTACTTTTATAGGAAGAGTATTTGTGTCATTTAAATAATGTCTCAACCCACAATTGTACAGTCAAAAAGATTGCCCTATAAAAAGGTGAACCAGGATGCATATTGTTTTGGATAGTAAATATACAGAGAAATAAAAGCAAAGAGGTCAACAATACATGTTCAGATTTTAAATTAATTTTTCAATTGTAATTTGAATAGAGAGGAAAAAGCAAAGCAGTGCATGAGGAAACAAATTCATTTCACTGTAAACACTCCTCACAAGTTAATTCTAATTATGCCAACTTATTGTTAAATCAAATTCCAGAGAGTAGACATTGCCTATAAAAATTTAAAAAAATGGGAGAAGAGACATACGAATCAAAGCTAGGTAAGGGAATGAGTTAACTACAGGATATGATAGCCTAGTAAGTTACATATCAGACCAATACGAGAGAAATAAAAGGAGCATATGCATCTTGAAAATGTTGAAAAGACTGAAAGTAAAGGTAACAAATAAAGAGGATAAGTATAATACAAGGGAGTCGAGATTCAGATGCTTGTAAGCCAAAAGTGCAGAATTAAATGTGTTATACTTCTGATGATGATGAAAACAATCCAGAGTGAAAATATTTTGTTAGATAAAAAATAGAAATTCATATCGAATGAAATATGAATGTTTTGACAGTAAAATATTTAAAGGTTTGGTAATTACTTTGGCAAATCATAGTCGTACCACATTATCTTTACATGAGTACAACCTGATGAGTTTACCCTCCCAATCCTTCAACCCAGATAGTATGATGATACCCTGAACCAATTAGAAGAAAAATAGAGATTTTCAGATGAGAGGCATCGAACACGAATACAAAGATAAAATAGTAGTTCTCATCAAGAGTACTAATATTCCTATTCTACTGCTGAAGTTGCTCCTATTTGCCAGACTGAGCGTTCATCAGAAATTCATTAAGTGTACTTGACCGGAACCTAACATATAATTTATGTAAGAAAAGGATAAGAAAGAATTGTCAAGTGTTATTATTTCTCATTCTTCTTCACAATAGGTACAAGTCTTTTATCTATATATTTAAGAACTACAATAGATACATCCACAATAATCACATCAAAGGTAAAATAAATAATAAGGAAAAGATCCAGAATCATCAAGGCTTAGCCTTCAAACTTCATATAGGTATAATAAACAAACTTACATATTCTTTTTTAGCTTCATATACTACTAGGCAGCAAAATTGTCAGAATATTCAGAGACTCAGTTAAAAAAAAGCTTATATCAATCAAAGTCTTTAAAAAGAGCAAGGTAGCAGACCTTCAGTGTGTTGTCTAATGAACCAGAGAGTAAATGGTTATCCCTTTTTTTTTTTTTAACACAAAAGAGCTGTCACAAAATTGATATGTCAAGTAATGGTTTTCAGACAATGCAGAGTGTAAACATCCACAACTAATACTTTAAAGTTTAGCAACATGAGTTATTTCGATTAATCAACTTGCAATTTAAGTTAATTTTAAATGAACTACAAACAACATAGACAAAACCCTGCCAAGGAAAATAGTGGCTCATGTTATTAACAATTTTCAGCAATGCAAATCTCAAAAAAATTTATACCACCTCTAATGTCAATGATGTCTCTGCAATATTCGTTCATATCACCACCTTTCTCTTCCCTTTTGGGGTGGGGAAAAAAATAAGATACAAGGAAAGTAGAAAATTATGTCATTAGTCCACTTAGATGGTTTTTAGGAATTAATATCAAGGGTAGCTAACCTGTCCTACTCGTGAAAGTCCTGAATAAAGCAGCAAAACAATCAATCCTACCCGCAAATTAAAAAATAAAATCATGGGAGAAACTTTAATCCATCCATTTAAGGGCAAAAAAAAAAATGGTTACAAGACTTTCTATACCATACAATGTCCATATAAATGAATGATCTCAACATGTATTGTGAATCCCACCTACTTTTATAGGAAGAGTATTTGTGTCATTTAAATAATGTCTCAACCCACAATTATACAGTCAAAAAGATTGCCCTATAAAAAGGTGAACCAGGATGCATATTGTTTTGGATAGTAAATATACAGAGAAATAAAAGCAAAGAGGTCAACAATACATGTTCAGATTTTAAATTAATTTTTCAATTGTAATTTGAATAGAGAGGAAAAAGCAAAGCAGTGCATGAGGAAACAAATTCATTTCACTGTAAACACTCCTCACAAGTTAATTCTAATTATGCCAACTTATTGTTAAATCAAATTCCAGAGAGCAGACATTGCCTATAAAAATTTAAAAAAAAATGGGAGAAGAGACATACGAATCAAAGCTAGGTAAGGGAATGAGTTAACTACAGGATATGATAGCCTAGTAAGTTACATATCAGACCAATACGAGAGAAATAAAAGGAGCATATGCATCTTGAAAATGTTGAAAAGACTGAAAGTAAAGGTAACAAATAAAGAGGATAAGTATAATACAAGGGAGTCGAGATTCAGATGTTTGTAAGCCAAAAGTGCAGAATTAAATGTGTTATACTTCTGATGATGATGAAAACAATCCAGAGTGAAAATATTTTGTTAGATAAAAAATAGAAATTCATATCGAATGAAATATGAATGTTTTGACAGTAAAATATTTAAAGGTTTGGTAATTACTTTGGCAAATCATAGTCGTACCACATTATCTTTACATGAGTAGAACCTGATGAGTTTACCCTCCCAATCCTTCAACCCAGATAGTATGATGATACCCTGAACCAATTAGAAGAAAAATAGAGATTTTCAGATGAGAGGCATCGAACACGAGATACAAAGATAAAATAGTAGTTCTCATCAAGAGTACTAATATTCCTATTCTACTGCTGAAGTTGCTCCTATTTGCCAGACTGAGCGTTCATCAGAAATTCATTAAGTGTACTTGACCGGAACCTAACATATAATTTATGTAAGAAAAGGATAAGAAAGAATTGTCAAGTGTTATTATTTCTCATTCTTCTTCACAATAGGTACAAGTCTTTTATCTATATATTTAAGAACTACAATAGATACATCCACAATAATCACATCAAAGGTAAAATAAATAATGAGGAAAAGATCCAGAATCATCAAGGCTTAGCCTTCAAACTTCATATAGGTATAATAAACAAACTTACATATTCTTTTTTAGCTTCATATACTACTAGGCAGCAAAATTGTCAGAATATTCAGAGACTTAGTTAAAAAAAGCTTATATCAATCAAAGTCTTTAAAAAGAGCAAGGTAGCAGACCTTCAGTGTGTTGTCTAATGAACCAGAGAGTAAATGGTTATCCCAACACAAAAGAGCAGTCACAAAATTGATATGTCAAGTAATGGTTTTCAGACAATGCAGAGTGTAAACATCCACAACTAATACTTTAACGTTTAGAACATGAGTTATTTCGATTAATCAACTTGCAATTTAAGTTAATTTTAAATGAACTACAAACAACATAGACAAAACCCTGCCAAGGAAAATAGTGGCTCATGTTATTAACAATTTTCAGCAATGCAAATCTCAAAAAAATTTATACCACCTCTAATGTCAATGATGTCTCTGCAATATTCGTTCATATCACCACCTTTCTCTTCCCTTTTGGGGTGGGGAAAAAATAAGATACAAGGAAAGTAGAAAATTATGTCATTAGTCCACTTAGATGGTTTTTAGGAATTAATATCAAGGGTAGCTAACCTGTCCTACTCGTGAAAGTCCTGAATAAAGCAGCAAAACAATCAATCCTACCCGCAAATTGAAGGGCAAAAAAAAAAATGGTTACAAGACTTTCTATACCATACAATGTCCATATAAATGAATGATCTCAACATGTATTGTGAATCCCACCTACTTTTATAGGAAGAGTATTTGTGTCATTTAAATAATGTCTCAACCCACAATTGTACAGTCAAAAAGATTGCCCTATAAAAAGGTGAACCAGGATGCATATTGTTTTGGATAGTAAATATACAGAGAAATAAAAGCAAAGAGGTCAACAATACATGTTCAGATTTTAAATTAATTTTTCAATTGTAATTTGAATAGAGAGGAAAAAGCAAAGCAGTGCATGAGGAAACAAATTCATTTCACTGTAAACACTCCTCACAAGTTAATTCTAATTATGCCAACTTATTGTTAAATCAAATTCCAGAGAGCAGACATTGCCTATAAAAATTTAAAAAAAAATGGGAGAAGAGACATACGAATCAAAGCTAGGTAAGGGAATGAGTTAACTACAGGATATGATAGCCTAGTAAGTTACATATCAGACCAATACGAGAGAAATAAAAGGAGCATATGCATCTTGAAAATGTTGAAAAGACTGAAAGTAAAGGTAACAAATAAAGAGGATAAGTATAATACAAGGGAGTCGAGATTCAGATGCTTGTAAGCCAAAAGTGCAGAATTAAATGTGTTATACTTCTGATGATGATGAAAACAATCCAGAGTGAAAATATTTTGTTAGATAAAAAATAGAAATTCATATCGAATGAAATATGAATGTTTTGACAGTAAAATATTTAAAGGTTTGGTAATTACTTTGGCAAATCATAGTCGTACCACATTATCTTTACATGAGTAGAACCTGATGAGTTTACCCTCCCAATCCTTCAACCCAGATAGTATGATGATACCCTGAACCAATTAGAAGAAAAATAGAGATTTTCAGATGAGAGGCATCGAACACAAGATACAAAGATAAAATAGTAGTTCTGATCAAGAGTAATAATATTCCTATTCTACTGCTGAAGTTGCTCCTATTTGCCAGACTGAGCGTTCATCAGAAATTCATTAAGTGTACTTGACCGGAACCTAACATATAATTTATGTAAGAAAAGGATAAGAAAGAATTGTCAAGTGTTATTATTTCTCATTCTTCTTCACAATAGGTACAAGTCTTTTATCTATATATTTAAGAACTACAATAGATACATCCACAATAATCACATCAAAGGTAAAATAAATAATAAGGAAAAGATCCAGAATCATCAAGGCTTAGCCTTCAAACTTCATATAGGTATAATAAACAAACTTACATATTCTTTTTTAGCTTCATATACTACTAGGCAGCAAAATTGTCAGAATATTCAGAGACTCAGTTAAAAAAAGCTTATATCAATCAAAGTCTTTAAAAAGAGCAAGGTAGCAGACCTTCAGTGTGTTGTCTAATGAACCAGAGAGTAAATGGTTATCCCAACACAAAAGAGCAGTCACAAAATTGATATGTCAAGTAATGGTTTTCAGACAATACAGAGTGTAAACATCCACACCTAATACTTTAACGTTTAGAACATGAGTTATTTCGATTAATCAACTTGCAATTTAAGTTAATTTTAAATGAACATATGTTAAAAAACAAAAACTCTTGAGACAAAATAAAAAATTTTATTTTTTAAAAAAATTTTATTTTTAACATTTTTGGTTAAAAAAATAATTCACTAATTCATTAGCAATTGTCTTATCTTAAACATGCCCACTTGAAAAGGTTGTAAAAAATTAAGCCGGGTTGTAGAACTTCTACTTTGAGAATCCACTATCAACAACATAGACAAAACCCTGCCAAGGAAAAAAGTGGCTCATGTTATTAACAATTTTCAGCAATGCAAATCTCAAAAAATTTTATACCACCTCTAATGTCAATGATGTCTCTGCAATATTCGTTCATATCACCACCTTTCTCTTCCCTTTTGGGGGTGGGGAAAAAAATAAGATACAAGGAAAGTAGAAAATTATGTCATTAGTCCACTTAGATGGTTTTTAGGAATTAATATCAAGGGTAGCTAACCTGTCCTACTCGTGAAAGTCCTGAATAAAGCAGCAAAACAATCAATCCTACCCGCAAATTGAACAAATAATATCAGGTGAGAAACTTTTTAAGGGCAAAAAAAAAAATGGTTACAAGACTTTCTATACCATACAATGTCCATATAAATGAATGATCTCAACATGTATTGTGAATCCCACCTACTTTTATAGGAAGAGTATTTGTGTCATTTAAATAATGTCTCAACCCACAATTGTACAGTCAAAAAGATTGCCCTATAAAAAGGTGAACCAGGATGCATATTGTTTTGGATAGTAAATATACAGAGAAATAAAAGCAAAGAGGTCAACAATACATGTTCAGATTTTAAATTAATTTTTCAATTGTAATTTGAATAGAGAGGAAAAAGCAAAGCAGTGCATGAGGAAACAAATTCATTTCACTGTAAACACTCCTCACAAGTTAATTCTAATTATGCCAACTTATTGTTAAATCAAATTCCAGAGAGCAGACATTGCCTATAAAAATTTAAAAAAATGGGAGAAGAGACATACGAATCAAAGCTAGGTAAGGGAATGAGTTAACTACAGGATATGATAGCCTAGTAAGTTACATATCAGACCTATACGAGAGAAATAAAAGGAGCATATGCATCTTGAAAATGTTGAAAAGACTGAAAGTAAAGGTAACAAATAAAGAGGATAAGTATAATACAAGGGAGTCGAGATTCAGATGCTTGTAAGCCAAAAGTGCAGAATTAAATGTGTTATACTTCTGATGATGATGAAAACAATCCAGAGTGAAAATATTTTGTTAGATAAAAAATAGAAATTCATATCGAATGAAATATGAATGTTTTGACAGTAAAATATTTAAAGGTTTGGTAATTACTTTGGCAAATCATAGTCGTACCACATTATCTTTACATGAGTACAACCTGATGAGTTTACCCTCCCAATCCTTCAATCCAGATAGTATGATGATACCCTGAACCAATTAGAAGAAAAATAGAGATTTTCAGATGAGAGGCATCGAACACAAGATACAAAGATAAAATAGTAGTTCTGATCAAGAGTAATAATATTCCTATTCTACTGAAGTTGCTCCTATTTGCCAGACTGAGCGTTCATCAGAAATTCATTAAGTGTACTTGACCGGAACCTAACATATAATTTATGTAAGAAAAGGATAAGAAAGAATTGTCAAGTGTTATTATTTCTCATTCTTCTTCACAATAGGTACAAGTCTTTTATCTATATATTTAAGAACTACAATAGATACATCCACAATAATCACATCAAAGGTAAAATAAATAATAAGGAAAAGATCCAGAATCATCAAGGCTTAGCCTTCAAACTTCATATAGGTATAATAAACAAACTTACATATTCTTTTTTAGCTTCATATACTACTAGGCAGCAAAATTGTCAGAATATTCAGAGACTCAGTTAAAAAAAGCTTATATCAATCAAAGTCTTTAAAAAGAGCAAGGTAGCAGACCTTCAGTGTGTTGTCTAATGAACCAGAGAGTAAATGGTTTTCAAGTAATGGTTAGAACATGAGTTATTTCAATTAATCAACTTGCAATTTAAGTTAATTTTAAATGAACATATGTTAAAGTAACATAAACTACTTGAGACAAATAGATTCTGGTATTTTATGCAATGCTTACTTTTAGCATTGTTGGTGTAAATAGTAATCCACTAATTCATTAGCAATTGTCTTATCTTAAACATGCCCACTTGAAAAGGTTGAAAAAAATAAGCCGGGTTGTAGAACTTCACTTTGAGAATCCACTATCAACAACATAGACAAAACCCTGCCAAGGAAAAAAGTGGCTCATGTTGTTAACAATTTTCAGCAATGCAAATCTCAAAAAATTTTATACCACCTCTAATGTCAATGATGTCTCTGCAATATTCGTTCATATCACCACCTTTCTCTCCCCTTTTGGGGTGGGGAAAAAAATAAGATACAAGGAAAGTAGAAAATTATGTCATTAGTCCACTTAGATGGTTTTTAGGAATTAATATCAAGGGTAGCTAACCTGTCCTACTCGTGAAAGTCCTGAATAAAGCAGCAAAACAATCAATCCTACCCGCAAATTGAACAAATAATATCATGTGAGAAACTTTAATCCATCCATTTAAGGGCAAAAAAAAAAATGGTTACAAGACTTTCTATACCATACAATGTCCATATAAATGAATGATCTCAGCATGTATTGTGAATCCCACCTACTTTTATAGGAAGAGTATTTGTGTAATTTAAATAATGTCTCAACCCACAATTGTACAGTCAAAAAGATTGCCCTATAAAAAGGTGAACCAGGATGCATATTGTTTTGGATAGTAAATATACAGAGAAATAAAAGCAAAGAGGTCAACAATACATGTTCAGATTTTAAATTAATTTTTCAATTGTAATTTGAATAGAGAGGAAAAAGCAAAGCAGTGCATGAGGAAACAAATTCATTTCACTGTAAACACTCCTCACAAGTTAATTCTAATTATGCCAACTTATTGTTAAATCAAATTCCAGAGAGCAGACATTGCCTATAAAAATTTAAAAAAAATGGGAGAAGAGACATACGAATCAAAGCTAGGTAAGGGAATGAGTTAACTACAGGATATGATAGCCTAGTAAGTTACATATCAGACCTATACGAGAGAAATAAAAGGAGCATATGCATCTTGAAAATGTTGAAAAGACTGAAAGTAAAGGTAACAAATAAAGAGGATAAGTATAATACAAGGGAGTCGAGATTCAGATGCTTGTAAGCCAAAAGTGCAGAATTAAATGTGTTATACTTCTGATGATGATGAAAACAATCCAGAGTGAAAATATTTTGTTAGATAAAAAATAGAAATTCATATCGAATGAAATATGAATGTTTTGACAGTAAAATATTTAAAGGTTTGGTAATTACTTTGGCAAATCATAGTCGTACCACATTATCTTTACATGAGTACAACCTGATGAGTTTACCCTCCCAATCCTTCAATCCAGATAGTATGATGATACCCTGAACCAATTAGAAGAAAAATAGAGATTTTCAGATGAGAGGCATCGAACACAAGATACAAAGATAAAATAGTAGTTCTGATCAAGAGTAATAATATTCCTATTCTACTGAAGTTGCTCCTATTTGCCAGACTGAGTGTTCATCAGAAATTCATTAAGTGTACTTGACCGGAACCTAACATATAATTTATGTAAGAAAAGGATAAGAAAGAATTGTCAAGTGTTATTATTTCTCATTCTTCTTCACAATAGGTACAAGTCTTTTATCTATATATTTAAGAACTACAATAGATACATCCACAATAATCACATCAAAGGTAAAATAAATAATAAGGAAAAGATCCAGAATCATCAAGGCTTAGCCTTCAAACTTCATATAGGTATAATAAACAAACTTACATATTCTTTTTTAGCTTCATATACTACTAGGCAGCAAAATTGTCAGAATATTCAGAGACTCAGTTAAAAAAAGCTTATATCAATCAAAGTCTTTAAAAAGAGCAAGGTAGCAGACCTTCAGTGTGTTGTCTAATGAACCAGAGTGTAAATGGTTATCCCAACACAAAAGAGCAGTCACAAAATTGATATGTCAAGTAATGGTTTTCAGACAATGCAGAGTGTAAACATCCACACCTAATACTTTAACGTTTAGAACATGAGTTATTTCAATTAATCAACTTGCAATTTAAGTTAATTTTAAATGAACATATGTTAAAGTAACATAAACTACTTGAGACAAATAGATTCTGGTATTTTATGCAATGCTTACTTTAGGATTCTTTAGTATAGAGCTAGAACATGCTCCTAATGGTATGCAACCTCTTCTTCAAGTAACTCAATCTCAAAGATCAAATCCTTTGCCTAAAATGATCAAAAAATTGTTCTTTATTCTTCTGTGGAGACAGAATAGTTAATACCTAAATTTAGAATACACGATTTATTAGCAAGAATAAATTGATGTAGTTTAGCCATCAACTATTGGGAAATCACATAGGATGAGATCAAATATCCGTTTTAATGCTGTTTTTGCAAGGTGTACAGTCCCCTCAACCACAATTGCTACAAAACTGGGTAAAATAAATAGGTTTTAATCTTTGTGTTTTTGGAATTCAGCTGCTTCTCCTATGAACTAAATTATAGTTACCTACTTCAAGCTCCTAAAAAAATATCAGATATGGTACTTTTCAGAATGGAATTTTGAAGGATTTTGGATGCTGTTGAATTTCTCAATTTAAAGAATCAATGGCCACCAATTGCTTGCTCTCAAGTTAAAAATAAGCACTTACTTAAAACTAATTGAGTAGTCACTAACAATTACTGACTATTCCAACCTTCACATAACACTTGGCTAATACAAAACAGCAATTGACATAAATGGTTAATGACCCCCACTTGACCTATGAACTCATATGCTTTAAGGAATCTGTATATCTTTTTGCTTATCAAAATTACCAAGATACCTTGGACACTAGAAAAGAAATAAAAAAAAAAACCTTGACGGCTAAATAAGATAAGTAGCGTAAATCGTATAAGCTCTAGAAAAACATGATCTTTTTGTCTACACTCCATCTCCTTCAGATTTAAATGCTTTCATTAGATGCCATGCAGGTACAATGTATCATAACAAGTAAATTGATATCTGATACTATGTATTCTTTCTTGCCTATCCAAGCTTTCATGTACTAACTATTTAAACCTTTTCTCTCGCCTGCAATAAATCATCACCTTAACCCCTCCCCCTACAATATGAAATAGATGCCACTCTGTATTTTTTGTTCAATATCATCAAAATATTTTTCCCACAAAGAAGTGTCAAAGGACAAAACAAACACATATGCACATCAAGGTTGTTATGCAACACAATAAAGAATATCTATAGATCTTTAGATGATGTTATAGAAACCAACTATAGTATATATATAACATTTGAATATGCTAATAAATAGTAACTCAAACTGGAAGGAGTTCCAACCAAAAAGATGTGAAAGTTAATAGAATTAGGACTATGTTAAATATTTATACACACTGTAGAGACAAGAACAACAACAATAATAAAGCCTATTTTCAGGGAGGGAAAACTAAAAGGAATAGGAGGGAGATCCAAGTTATTAAATCTTCTTCTTCATTGAAATATGATATAGACTAAAGAAAACTGACACAGATCATAGTTGTAGAATTTAGTGATATATATGAATAGGAAAGGTTGAGAACCTGAATAAAGGAAGTCCTTCCCATTGCATCTAAACCCATGTTTCACAAGAGTCACTGTAGAAAGAGGCAACTGTCACAGTAAACCTCTGACAAGGATAACATAACAAATAATATTTGAAAAGGACATATTACCTTATAGCTTCAACTGTATGTGCATGCCACTAGGCTCTCCAAATGCACTATCATAGTGAAACCTACCACTTGAACACCAGCTTTACTCCCCAGAATCTCAATCATCTTTCCTACTGTCATAAGGCTGTAGAATAATGATAAAGAGGAACCCAAATGGTGGTAGCATTATTATTCAGTGAACAAAAATAAAAACTTGCATTCAAGACAAGAAAAATCTTAAGAGCATCATAAAGGTATGCAAACAGCGAGAAAACTTATAACTGATAGTGTAAGTGTGTGTACGTGCATATACATAGAGTGTGCGTGAATATATCCTATGGACACCGGTCATGCAATATTTACAACGGAAACATGTAGTGACTGTCCCCTTAGTGCCCTTGGATTAGTTGTAGAATTATAATTATTCATTGTTTGCTTTTCTAAAGCATTAACAAAGAATTAAATCCAAGTAAACACCAATTACATTAAAAACTAAAGAAATGGAATACTAGAACCAGAAGAATAGAGCCACAAAAACTCAAGACCACATTAATGTATGATAAAGCCAAGTACATTTCAGAAACAAACAAGACTAAAAATCTGAACTGCAACCCCTATGGCAACAACTTCATCATGATATAGAGAGAACAGAGAGAAGAACTGCAGAAATATTCAAGAAAAACAAACAAAAAGACCATGCAGAGAAAGAACAGACCCCCGGTAACACATTTTTTTCAGAGTTTTTCAGCAAAGTAATTTCCTTAATTAAAAAGAAAATAGTTAGTGAAAACAAATGGGTTTTGTTGATGAAACAGATGAGATTACAGACTTAATGAGAGGGTGGTGAATGATTATTACTCTTTTCATAGTCACCTTAAAAAAAAAGTTAAAAAAGAAATGAAACAGAACCAAGATTTGAAGAAAAAGAAGAAAGAACAATTCAAGAAATCATGTTTGATTAAAAACATTATCAAGTAACATAAAACTACCAAAAAAGTGATGACATCCACACCATACTTCCAGAAAATGATGACATCTTTACTAATCTAGTGATCTAAATGCATAAATACCTAATAATTGAACATCCCAAAAGCATTCCCATCCATAAAAATCATTATGTCAAAAAAGGGAATACAAATGAAAACCAAGAAACTTGTGTTAATTCTACTTGAAACTTGAGTTAAAGCTTATGCACAATTTGATAGCTGCCTATAGTCATTCCAGTTATACTCCTAACGAGCATGTGCTTCTACTTCTGCCCACAAGCAATCAACCAGAAAACCATCAACATCTCAAGACCCTAAGTTGTTCTATAAGACCAGTTTGATCAAAAGGTTCACATTTCTTATTGATTAGACCAACTCTTTCCAAGAAAAAGGAAAAAGGAAAATACATGTTAGAACTACAAATAATTGAACCTAGCTCTAGTCAAATGGAGCCTAAAGTGCCAACATAAATTAATTGATTTAACGGAATCGAACATATAAGAGGAAAAAGTTTAGAAATAAATTCCAAGCTGAGAGCATGGTTGGAGTAGTAATAGGAATACTGCCAAAGTTATATAAGGATACATTTGCTTCTTCCCATTTACCTTTCTCACAAAATCCCTTAATCAATACATTAAATGACACAACATTCGGCTGCTTTCCTTCTTTCTCCATTCGTCTCCCCAAAGTCAAAGCTCCTGAAAAATATAAAACAAATTCTTATACCAAAATAAAATAAATTTTGAAGAAAAAAATAATAATGTCTATAAATGGTAACTTTACCCAAAGTCAGTGTTTAGATTCTGCCGAACCAAAAAAAATTAATGTGTAATTTCTTCAATATATGATAACAAAACTAAAACTCTATGCATAAAATATACAACAAACAAAAAAAAAAACTTCATATGGGACAGAGGCTGGAATTGGATTGAAAAAAAAAACAACAGCAAGAGAACATAACCAAACCATAAACTACCTAAAGAAGCAGCTCTATGTTTAAAAGAAACCTTAATCAAATAAAGGTTAATGAAATTCATATAACCCATTAATGTTACCCAAAAGAAACATATATTGAAAACAAATACGAAAGGTAAAAAGACAAAAGCATTGGAGGGAGACATTCACTTGATTGTGAAGAGAAAACACTTGCTTGATTGTCAGAATTTTGGAACAACATTACCAGATGGAATGGCAGTAAAATAAGACTGGCCAGTCAAGCTCCTCTCCTCGCTTCACAGTAGTTTTTCACAGACAATCTTCAAACAAAATGGATGCAGACTTATCATCCTATTTCCACCAAGAAATCTAAAGTGATATCAGTAAGAAAACTAAAATAAAGAATTATTTACTGAAATTGTTTCCAAATAGGATAAAGAAAAAGATATAAATCAGAAACTAAAAATAACTTTTTAGAAAATAAACAGTTTTTTCCCTCCTCCTTACCAGTAAATCTATCACTTAGTTTATACTAAAGATATTGCTCTTTATTAAAAAAAAAAAAAAAAAATTATTTCAGTTCAACATGCATATATTCTTGAATTCAAGAAATCTTTGTGATTTTAATTGAAAAAGGAAAGAAATAAAAAAAAAGAGAAAAGGGGAATTATTGACATTACCAGTAAATCCATTCAATAGTTTATTATAGAGATGTTTTTCTTTATTATTCTTGAATTGAAATATGAAGAAATTTTAGTGGGTTTAATTGTAATTAAAGCCAAGAAAAAAAGAAAAGAAATTAAAGAAAAGAGAAAAAAGGAGAGCAAGAGGGTACTTACACGGTAAGCAGCAAATACTTACACGGTACATACACACTACAAAATACAAAGCTAAGCCTAATATAGAGTGGAATTGCAGAAGTTATCGATCCCAATTTGAAGGGTGTCCTGTCTCTTCTCTGCTTTATCTTACTAGTTGTGTTTACAGTACCAGTAATTATAACAGAAAGCCGTCCGGTGAAGGCTATAACGGTTGCAAGGGAAGCTCTGGAAAAGATCCAAAGAGATCAAACCCCCAAATGGCGCCCAAAATCTAGAGGGAATGAAAAGAAAACCCTCAAAATCCAGAGAGAAAGGAGAAAGAAAGGGAAAGAAAATAAAGAAAAACCCCCAAAACATTTTCCCTCTAGAGGGAATGAAAAGAAAACCCCCAAAATCCAGAGAGAAAGGAAAAAGAAAGGGAAAGAAAATAAAGAAAAACCCCCAAAACATTTTCCCCCACACACAGACATAAATTTATATATATATATATATATATATATATATAGCACCCAATTTGCAAAGTCCCGACTAGTCCAAATATTGTCAATTTAGTCAATTAATTTTGACTTCATCCCCATCATCAACTACATTTCCTACTCATAATAAGCAAATAAAATTCACAAATTAAAATTCATAAAAATCAAACAAGAAGTCAAAACGAAATTCATGCTTGCAAAGCTGAGAGCAGTCTCCTGGCGCATATTTTCTGGGGTCCAAACGAATCATCTTCTTGATCATCAATCTCATTATTTTCACCAATAATTTTATCCATTATTCAACTCGGATCAAAGAAAAACAAACCCTAAAAAAGCATATTAACTCTTCTTCATTTCTTTTTTTTTTTGGCGGGTTTGCGGAAGAGGCTTTTTTTTAAAAAAAAAGGAGAAGAAAAGGAAAGGAAAGAAAAGAAAACCCCCAAAATCTAGAGGGAATGAAAAGAAAACCCCCAAAATCGAGAGAGAGGAAAAAGAAAGGGAAAGAAAATAAAGAAAAAGATGTTAGCCGCTATATATATATCAGTCTCCAACGGCTACCTGTCTTCTTTTTTTTTTTTTTTTTTTTTTTTTTTTTTATTTTAAAAAGTATTTTAAGTAATAATGAATATTTTAAAAAAAAAAAAAAATTTTTTATTTTTTTTATGACATGTCCAATATTATTCTTATTATCCTTACAAATCTAATTGGGAAGTTATATTCTTAACACACAATTAAGAATGTAATAATAGTAAAAAAAATTTTTTTGTAAATGAAATATTATATTGCAATAGGCTCAACAGCCTCATCGGAAACACCAGTCTCTCCCCTGTCACATAAGACCTCAAGGGGGATATTTATTTTAAATACTTATAATATATATAATAATAGTAAATACTTATTTTAATAATTACATTCTAAGAGTTAAATACTTATTTTAAGAGTTATTTTATTTTAGCATGATTTATTAAATTAATGTATAATATGTTAAGTTATTCTTTAATATAAAGATTGTCATACATATTTCCATAATAGTTTATTTTGTTTTTAAACTCTAAATTAAAACTAGAAGAAAAATTAAAATTATTATTTAAATTTAAATTTTATTTAGATTACATCATTAAAATATAATATATAGACATAAATTCAATTCAAAATATATGTTAAATTTAATAAATGTACCTAAAGTTGAAAAAATAAATGTTAAATATAATATAAAGATATCTAAGAGTATGTTACCAAAGACATTATCATCATCTTGAAATTATTTGTAAAAATGATGAGATTCAAGGAGATCCATGACAAGTTTATTATTATTATTATTATTATTTATTTTGAATTTTTTTTTGCAAAATAAAAAATAAAATTATAATCAAAATATTATAAAGAATATCTTCAGGATCTTACAAATATTTTGGATTGCGATTCTTTTCAAAATCTTGGACCACATGTCTCAATGAAACTAAGAGTTCTAGAGTTTTTGTCCTCTATTAATAATTATTCCATCTTCTAGAATATTGGACACAAACTTCATCCGTGAAAAATATACATACGTGTGTATATATATATATATATATATATATATATATATATATATATATATATTCCCAACCAACATCTATATATTGATTTAAGTGGAATGAGCTTTGCTCCTATCAACAAAGTTTTGAGTTCGAATCTTACCTATGGAGAGATGATGAGCTCAAAATGGCTATTGGAAAGAAATAAATTAAGAATATATATAATTTATTTAAAAAATTTACTAAAATACAAATTAATAAAATATTAATCGTATTACTCATAATATTAAAATACTATTTTGTCAATGAACAAATATAATAATTCGTTATTTAATTTATAATTTATTTAAAAAATTTACTAAATAAGATACAAATTAATAAAATAATAATCTTATTACTCATAGTATTAAAATACTATTTTATCAATGAGCAATATAGTATTTCACTATTTAATTTACATATATGATTTCACAATTTATATCAACAGTAAAAATATAAAATTTTGAATGAGATATGCAAAATAAAAAATAAACATAAATTTAAACAACTATATTAACTTTAGCTTAAAAAATAATATTTTATTTTTTCAAATAAAAAATATATAAAAAAATTGTAAATTAAAAAAATAAAATAAACACAATAAACTTATAAACTTATATTGTATTTATATTAATATAATATTGTTTAATTCATCAAAAAAAATACAATATTGTTTATAATTTATTTATCTATTTATTTTAATTTTTTTAATTAATTTATTTATTTTTTCTATATTATAAATTTTTATTTTTTTCAATCTATAGTAAATTTTCCCCACTGATTTATCATTTTTTAAAAAAATTTTATATAAATATTGTAATATTTAAAATATACTATTTAATCATAAAGATTAATAAAATTAAAATATTTATATAATGATAAAAAATTTATAAAAAAATTAAAATTAAAAACTTACAAGGATATGAAAGGTTTTTTTTTTTTTTTATAAATTTATATCTTTAATCTTTAGGTACAAAATATAAAACAAAAAAATTAAAAATTAAAAATAAAAAGTCATCATAAAGGCTAGTTATTAAACATAAATGTTCAATTTTTATTTTTTTTTAAATATGAAGTAAAAAAAAATCTAAACATGATCATAATTACATTTTTTAATACAAAATAAAATAAAAATAAATTAGAAAAAAATTAAAAGGTAATAATAAAAATATGAAAGGTTATTAAATATAAGTATTTAATTAAAAAATTCTAAATATCATAATAAAGAATATAAAAATTTTCTTTTTTTTAGAAAAATAATATTAAAGTTATTACACAAATTTTTTATTATTTTTTTAAAAAAATATCATCATAGCTACATCTTTTGAATTTTGAATTTTTTTTTTGCAAAATAAAAAAGAAAATCATAATCAAAATAATATAAAGAATATCTTCAAGATCTTACAAATATTTTGGATTGTGATTCTTTTGAAAATCTTGGACCACATGTAGTCCTAGAGTTTTTGTCATCTATCTAATGTTAATAATTATTCCATCTTCTAGAATATTGGACACAAACTTCATCCGAAAAATATACATACGTATATATATATATTCCCAACCAACATCTATTGATTTAAGTGGAATGAGCTTTGCTCTTATCAATAAAGTTTTGAGTTCAAACTTTATTTATGGAGAGATGATGAATGCAAAATGGCTATTGGAAAGAAAATAAATTAAGAATATATATAATTTATTTAGAAAATTTAATAAATAAGATACAAATTAATAAAATACTAATCTTATTACTCATAGTATTAAAATACTATTTTGTCAATGAACAAATATAGTAATTCACTATTTAATTTATAATTTATTTAAAAAATCTACTTAAATAAGATACAAATTAATAAAATACTAATCTTATTACTCATAGTATTAAAATACTATTTTATCAATGAGCAAATATAGTATTTCACTATTTAATTTAATCATTAATTTACATATATGATTTCACAATTTATATCAATAGTAAATATATAAAATTTAGAATGAGATATGCAAAATAAAAAATAAACATAAATTTAAACAACTATATTAACTTTAGCTTAAAAAATAATATTTTATTTTTTTTCAAATAAAAAAATATATAAAAAAATTGTAAATTAATAAAATAAAATAAACACAATAAACTTATAAAATTATATTGTATTTATATTAATACAATATTTTTTAATTCATTAAAAAAAATAAATACAATATTGTTTATAATTTATTTATCTATTTATTTTTTAAATTTATTTATTTATTTTTTCTACATTATAAATTTTTATTTTTTTCAATCTATAGTAAATTTTCTCCACTGATTTATCATTTTTTTTATAAATTTTATATAAATATTGTAATATTTAAAATATACTATTTAATCATAAATATTAATAAAATTAAAAAATATTTATATAATGATAAAAAATTTATAAAAATATTAAAATTAAAATTAAAAACTTACAAGAATATGAAAGGTTTTTTTTATATATATATATAAATTTATATCTTTAATCTTTAGGTACAAAATATAAGAAAAAAAATTAAAAATTAAAAATTAAAAGTTATAATAAAGGCTATGTAAAGTCATTAAATATAAGTATTTAATTAAAAAAATCTAAATATCATAATAAAGAATATAAAAGTTTTTTTTTTAAGAAAAAAAATATTAAAGTTATTAGACATAAATTTTTATTTTTATTTTTAAAAAAAAAAACATCATCATAATTACATTTTTGCTATTATAAAACATGTAATCTTTATATAAAATATAAGATATAAGAAAATAAAGAAAAGTGAAAAGTGGAAAAAAGAAATCATTAAGTATAAGATAAAATATTAAAAATATTAATACAAATTAAAATTAATAAAGAAAAAGTGAAAAATTATTAAAAATAAAAAAATAAAACACTATAAAGTTATGAAAAAAATAAAAATAAAAAACTCAAAAATTGAAACAAAAATGCCAACAAAGATTAAAAATTGCAATAATGTCATCAGGTTGACAATAAAATCTAAAGAATTCAATAAAATTATATAAGATATGTCATTAAAAACTTATAATCTTTTATATATATATATATATATATATATATATATATATATATTATAAAAAAGATTTCAAAATCTTAAATTATTTTGGTTGATATTATAATACTTTAACATTCATTTTTCAGTTCAAATTTTAATATTTATACATGAAATAATAAAATTAAATTAAATTGAAAAGAATATATATATATATGAAATATACTAAGAGATTGTTGGATTGATGTTAAGAAAAATCAGTAAAATCTTCACATAAAACTCCTAAATCAACTTCTCTAATAATGAGAGTTTTCGATTACCTATTTTTACAAGAATTAATGAAAAAAATACAAAACTTTCATATATAAAAAGATTGAAGAGAAGAGAATTTTTCTTATTAAATTTCCGGGGAAGGGAAGGGTAAACTGTGTTCTTAATTTTCTTTATAATAGAACACAAGGTTTGTTCTTTCTCTGCGTGGTCTTTTTGTTTGCTTTCTTGAATCTTTCCACTGTTCTTCCCTCAGTCTTTTTCATTTCTTACCTTTTTCTTTACTTTCGTTACAGAAAACTCACCAAGATTTTTAGACCGCAAGAATTCTGTAAGTTTTTGGTGCATTCTTTACTTCCTTTTTTTTGATTTTTTTTTTTGGATTTGTTGAACAAATCCATGTTTGTGGAAGATGCATCGACTTTAGTTGACTACTGTGTATACTTTCTTTCTTTCTTTCTTTTGTTCTTAAATTGAATATTCAATTATACAGGTTTTCATGGAGTTTTATGTTGCTTAATAATGGTTTCCTGATAATGTTTTTAGTCAAGAATGGATTTCTTGAATATGTTTTTAATCAAGAATGGGTTTCTTGATTTTGTAACTTTTGGGTAGAGAGTTGTTTTCTAAAAGAATCATGTCCTTTGTTCCATAATTATTTATGTTGCTAATTTTCATTTTTAGGTAAAACTTTTCAATAGAATTCTGTCATCGTCTAGAAACTGCAAGTTTTCGGTGTCTTATCCATCATAAAATCGCATAATTAGCGTTGTACCTCGAACAGGCGCCTAAACCTTGATAAATTGATATCTGCGAGGTATGTCTAGCTCAACTTGAACTTTGACTTTGAAGGGACATCTAAATCTCTAGTATGAGTGGTGGCAGTGGGTTGAGGGTTTAAATCGGTGTTGATATATGAATCGGAGTTCGAATTGGTGTTGGCTTATCAACATGAAGATAAACAGCTTCGATGTTCATTGGAAGCAACATCGCCATCATTGTCAATGCCAATGGAGGTACAAATCTTCTTTTATATGATTACTTTTTTTTTTTTATTTGTTAACATTCTTCTACTCAATTCTTGAGTATTTCATCATTTTGTCCTTTTAAGTCAATCATTTCTTTTACAAATGATCGTTAATATGATGCATGTTTGTTTTTCTTCTTCTCAATGTTGATTATATTGTCCTTGTGTTAATGATATCTTTAGCGTGAGGAATTCTTTTTTTTTTTTTTCACTTTTAATGTTTTGTTGAAGTTCTATAAAAAAAATGGATTATCTTTATGACCTTTTGAGAAGTTCATTTTTTTTTTTTTTTTGGCCTTTAGGATCATGATATAATGATTTTGATTTTGGTAAAAATTGACTTGTATTGGCTTCCATTTCATTTATAAAATTGGATTATGGAATTCTAAATTAATGAAATCTTTATCTATTAGGAAATACTGGAAAAGTTTAGAGGAAAAGTGCTAGTTGTATTTGAGGTTGATTCTCTGAATAGGAGAATTATGTAGGCATCTTTGTTGGGTTTGGTTTCTTTTTAAAAGTTTTTTTCCCTCTGTTTACTCAATTTTTATTGGGTTGGTGTAGGTATTGAGTTCTTTGCATTTTCTTTATGGTCTTTTTAATTCTTGGTTCTTCTTTCAACTTGAACTCTTTTGAATATTCGAAATATTGGGGGAAAAACGTAAATTTTGTTTCTTGATTTTTTTTTTCAACCATATGAATTTAAATCTTGTTTTGATCCACTTTTTAACTAGTTTTATGCTACTTGATAATGTTTTTGGTCAAACATGGTTTCTTGAATTGTTATTTGAAATCTTTTTGGAATTCAAAAAGTTGACTAAAAGAAAAAAAAGGAGTTAGGATTTCTAAAAAAGGTTTGACTAAAATGAGGGATGCATAAGTAATTACACAACAGTTAATTAAACGCTCTCTCTCTAAATGTATATGGTTCCCTCTCCAAGTTCCAGTTGCACAACATACCTTAACTTTCATTTCCCCCTCATATTGAAGAACATGTGCAAATTCTCCACTTGTAATACACACACACACACATATATATATATATATATATATATATATATATATATATATATATATATATATACATATATTCAAAACTATTGTCACATTTGATCTGTACATAATTGGAACTTCGCTAAGAATCCTCTTTGCCGATGATTCCCGAAATATTATTAGACTAGCTAGAAATATGAAGAACAACCTTAACTTTCTGTTCGTATGGGACTGCATGTGCAAGCTGGGCAAATATATATATATATTATATATACATATATCACTTTCTTAATTCTCAAGACAGATGGTAATAATATATATATATATATAATATATATATATAATATATATATATATATATATAACCAATCTACTCTTCCATCATCATTCTCCACTCTAAGACTATTCTCTTTAGTCTATACGTAGCAGAAACCATGTCCAGAAACACAATTGCAGCCATCTTCCTCTTTGTTTTCCTAATTTCTGCACAGTACATTCCTCCCGTCACTCCGGCGAGGACCTTAACAGCTAGTAAGTGCCATGTAAAATTCTCTAGATGTTGGAGATGCTTTCTTATCTTGTATATATATATATATCTTTTATATATCTTGTTGATATAATTATATATATATATATATATATATATATTATATATTTGTGAATATCTCGTAGATAATTTTTTGTAGTTTACTACTGAAGAGGGTCTCTATAAACATAAGATGTTGACTCCGATTTTAAGTGTGAATCGACATTAGTGACTCCGATTTCGAGTGTGAGTCGACTTTACTAATGGACTCCGGGCGAAGTTCATTATGGATTGACCCCGAGTCGGACACTACTAAATTGAAAGTCATAACTCGAAGGGTATATTATTGTTGTACGAATTACCTTATACTTCGCTGAAGATAAACGAAGTATAGAAATGGGTAAATCTTCAAGATTATGGAAATTAATTACCGCTTGAAGTAAAATATCCGATTGGACCTTTATGAAAAGTGATGATGAAGATGACAGATATAATTCCACTCAAACATAAAGGTGACAGATGTCACTCCATTCACTCTTTAAGATGACATGTGTATTAATGACACATAAAAGTTACCGTAATAGTAACTTGTGTTAATCACGGTTAAGTCAAGTCAAGTAAAATGAAGGGGAGATATAAAAGGAGGAAAAAAAAGGTATGGGAGGACTTATGCTTTTCTACTTAACTTTTTACACAAACTAATTCTCCACATTCCGATAAAATCTTCGGAGGGTCAATCGGAAATACACCCCTTCCGGTCTGACTTTTGTGCAGGAACTTGTCCGGTCCGGCTTAATTGCGGTAAAATCAATACAGATAAGTCAATTTGAATCTTTTCCGTTTCAGTTGGTTCCGTTACCGGGAAACGATTCAAACATTCTGTAAATTTTCCTTTTACCGTATATCACATTTATACAAAAATCATGGTATCAAAGACGCAAGAAAATGAAGGTCGAAAAGAAACAGATGCATGTAGGTATTCTCAACCTACTCAGCGTGCAGTATCCACCGGAAGAATACCCCCAGAGCAATCAGACTTGCGCGAGTATCTAAATGATAGAAGGATTCAAGATCAACAACCCGAGGAGGTTCAACGTCTTCAACTTGAGATTGAAAATTTACAAAGGAAGCAAAAGTTGATGAGTGACTGGTATAAGCTACAGCAGGAAGCTGCGCTTCTAGGAGAACATTTACCACCGTTGAAGATGAAAGAAGTAAATCATGAATGGGCTAACACACATATCTCTCAACCGACTCCTAATGCAGCTTCACAGGTCCAGCCAATTCATTCTCGGGTACCGATTCAATCTAAACATGATATATTGAATCTTGATATTCCGTGCAAAGAAAAAGCGGCTAGACAACCAAGACCTCGAAGTGAAGTGGGAGAGTCGTCTCATCGTGCGAGACCCACACAAATTGAACACAAGCGAGCACAAAGTCAATACTCGCCTCAACAAAAGAGAAGAAAATCGCCAGATCCTCCAACTCATCGCCAAAGGCAAATCACTCCGCCACGGAATAAGGAGAAATTGCCTTATGAATCAATTCGGCGACACGTTTCCGATAATCACAGGAGGCCATTTGAGATGGGTCCGTTCGTGCAATGGATTCGGGATATTCTACCCGACACAAACTTGAAATTACCTCGGTTTGTCTTATATACGAGGAAAAAGTAAGCCGCAGGAACACATTTGTCGTTATAAATCAGCAATGGGATTAGTTACCAGTGATGAAGCTATACTATGTAAAGCATTTCCGAGTACTTTATCCGAGAAGGCGTTAACATGGTTTACTTCGTTGAAAGCAAATAGTATAGACTCATGGTATACGCTGGAAAAACTTTTTCTTGACAAGTTTAGTACAGCAGGTGAAATCCCAAAAACACGTGGTGATTTAACAAATGTGAAGCAGCGAGATGATGAACCATTGTTTGAATATGTTGAACGTTTCAAAAGGGTTTATGAAGAAATTGAAGGTTTGAGTCATGATACAGTACTTGCTTGTTTTGAAGGCGGGTTGAAGTCTCATGCACTCAAAACGGAGTTTGGACTCCGCAAACCGCAAACATTGGGAGAAATGTTCAGGACTGCAAAACATGTGGCCATGGCGATTGAACAACCGGATAGACGTCCTTCAATTCAAAAAGAAATTGCAAATGAAAGAAAAAACGAAGGACTCAAGCGAGAGGCCATGCGCGAAGTGACGAAAGGAATGGTTGAGAAGAATAGATCACCGTATGTTCCAAGTCGACCGAACTATGATAACAGGGGAAAAAATCGAATTCAGAGAACCGAAAGGCCGTTCGGACTAAATATCCCGACAGAAAACTTGGTGGCGATACTTAAAGAGAAGTACGGAGTGCAAGATCCTCCACCCCTCAATCCACAAACCGAAAATCTACGGGATAGAAGTAAGTATTGTGATTTTCATAGAACGCATGGACACAATACAGAAAATTGCTTTCCATTGAAAAGAATCATTGAATCTTTGAAGAGGAGAGGATTGTTGAATGAATTCCTGAAAGATGGTACTCCGCCTTCGTCGGAGTCCAGAGGAAAAGAAAAGGTCATAGAGGTTATTTTTGATGAAACACCATTAATAACCAAGTTGAAACGACAAATTCATATGTTGAAAGAAACTTGGATAACTCCCGAGTATGAGTTAAGAGAGCCCGCAATCACTTTTTCTCGAGCGGAGCTGTATCCCGATTATGAACGAAATCTCAACCCTGTGATATTGGACATTGTAATCACTCGCCCGAATTGGGAAGTGTATTTAGTTAAAAGGGTTTTGGTTGATACAGGGGCAGCCATCAATGTCTTGTATTATCATTGCTTTAAAGAGATGGGTCCGAGTGATCATTGTTTGGCACCGACTTCGTCAAGACTTGAAGGATGTACTACACATAAAATACAAACAAAGGGTTTAGTTACTCTAAATGTCGGACTTGGAATTTGGGTGGCATGTCGTTCAGAAATGATTCAATTTTATTGTGTAGATATTCCTTCAAATTATAATGCAATACTTGGAGTCCCGGCACAAGCGACGTTCGGTATGGTGATATCAATTCCACACCAACGTATTAAATTTCCTACTCCTGCAGGTATTGGCATTTTAACTTCAAATCCTCGGTGTGTTTTGGATCACATGTTAAAAAGAAAACGAGCTTCTAAGGAAGTTGAAGAGGGTCCTTCAAGACGTTGTCTCGCAACTCATCTTGAGGAAGATTTAAGTCAAGTGACACAAGAGTATGAAGAAGTGGTAGTTAATCCCACTCACCCGAGAGCAAAGTGAAAATTGGGGAAAGGAGTCCCTGCGAAGAAATGAAGCAGCTTAAAAGAATTCTTGATCAATCATAAGGACAACTTCGCTTGGGGTCCGAGAAGATATGCCGCCTTGATCGAGGTATAGCTGAACATAAGCTAAACCTTAATCCAGGCATATACCCCAATCCAACAAAAGCAACGACATTTTAAGGATGAGAAGGAAAAGGCGGCAAAAAGAAGAAATAAGGAAACTTCTCCGAGCAGGATTCATACGAGAAGTTGAATATCCAACTTGGTTGGCCAATGTAGTTTTGGTCAAGAAAGCAAATGGGAAGTGGAGATTGTGTGTGGACTTCACCGATTTAAACAAAGCTTGTCCTAAAGATTGTTACCCACTTCCCAAAATTGATAAATTGGTGGATTCCACATCAGGATATGAAATGTTGAGTTTCTTGGATGCCTTTTCAGGGTATCATCAAATCAAAATGTGCATTCAAGACCAAGTCCATACATCGTTCCGAGCAGATGGAAAGTTATTTTGTTATAACGTGATGCCTTTTGGACTCAAAAATGCAGGTGCAACATATCAATGTATGATGGATAAAGTATTCTCTGAACAAATGGGAAGAAATGTGGAAGTCTATGTAGATGATATGGTAGTAAAAACCTCAAAGGGAAAATCACACATTGATGACTTAGCTGAAACTTTTGGTACATTCAGAGCCGTGTAGAGGATCTCGGGGGCCTAAGGCGAAATCGGCTTGGGGGGCCTTTTTTAGTTATTTATTTTTCTAGCCTTTTGAGATGTAAAATCGGTTATTATATCTTTACAATCAATATATTCTAACATTTCATTTTCAATAGATAAAATAGCTAATTCATTTAATCTATTTTGTGTCATGGTTGATCTTAAATAGGATTTGATTAATTTTAATTTAGAAAAACTTCTTTCAGCGCTAGCAACGTTACAAGTATTGTTAATAATATTCTATATGCAATATATGTATTTGGAAAACAATCTAATACTTTAACATAATTTAATATATCTATAGGACTATTAATTACTTTTGTTAAAACTTCTATCAATATTTTTAATTCCGAAAATAAATCAAATCCATCAATATCGGAATAATCATTAAATTTTAAATGACTTTCAAGATTAATACAACATTTTTTTAATGTTTCTTCATTCAAAGTTTTGAATTTTTGTAAATCAAATAAAAAACCAAAAATATTTTCATATTCTAACAAGTGTTCAAATCTAGTTTCAAGTGAACATATTGATTTATCAACAATATATAAAAAATATTCAATACGAAAAGAATCTTCAAGAGAATGCATAGTCTCATTATTATTATTATCATCAAATTGCTTTTTTTTTTGTAAATTATGCGTTTTTCACGAAATTTAGGTTCAATATCCATTTCAATAGTCATTAATTTAGCAGATTCCAAAGCAGATTCAAAACCATTCTCCCTATAATTTTTAAAATAACTAATTAGACCTTTTAGTTGATCTATAGCTACATCTATATGCATTTCTTTAGATTGTAAACTTTTACTCACAATATTAACAGCAAATAATATGTCATACCAAATATTCATTCCTAACAAAAATTCAAAATTCTCAATCTCATAAGTTGTTAAACACATAGCTTCACTTTTTATTTTAGGATCTTCACTACTACTTGATAATTGAAACAAAGCATCTCTTATTTTAGGAGCTTGGAATTTAATAGCTTTAACACTTTCAATTCTACTTTCCCACCATGTTTGAGATAAAGATTTAATGGATAATTTACATGCATTATCTTGTAAAATTTTCCACCTTTTAGTTGAAGAAGCAAATAAAGAATAAATCCTTTGAAGTACTCCAAAAAAAGTAATAGCTCTAGGACATGAATTGGTCATATCACATAAAACTAAATTTAAGTTATGACAACCACATGGTGTATAAAAAGCTCTAGGATTGATGTCTAATAATCTTTTTTGTACTCCTTGATTCTTACCTTTCATATTAGATCCATTATCATAACCTTGACCTCTTATATCATTAATATTAAGTTCATACTTTTTTAAAATATAAATAAGTTCATCAAAAATACCTTTACCAGTTGTATCATCAATTTTTATAAACTCTATAAAATACTCATTGATTTTTATAGGACTAACTAAAACATCAACCCACCTTAAAATAAGTGTCATTTGTTCTTGGTGACTTATATCGGGGGTGTAATCAAGAATTATAGAAAAATATTTGACTTCCTTAACCTTTTTAATAATGGTATTTCTTATTTGTGAAGCTAATAAATCTATTATTTCATTTTGAATAGTGTTACTCAAATAATGATTACAAAAAATACCATTTTTGATGCGTCTAACATGATCTTGCATAATAGGATCGAATTCTGCTATCATTTCAATTAAACTTAAAAAATTACCATTATTTTTCTCATATAATTTTTCATTTGTTCCACGAAAACCAAGATTATTTTTTGAAAGGTGTTTTACTATAGCTATAATCCTTACTAAAACCTTTTCCCAATGTTCTTTTTCTCTATTAATTTGTTCTTGTAAATCTTTATCAATGGTATTATTATTTTTTAATCTTGTTTCTAATTCAATCCAATAGCTCATGTTAGTAATATGTTCCGGACTTATTTTATGACATTTAAGTTTTGAACTAAGATTCTTCCAATCCCTAGTGCCTTGATTAATGAATTGATTACTTATACATTTTGAATCAAACACCTTGCAACAAAAACAATAAACTTTATCTAAATATTTTGAATATACTAGCCATCGTCTATCATGTATTTCTCCATTAGATAATCTACGTTTGTAAAATAATGAAGAGAAATGTCTATTATCTTTATCTTTTGGAAATTGTATATCTTTATATCTTATTGGACCTTTTTCTATAATCAAGTCTCTAAATTTTGTATTAATAATATTCCAATTTCCCGGATCATAAATATTTTCATTAATTTCATTTCTACTATCTAATTTTTCTTTTTCTAAATATTCATCAGTTTCATCATCCAAATTAGTTTTAGTAACATTTTGAACATTTTCTTCTTTTTCTCTCTCATTATTATTATTATTATTATCTAATAAATCAATATCATTTTTTAATTCATGTTCTACTACTTCATTATTTGTACTAATTACGTCATCTTTTTTATTACCAATAACAAATTTATCAAGTGCACCTCGTTGTGATTCTACGAGTTTCTCAATTCTTCTTTTCTTTTTTATTTTTTCATAACCAGAATCGTATTTTTTATTTGACATAATAAATAAAAACTAAACAATAAAAAGTTTTAACACACTATTAAAAAAAAAAAAAGAGTACAAGAGAGTCCAATCTCAATCAATAACAAACAAAATTAACAAAATAATAATATATTCTATATAAATAAAAAAGATAAAACATGTTTAAACTTGAAGATAAAACTTCTTTTCCGGAGATAATACCCTTTTGCTTTTAGATTTGAAATTCAAGATTGAATAATCGATCTACTAAATATTTGGAAGGCTCGTTTTTTGTAGATCAAGAGTACTCAAGAATTTGATTATATTCTTTGAAAGTAATTGAAGAGAATATTTCTTATTAAGATCTCTATATATAATAAATTTTTTATTTAAAAAAAAAAAAAAAAAAAAAAAAAAGACCCAACGGCTATTTTATATTCCAACGGTCTCAGGAGACTCCACATCTATGGACTCACGGTCCTCAAATTGGAAAATTGGAGTATATTATAATTTTATTAAATTGAATCACTACCAACAGCCCTGGGCCTTATGTTGGATTTCTTTTTCTGGGCCAAAGGTTTTTTTTAAAAAAAAAAAAAAAATCAATTTTGGGGGCCTTACGTGTTGGTGGGGCCTAAGGCGGCCGCCTAACTCGCCTTAGGCTCTGCACGGCCCTGCCTCTGCCATAGCTGTTCCTGCTTGGTGGCAAACAAGATGCACATCTAGCTAACATTCCATGTACAAGTCCATGTCCCATACGATATTGTCTCTCGAGTCCAGAAGTAGTAACTGCATAATCATAATAACAATAATAACTAAATTAAAAGAGATTCCTTAATTAGAATCAAATTAAGATAATATGTGTATATATATAATTTCTAACACTGGATTATATATGTGGTGATGTTAAATTGAGTGTCACTTGCTCTAAATTTATCCGCTTAACATATCCCCGGTATGTAGGATGTTCTCAAATATCTTGTTTTGTTACTCATAAAAAAAAAATCTAAAACTTTTTTTTTTTTTTTTTTTACCCATTTGGGGCGCCCGGTGTCCCCACATTTTTGGTGAGACTAATCCGGACTCGGTCTACGAAGCGCTCGCAAAGTTCAACTCTTACTCAAGGGTTAGGGCTTGACCCAGAGCTTTTTAACATGGCGTTAACCATGCTAGAGAGGTTCGAAACTTCGACCATCCTGAAGGAAGCATTATGAGTTTATTTATCAACTCTCCCGAATTATCGGGTTAATCTAAAACTTATATTCCCATAAAGAGTAGTTGAAACGGAAAAGATTCAAATTGACTTATCCGTATTGATTTTACCGCAATTAAGCCGGACCGGACAAGTTCCTGCACAAAAGTCGGACCGGAAGGGGTGTATTTCCGATTGACCCTCCGAAGATTTTATCGGAATGTGGAGAATTAGTTTGTGTAAAAAGTTAAGTAGAAAAGCATAAGTCCTCCCATACCTGTTTTTTCCTCCTTTTATATCTCCCCTTCATTTTACTTGACTTGACTTAACCGTGATTAACACAAGTTACTATTACGGTAACTTTTATGTGTCATTAATACACATGTCATCTTAAAGAGTGAATGGAGTGACATCTGTCACCTTTATGCTTGAGTGGAATTATATCCGTCATATTCATCATCACTTTTCATAAAGGTCCAATCGGATATTTTACTTCAAGCGGTAATTAATTTCCATAATCTTGAAGATTTACCCATTTCTATACTTCGCCTATCTTCAGCGAAGTATAAGGTAATTCGTACAGTAATAATATACCCTTCGAGTTATGACTTTCAATTTAGTAGTGTCCGACTCGGGGTCGATCCATAATGAACTTCGCCCGGAGTCCATTAGTAAAGTCGACTCACACTCGAAATCGGAGTCACTAATGTTGATTCACACTCTAATGTCGATTCACACTTAAAATCGGAGTCAACATCTTATGTTTATAGAGACCCTCTTCAGTGGCCCTCCAGATCGGATGAAATCCTGTGATGATATCCGAACTGCTATAACATACTGCTTTGGAGTAATGTATCGTATCACTCACGCTAGGTTTCATTTCAAAAACCAAACTGTCTTTCTCTGTCTGCAGACGAAAGGACATGTAATTATGCCCTTTATGGAAAATTGTAATCGGAATAAAGTTCACATATCCCGATAAGAGGGCGTGACTTTATGATTTCATTCATTTAGTCGTCAAACTGCACTTGATATACATACATTCTTCCTGTATGTATATATTTTTTAAAGGAAAGGAAGAGAGAACCTAGGGTTTTGTCTCTTATAAATATCCCCCTTTCTTCTTTCATTTTCTTTTCTTCATCATTTTTGAATTTTTACTGGATTCTCTGCAATTCGAAGAAAAATAATTTTCAATTTTACTTTTACTTCTCCATCGATTATCTTTTTCGCTCTTGCTCCGATCATTCCGCTTTATTCACTGGTATGAATTTCCTTTTTCCCTTTGTTTTTTACTCGACTTAATTGAGTTTCCGCTTTCCTTTGTTACTGTTATTTGAGAACTTTTTTGTTTTTGTTGGGTTGAATGGCTATAGACTGGGAATGGGATGTTCAAAATGTGATGAAATTGAATATATCTTTGGATGGATTTTTGGGATTTTGGTTGTTCAATCTGTTCTCACAGACTGAAGTTTAGGGCTTTCTGTTTATCATAGTGAAAGACTTAATAGGTGGGTGGAGGATTGAGTGGGTAAGTGTAGAACATAGGGTTTTTAACATGATAGACATAGATAATAGAGATATAATCAAAAAATTTGTAAGACTTACCCAAGGTCCTTATTTGTCACAGGCTACAATGTCGAAGTCCGAGGATAACCCTCCTACTATGCCTCTTACCGAAGTGGAGGAACTCGGTTCTAATGAGTCTCCGAGCACTTCGGAGGCTTCGGTAAGTGACAAGGATGTTGGGACTAGGAAGTCTTCTAATGATGAGATTATCTCATCTGTTGTTTCAATTCCCACTGCCACTCCACTTACTTCGCTTCCCTCTTCCTCTATTCCCGTAGCTGTTCGAGTTTCTTCTTCTTCACTTTCTTCTTTCGAAGGGCTAACCATTCCTATCGATATTCCTTCTATTCCTTCATCTTCTAAGACTATTTATGATGGTGTTACTTCGACAGGTATATCCATTAAGGATATCCCAGAAAAACAAAAACGGGGTGATTAACTCTTTTTTTCAAGTGACTTTGTAAAAAAAATAATATGATTGAGAGCCTTGAGGTTAACCGTATCCGGGGTTTAGTGGATGAGAGTAAATATAAGATTACTGCTCCAGCTGTAGTCTTGTCGATGACCAACTATTCTATCCCAGTTCCTTTAGCCCATTTTATGTATGGACTTCGATTTCCTCTTGACCCTGCCTTTGTCGATTTTTTGTTGTTGGTAAATTCCCAACCAGCTCATATCCATCCAAATACAGTTCGTTGTATTCTGTGTTTGATTGTGTTGTGTAGACGGATAGGGGTTGAAATGTCTAAGTTGATTTTGCGGACTTTCTTTTCCACACTCCGTATGAACAAAAGAACCCTATCTGTCAGACCTCGCTCTAACGTAGTAACTCTTTTTGATTCCCCCCCAAAGAAACTTCCCGATTGGAGGGAAAGATGGGTATGTGTAGAGAGTACTTCGGTTTTCCTTTTCGTCCGTTAGTTGGGATGTTAGAGGCTTGGAAACCAGTAGGAAAGAAAACAAAGTACTCGGAGTCCGATAGGAAGTTTTTTGACTTCGTCCGAAGTGAATTAGGAGATAACCCCAACACTCGGACTAAATATTTTTTGTCTAGTGACTTGTTGAGTCCCGAGAGTTTGCGCTGGTGTGGAATCGGAGGATTTCAATTTAAAGAACGCCGAGCTGAACTAGGACTGGACGATATAAATGAATACCATGTATGGAGACTTCATCCGGGTAGAGTATTTTTTGATGAGTGTAGTATATGTTCTACTGCAACTTCTGCGGGATGTCGGACCGATGAGGGTATAGTTATTATACTTATTTTTGAGAATCCTTTTCCTTACTTTTCTATTCTACTATTTTTACTCATTACCTTGTCCTGTATTTTCGGATATGGATTTTACTTCAATAAGGAGATCTCTTCAAGCTGCCGGATCAAAGACTTTGGAGAAAATCACTCCGAACCCACCAAAGGCTAGTGCAAAAGGTGCTGTTGTCGAAGTGGACGACTCCGAGGAATCTGGGGCCACACCCGAAGTGCCGGCTCGGAAAAAGAAATCTCCAAAGAAGAGGACTTTGGAGAAAGACATTTCTAATCGGGCTCCGGCTTCGAAACGGAGTCGAAGTAATACTGAGATTGTTATCCGCAATCCAGGGTCGAGCCATTCTCGGGGGGAGTCTAGCCAGGTCCAAAGGAAAGAAGCTTCTTGGCTTCAACCTGGATTCAAACTCCCTTCTGGTAATAATGGGATGTATGCCCTTGGCCGCGAAATTCATCAATCTGCTCTTGTCTTAACAGGACTCAAACTGTCCTCTCTTGAGGTTGGTCGATTCTTGGGCATCGGGCCACTAAGGAGATGTATGGATACGGATACTTATAAAAGTATCCAATCCATGAATACAGATGACACGGTGGGGCTCCTGGGCTCCTGCCTTTCTCGGGTATGCACTTACACTTAATATTTTTGAATATTTATATTTTATTATACTTGTGATATGACTTTCACTTGACTTATAGGTCGCTGCATATACTATGCACCTCGCCCAAATGTCTGCTTCATCCAATTCTTCAAAAAAGCTCATGCTTTCTATGGAGAACAAGTTGGCGGAGAAGGAAAGCGAACTCTCTGCAACCAACCATAAGCTGACATCCATGAAAGAAGACTTAGATACTTCAAATGCGAAGTATCAATCAGTAGTGGATCAACAACTTCAAATGTCTAAGAAATTGGACTCCGCTAACGCCAGAATTAAGGAACTGGAATTGCGGGAAAAAGAAAAAGATAAAAAACATGCTGCGGAGATTCAAACCCTGTCTGATCGAGTTGCATATTATAGATCAACTGCATACACTTCGCAGCTTATGGATGAGTTCCGATCGTCTCCCGACTTCCAAAAGATGGTTCCGACCCAAGCGTGTCCGTTTTTTGAACGAGGTTGTGCTCATGCTATCCGTAATCTTCATCACTGGGTTCCGGATAAACAATACCTCGCTCGTTTGTTTATTGGTTCCTTTGCGGATAAAGAATTTAGGAACGGCGCTGAGTTCGTTCCTTATAATGAAGATGAAGTGAGAGAGATTAAGATGATCGATGCTCGTCACAGCAGCGAAGTATGGGAACATCCTCCGAAGGTTACTCCAACTCTCTTTGACTTAAGTGAAGAGATTCTGGAGGCCGCTTATGCTGGAACACCTAATCCGGAAGATGTCCCATCTAGTTCAAATGTTGGTGAAGCTACAATAGTGCAACCTTCCGATGCGGGGCAACTTCTTGATGCAAAGTGCAACCCACCGATGCTCCTTCGACTTAGTTATAGACGTTTATCACCGCACATTTTTTTTTTTTTTTTTTTTATCTCGGACTTTTTGTACTTCGATTTATCATTAATGAAAAATCTCTTCTTAGTAACTTTTGTACTCCGATTTATCAGTCTTCACGCACATAAGCAGTATCATAAGTTGAAACTTTAACAAAAAATCAACAGGGATTACTCTATTGACTATATTAATCAACACTGCATTACACAAAATACTTTTTAAGATGGTCTGAATGCCAAGGATTCGGAAGTAAAGTTCCATCCTCTTTTGCTAATCGAAACGTACCTGGTCTCACTTCGCTTTTCACTTGATATGGTCCCTCCCAATTAGGTGTTAGTTTATTCGCATCCAACTGATGTGTGGTGACTTCAATTTTTCTCAACACCCAATCACCTATGTGCAGTGGTCGTAAAACAACCTTTTTATCATGTGCGGACTTCATCTTTACTTTGTATGCTTCAGATCGGAGTCTAGAGGTTTTTCGTCTTTCATCCAACAAATCTAAGTCACGTAACCGAGATACCTCATTGTCTTGACTATCAAAATGTGAAATACGATATGTGGGGAGTGCCAGTTCAGCTGGTGCAACTGCTTCCGATCCGTAGACCAAAGCATATGGCGTTTCTCCCGTAGGTCCTCGAGTCGAAGTACGTACCGACCATAATACGGAATGTAATTCATCTACCCATTTCTTTGATAATCCTTCGAGATTCTTTTTCGGAGCTTGCATGATTAATTTATTTGCAGCTTCTTCTTGTCCATTACCTTGGGGATGAGCTACTGACGATTTCCAGTGCTTTATGTGTAATCGTTCACATTCGGTTGAGAATTTTCTTGAAAATTGAGTTCCATGGTCAGTGACAACAGCTCTTGGTACTCCGAATCGACATAATATGGAGTCATGAAAAAAGTTCAACACATTTTCTTCAGTTGGATTTACTAGTGGTTTGGCCTCAAAAAAAAATCCACTTAAAAAAATAAACATGCAACAACCAAATACTCCAAATCCCTTTTTGACTTAGGGAACTTTCCCATTAAATCCATGCCCCACATATCGAATGGCCACGTTAATGTCACAGGTGTTTGTTGTATTGAGGGAAGTCGAGGTATATTGCTAAAAATTTGACAACTTCGACACTTCCGAACGTAGTCTTGTGCGTCATTCTTGAGAGTTGGCCAATAAAATCCTTGATGAATTATTCGATCTGCAAGTGCACGAGCTCCAGGATGTCCTCCACAAACTCCCTCGTGTACTTCCTCTAATACTGATTGTACCAATGTCGGAGGAATACAGCGAAGTAATGGCTTTGAAAATGATCTACGATATAACAAATTGTCGTGTATTACATAACGAGCACTTCGCTGTCGTATTGTTTTTGCTTCATTTGGATTTTGTGGTAAAACATTATGTTCAAGGTAATCTCGTATTTCATCAATCCAAGATTGCGATTGAGTGGAGTTATTTAGCACAACCATGACTTGTTGGAGGATAGAAGTAGTATATACTTCCACGTGAATATGTAAATCATTCGACATATCATTGGAGGTAATCCGTGATAAATGATCCGCTTCGTGATTTTGTGCACGATCAATTTTATCAAGTTCAAAGAACGCAAAACTTTTCTTCAATTGATTGGCATAGGCGAAGTAGGGCTTTAAATTTTCGGAAATGACCGACATATTCGCATTGACCTGCCGTACTACGACTTGTGAATCACCTGGATACGTGTAAAAACCGAATGCCGACTTCCACTGCCCAAGTCATTCCAAGTAATAATGCCTCATATTCCGCTTGATTGTTTGAAATTGAAAATTTCAAGCGTATACTTCGACATTCATGAAAAGTTTTACTCGGTGAATCCAGGACCATTCCGACACCGACTCCGTTTTGGTTTACCGATCCATCTACCTTCATGAACCAGCTTTGGGGATATTCTGAAATGGGCTCTTTATATGGAACTAAAGCCAAGCCCTCATCTTCAGAAAACGAGGTTTCGGCTAGAAAATCGGCCAAAGCTTGGGCTTTAATCGAAGTACGAGGCTTAAATTGGATATCATATCCACAAAGCTCAATCGACCACTTAAGCATTCTTCCGGATTGATCAAGTTTTTGATAAATTTGCTTCAGTGGCGAATTTGTGTAGACAATTATAGGATGTGATTCAAAATAAATGCGTAATTTACGCGCCGCAACAACCAAGGAGTAAGCTAATTTTTCTATATTAACATAACGGGTTTCTGGCCCGTTCAAAACCTTGCTTACATAGTACACCGGAAGTTGCTTGTTGTCAACTTCTCTAAGTAATACTGAAGCTACAATCGATGACTAGCAGCCAAGTACAAGTACAAAATTTCCCCAACGATAGGAGAACTCAAAAGAGGTGGGTGTTGCAAGTACTCTTTTAACTTTGCCCATTCTTGACGGCATTCTTCGGTCCAAACAAAGGATTTTGATGCTTGTTTCGGAGTTCGAAAGAAAGGAAGTGATCGTTCAGCTGACTTCGAAATAAATCTTCCAAGAGAGGCTATACATCCATTAAGCCTCTCGAACATCCTTAATACAACGAGGTTCTTGTATTGCCAAAAGAGCCGATATCTTTTCTGGATTTACTTCAATTCCTCTTTCTGTCATCATAAAACCTAAAAATTTACCAGCTCGCACTCCGAAAGTGCACTTCACAGGATTTAACTTTAACCGATACTTGGTCAATGTACCCAGGGCCGTGCAGAGCCTAAGGCGAGTTAGGCGGCCGCCTTAGGCCCCGCAACGGCAGAAGGCCCCCAAAATTGATTTTTTTTTTTTTTTTTTTTTAAAACCTTTGGCCCAGTAAAAGGAAGTCCAACATAAGGCCTAGTGAGGCCCCCAAAATTGATTTTTTTTTTTTTTTTTAAAAAAAACCTTTGGCCCAGTAAAAAGAAATCCAACATAAGGCCCAGTGACTGTTGGTAGTGATTCAATTTAATAAAATTATAATATACTCCAATTTTCCAATTTGAGGACCGTTAGTCTGTAGACTGTTGGAGTCTGTAGACCGTTGGAATATAAAATAGCCGTTGGGTCTTTTTTTTTTTTTTTTTTTTTTTAAATAAAAAATTTATTATATATAGAGATCTTAATAAGAAATATTCTCTTCAATTACTTTCAAAGAATATAATCAAATTCTTGAGTACTCTTGATCTACAAAAAACGAGCCTTCCAAATATTTAGTAGATCGATTATTCAATCTTGAATTTCAAATCTAAAAGCAAAAGGGTATTATCTCCGGAAAAGAAGTCTTATCTTCAAGTTTAAACATGTTTTATCTTTTTTATTTATATAGAATATATTATTATTTTGTTAATTTTGTTTGTTATTGATTGAGATTGGACTCTCTTGTACTCGTTTTTTTTTTTTTTTTTAATAGTGTGTTAAAACTTTTTATTGTTTAGTTTTTATTTATTATGTCAAATAGAAAATACGATTCCGGTTATGAAAAAATTAAAAAAAAAAAAAAGAATTGAGAAACTCGTAGAATCACAACGAGGTGCACTTGATAAATTTGTTATTGGTAATAAAAAAGATGACGTAATTAGTACAAATAATGAAGTAGTAGAACATGAATTAAAAAATGATATTGATTTATTAGATAATAATAATAATAATAATAATGAGAGAGAAAAAGAAGAAAATGTTCAAAATGTTACTAAAACTAATTTGGATGATGAAACTGATGAATATTTAGAAAAAGAAAAATTAGATAGTAGAAATGAAATTAATGAAAATATTTATGATCCGGGAAATTGGAATATTATTAATACAAAATTTAGAGACTTGATTATAGAAAAAGGTCCAATAAGATATAAAGATATACAATTTCCAAAAGATAAAGATAATAGACATTTCTCTTCATTATTTTACAAACGTAGATTATCTAATGGAGAAATACATGATAGACGATGGCTAGTATATTCAAAATATTTAGATAAAGTTTATTGTTTTTGCTGCAAGGTGTTTGATTCAAAATGTATAAGTAATCAATTCATTAATCAAGGCACTAGGGATTGGAAGAATCTTAGTTCAAAACTTAAATGTCATAAAATAAGTCCAGAACATATTACTAACATGAGCTATTGGATTGAATTAGAAACAAGATTAAAAAATAATAATACCATTGATAAAGATTTACAAGAACAAATTAATAGAGAAAAAGAACATTGGGAAAAGGTTTTAGTAAGGATTATAGCTATAGTAAAACACCTTTCAAAAAATAATCTTGGTTTTCGTGGAACAAATGAAAAATTATATGAGAAAAATAATGGTAATTTTTTAAGTTTAATTGAAATGATAGCAGAATTCGATCCTATTATGCAAGATCATGTTAGACGCATCAAAAATGGTATTTTTTGTAATCATTATTTGAGTAACACTATTCAAAATGAAATAATAGATTTATTAGCTTCACAAATAAGAAATACCATTATTAAAAAGGTTAAGGAAGTCAAATATTTTTCTATAATTCTTGATTACACCCCCGATATAAGTCACCAAGAACAAATGACACTTATTTTAAGGTGGGTTGATGTTTTAGTTAGTCCTATAAAAATCAATGAGTATTTTATAGAGTTTATAAAAATTGATGATACAACTGGTAAAGGTATTTTTGATGAACTTATTTATATTTTAAAAAAGTATGAACTTAATATTAATGATATAAGAGGTCAAGGTTATGATAATGGATCTAATATGAAAGGTAAGAATCAAGGAGTACAAAAAAGATTATTAGACATCAATCCTAGAGCTTTTTATACACCATGTGGTTGTCATAACTTAAATTTAGTTTTATGTGATATGACCAATTCATGTCCTAGAGCTATTACTTTTTTTGGAGTACTTCAAAGGATTTATTCTTTATTTGCTTCTTCAACTAAAAGGTGGAAAATTTTACAAGATAATGCATGTAAATTATCCATTAAATCTTTATCTCAAACACGGTGGGAAAGTAGAATTGAAAGTGTTAAAGCTATTAAATTCCAAGCTCCTAAAATAAGAGATGCTTTGTTTCAATTATCAAGTAGTAGTGAAGATCCTAAAATAAAAAGTGAAGCTATGTGTTTAACAACTTATGAGATTGAGAATTTTGAATTTTTGTTAGGAATGAATATTTGGTATGACATATTATTTGCTGTTAATATTGTGAGTAAAAGTTTACAATCTAAAGAAATGCATATAGATGTAGCTATAGATCAACTAAAAGGTCTAATTAGTTATTTTAAAAATTATAGGGAGAATGGTTTTGAATCGCTTTGGAATCGCTAAATTAATGACTATTGAAATGGATATTGAACCTAAATTTCGTGAAAAACGCATAATTTACAAAAAAAAAGCAATTTGATGATAATAATAATAATGAGACTATGCATTCTCTTGAAGATTCTTTTCGTATTGAATATTTTTTATATATTGTTGATAAATCAATATGTTCACTTGAAACTAGATTTGAACACTTGTTAGAATATGAAAATATTTTTGGTTTTTTATTTGATTTACAAAAATTCAAAACTTTGAATGAAGAAACATTAAAAAAATGTTGTATTAATCTTGAAAGTCATTTAAAATTTAATGATTATTCCGATATTGATGGATTTGATTTATTTTCGGAATTAAAAATATTGATAGAAGTTTTAACAAAAGTAATTAATAGTCCTATAGATATATTAAATTATGTTAAAGTATTAGATTGTTTTCCAAATACATATATTGCATATAGAATATTATTAACAATACCTGTAACGGTTGCTAGCGCTGAAAGAAGTTTTTCTAAATTAAAATTAATCAAATCCTATTTAAGATCAACCATGACACAAAATAGATTAAATGAATTAGCTATTTTATCTATTGAAAATGAAATGTTAGAATATATTGATTGTAAAGATATAATAACTGATTTTACATCTCAAAAGGCTAGAAAAATAAATAACTAAAAAGGCCCCCCAAGCCGATTTCGCCTTAGGCCCCCGAGATCCTCTACACGGCTCTGAATGTACCAAAAGTTTCAGCTAAGTCATCAATGTGTGATTTTCCCTTTGAGGTTTTTACTACCATATCATCTACATAGACTTCCACATTTCTTCCCATTTGTTCGGAGAATACTTTATCCATCATACATTGATATGTTGCACCTGCATTTTTGAGTCCAAAAGGCATCACGTTATAACAAAATAACTTTCCATCTGCTCGGAACGATGTATGGACTTGGTCTTGAATGCACATTTTGATTTGATGATACCCTGAAAAGGCATCCAAGAAACTCAACATTTCATATCCCGATGTGGAATCCACCAATTTATCAATTTTGGGAAGTGGGTAACAATCTTTAGGACAAGCTTTGTTTAAATCGGTGAAGTCCACACACAATCTCCACTTCCCATTTGCTTTCTTGACCAAAACTACATTGGCCAACCAAGTTGGATATTCAACTTCTCGTATGAATCCTGCTCGGAGAAGTTTCCTTATTTCTTCTTTTGCCGCCTTTTCCTTCTCATCCTTAAAATGTCGTTGCTTTTGTTGGATTGGGGTATATGCTTTGGATTAAGGTTTAGCTTATGTTCAGCTATACCTCGATCAAGGCCAGGCATATCTTCCGGACCCCAAGCGAAGTTGTCCTTATGATTGATCAAGAATTCTTTTAACTGCTTCATTTCTTCGTCGGGGACTCCTTTCCCAATTTTCACTCGCTGCTCCGGGTGAGTGGGATTAACTACCACTTCTTCATACTCTTGTGTCACTTGACTTAAATCTTCCTCAAGATGAGTTGCGAGACAACGTCTTGAAGGACCCTCTTCAACTTCCTTAGAAGCTCGTTTTCTTTTTAACATGTGATCCAAAACACACCGAGGATTTGAAGTTAAAATGCCAATACCTGCAGGAGTAGGAAATTTAATACGTTGGTGTGGAATTGATATCACCATACCGAACGTCGCTTGTGCCGGGACTCCAAGTATTGCATTATAATTTGAAGGAATATCTACACAATAAAATTGAATCATTTCCGAACGACATGCCAGCCAAATTCCAAGTCCGACATTTAGAGTAACTAAACCCTTTGTTTGTATTTTATGTGTAGTACATCCTTCAAGTCTTGACGAAGTCGGTGCCAAACAATGATCACTCGGACCCATCTCTTTAAAGCAATGATAATACAAGACATTGATGGCTGCCCCTGTATCAACCAAAACCCTTTTAACTAAATACACTTCCCAATTCGGGCGAGTGATTACAATGTCCAATATCACAGGGTTGAGATTTCGTTCATAATCGGGATACAGCTCCGCTCGAGAAAAAGTGATTGCGGGCTCTCTTAACTCATACTCGGGAGTTATCCAAGTTTCTTTCAACATATGAATTTGTCGTTTCAACTTGGTTATTAATGGTGTTTCATCAAAAATAACCTCTATGACCTTTTCTTTTCCTCTGGACTCCGACGAAGGCGGAGTACCATCTTTCAGGAATTCATTCAACAATCCTCTCCTCTTCAAAGATTCAATGATTCTTTTCAATGGAAAGCAATTTTCTGTATTGTGTCCATGCGTTCTATGAAAATCACAATACTTACTTCTATCCCGTAGATTTTCGGTTTGTGGATTGAGGGGTGGAGGATCTTGCACTCCGTACTTCTCTTTAAGTATCGCCACCAAGTTTTCTGTCCCTCACCAGTTTTCTCTTTAAGTATCTTGCACTCCGTACTTCTCTTGGACTAGATAGGTTTGCAAATTACCATGTCCCTCACCAGTTTTCACAAGTACATTGAGGGGGACCTTCTCACTACTTTTTCCTTCCACATCAATCTAAAAAAAAAAAAAATTAATAAATTTTGATAACTCGATATTTTTATTTATCAATTAATTTGTAAGAGATTCAATGAAATAGACTCTTAAAATTATAACAGATTATAATAATACATCGTTGAAGATGTGATACAAAGTCTCTCCCGATGTAATTTGAACTTAAAATCGCTCAATAACTTCAATTTTGTATTTGTTTCTTAAGTCAAATTAAAATAATAATAATATAAAACTAAAAGCATTTTTTGAGAAAGAAAAAAAAGTCCTCCTATTTGAACTAGTTGTTTAATTAAATAAATTCGAGAAGTTGAAGCCATATTGGTGATGGGTTCTGACCAACCCATTACCTAATAAAGTCTCAGTTCTTTCATTTCTCTTTCCAAAATAATACCGATTTTATTTTTTTGTCTTCTGATTATCTATTACCTAACATTTTAAGTCAACGGGTCAAATTTTGAAAAGAAAATACTCTAATAATATAAATCTATCATTGTGCAACTATTAAACTTACTTTTTTTTTTTTTTAAAAAAAGAAAATTATTAACCAAATAATGAACAAAGATTTATTTTGAAAAATAAATTTTTTTTGTTTTTGTTTTTTTTTAAAAAAAAAAATTAAAATCACTTTTTTATATGAATTTTTATGGCAGATAAATAAGAATATAAGTTTTATATTTGTAGAGTCATATTTCCTTATAAAAAAATATTTTTTTAATATATATTTTCTAAATATTACTTGATTAAGAGATTTTTATAAAATAATAATAGTCAATCAAATATTTAAAAGTGGTTGACTCAAATGATATATATATAGATGCCCTAATAGCAACCATATGACTTTTTGAGTATGGGCGTGAGAACACTAAGACTTCAACTACTTAATAAATAGATATCACAAAATAACAAATTATTTGTTTATAGTATGAATGAGATTGCGATATCACATGCATGAAACCCTAAACTATCTTTATTTGGTGTAGACTTTTTTTTTTTTTTTTTTTTTTTTTTTGTGTGGGGGATATGTCAGTGACAGCCTTGTTTCAAACCCTTGGAAGCTTCACTCAGCTCTCCTAGGATCAGCTGCCAATATTGCTGACTAAGTCCTATTTTTTTCTTATGGCACTAGAGTGTTTTAAATTAGTTTTAAATTATATTTATATTTAAATTATTCTAAGTTAAGGAGATAGGGTCCTAATCCTTGTTAATGAAAATCGGGTATATCGGATCTTTTTGTATTAAGTAAATTTTGACTATAAGTTTTAAACAATCACATATATGAGTGTAATTAAATTAAAATCCCAACATCTTTTAAACTAAATAATCTTCTACTAACTCACTAGTGTCGTAAGATTGCTCACTAAGTTCTACTTTCTCTTATGGTACAAAGTGTTTTATATGAGTCCTAATTATAAGCGGCATCTTAGTAATGTCTACATCCAAAATAATCTCCATCAAAGTAGGTAAGTCGCGTAATTCCTGTCAATTAAAGCCATGTAAATTATGTCTCTTATGTAACATAAACTCCGACTCTAAATTTTAAAATATTATATAAGTGAGCATGAGTTGAAGATGCAACTTCATTTAAACTAGGTAACTCTTACTAACTACTGACTCATTTGTACCCTGAAATTGCTCATTGTGAGTTCTATTTCTTTCTCATAGCACATAATATTTTGGATGAATCTTAATTATGGATAAGATCTTTTAGTCATTTCTACATCTAAACTAATCTTGCACTAAATTATGTACGTTAAGTTCTAATATGTATTAATTAAAACGTAATAGATTAAATCTCTTATAAAAAATAAGTTTTAATTTTACATTTTAAATTTTAAACAATTATGAACATGAATATAAGTTAGTATCCCTTTCTAACTCACATCTCCCTTGAGATTGCTCACTATGTTCTATGATCACCAAACAAAAGCTCGGCTAGAAATTTCGTATTCATATTTCTTTGTTTTCCACCTCACATGGGAGAGCATGGGCAAATTATCTACCTGTTTTGCAAAATATATGTATGTATATATATATAATCATCTGCTCCTACAAAATTGGCATATGTATTATTTATTTATAGAAAGCAAGTGGCTACATAAATATACAAGTAGACTTATATTACAATAGAAATATGATTCAAAGTCAGTGAGTCGAAAATGGAAAGATGGTAAAAGTCTTCATATTTATATATTATTTTTTTTTTCCATGGAAAGGGATCGTGTATATATTCATATAAAAAAGTACCAACCATACCAACCAACAAGTGTACAAACACTATATAGAAGTAGCAGACCTGCTACTCATTCCAAAAGTGCAAGCTCTCCCAAACTTTAGTAAGGGACAGTTTAACAAAAAGAAAATGGCCCGGCCAACGACTAACATTATACAATGCAGCATTACGGGCTAACCATAAATCATGAATACATTGTCTAAAAACATATTTCCAGTGCAGTTGATCTGCATGTCTTCCTATAACCTGTGAGAGGTTGAGGTTGATCCAGGCATCCACCTGCGATGTATTCCAAAACTCGGGAATTCTAGTATGGGGCAGCAGGATCTCCCAGACTTTGCGAGCCCTCGGGCAGTCACGCTGGACATGCATGAGGGATTCAACACTGTCGTGACAGAGAAAACAAACCGGGTTATCCAAAATGGATTTCTTCCAAAGTAATTCCGTTGTGGGTAGCCGTCCATGTCGCAGTAACCAGAGGGTCATAGATGGTCTAGTAGGCCCTCCGAACTTCCACAACCGGCTCCAACCTGAGTTATCCGTTCCCTCGGGGATAGGATGTAGCAGAACGCTTGCCGATGCTGATGTGAATATGCCGGATGTTGACGCCTTCCGGGCCCAAGAATCACTTTTGGTAAGATATGGTACTATGGTCTGGATTTTCTGCAGTTGCGGTGCTTCCAGGAAACATTCCAAGTTTTCTAGGGACCAACCACCTTCCACACCCCAATACTCACTAACAGTCCGTTTTAACCAGTCTGCCGGCGGGTTAGCCTTGCAAAGGGCCACTAAGGGTTCATCGCCAGCCCATGAGTCTGTCCAAAACATAGCCGTGCAACCATCCCCAATCTGCCAACGCAGCCCAGTCTTGATTACCTCCCATCCCTTTCGTATACTCCGCAAAGTGTGCGAAGCCACTACCTTCCGATGGATCCCTTGGAGATCACGGATACCTCCATATTTGGCAGCCAAAACTTGACTCCAAAGAAGATGGGGATTTGATAGCATTCTCCAGCAAAGACGGGCTAATGCCACAGAGTTGGTAATATCCAGTTTCCGAATGCCCAACCCACCGGACTTCTTGGACTGACACTCTTTCCCGGGCCACATGATGCATAGCTCGTTTCTCGTTCGAGTCTGCCCATAAAAAACTCCTACACATTCGTTCAATACTAGCAATCGTGCTCCTCGGGAGATAAGACGTCTGCATTGAGTATGCCGGGATTGTAGATACTACTGTCTGAATTAAAAGAGCCCTGGACATTCTAGATAATGTACGCATCTTCCACCCCGATAATCGAGTTCCGATTTTCAGCACCGGATGATCATAAGTTGCTTTAGAGAGTCTCTTATGAATAATAGGGACCCCTAGATAGACACCGAGATCTTCAGTCATAGGCACATTAAACCCCCTACTAATCGTCAATTGTGTGCTGCGGGTAGTATTAGGAGAAAACCAGATCGAAGACTTATGTAAATTCACCTTCCGCCCCGAGATACTACGGAACTCAGCTGAGACTTCCTCCATTCGCTTTGCTTGACGGGCAGATGCTGCACCAAACAACAATAAATCATCCGCAAAAAAGAGGTGTGAAACCACAGGTCTAGTCCGAGATGTTTTGACCGATCTCCAAGATCCATCTGCAACGGCTTGGGAGATCCTTTGTCCCAACACTTCCATACAAAGAACAAAGAGGTATGGGGAGAGGGGGTCTCCCTGTCGAAGCCCCCGTTGTGGTTGGATACCGTCAAGTCGTTTCCCATTCCAAAGAACAATCAGCGTAGTAGATGTTATGCACGACATTATAAGCCCGACCATATGTGCATTGAAACCAGCCGCCAGTACCACCTCCTGTAGAAAGGCCCATTCCACCCTATCATACGCCTTTTCCAAGTCTACCTTCATTACCGGATCACCCTTAGAACCCCTTTTTTGTTGCAACGAATGGAGTACCTCTTGAGCAGTCACAATATTGTCCACAACCTGTCTCCCAAGCACAAAACTAGACTACTGAGCGCTAGCCAATTTACACATAAGAGGCTTTAGACGGTTTGCAAGAACTTTCATCACAAGTTTACACAACACATTACACAATGCGATTGGGCGAAATTGCGCCATAGTCTCCGGGTGGGTGACCTTTGGCAACAAGCACACTAAGGTTTGGTTTTCTTCCTCGGAGATCCTTCCCGTTCTAAAGATATCCCTTACATAAGAACACACCAAAGGACCAACTATATGCCAGCTGCTCCATCCGGGCCAGCCGCTTTATCCGGCCCCATCCGAAAGAGCGCCAACTTAATCTCTCCATCAGCCACATCCCGGTTCAGCCATCGTCTGTCTGAGTGGGTTAAAACAGGGAAGCTCCACTTGTGCCTATCACTCGGACAAGTAACTCCCGCCTTATACAAATTCCGATAAAATTCCAACGCCCATCTCTCCAGTACTGAGGGGTCATCCGACCAGGTACCATCACCGCCACGGAGTTGCTCCACCATTTTCTTACGACGCCGAATGATAGCCATGGTATGGAAGAACTTTGTGTTCCGCTCCCCCTCTTTAATCCATCGCACCTTCGCTTTCTGTTTCCGGAAGCTCTCTTCTGCGATAAGGATATCATTCAGTTCATCTAATAGTGTAACCTGCAGTTGTTCTAGGTAACTAGACTTCTGTTCCTCCAAACTTTTTTGTATACATTCTATCCCGGCTTGACAGCGCCTCTTTCGCTCAAAGATATTGCCAAAACAACATTTATTCCAATGAGCTGCTAGCGTACGGAATGAAGCCATTGATTGTAGAAGAGGGCTATCCGAGTTACCCCAGGCTTGAAGCACAACCTTTTCAAAATCACCATGTTTAAACCATGCAGACAACATATGGAAATTAGACTGTTTCCTCTCCGGAGAATGACCCCCATTGGCAGCAAGTAGAATCGGATGATGATCTGAATAATTCCGAACCGGATGTTTTGACGGGACGCAGAGCGGAAGCGCTCCTCGTTGCACCATGCTCTATCAAGTCTTTCTCTAATCAACCCAGGTCCAACGCGCATATTCGACCAGTATAGCGACATCCAGAGAAACCGAGGTCAATGAAATTACAATCGGTAACTGTTTGCCAAAGCAAGTGTGACTGCAAACTATTAACCCGCCTGCCCCCACATTTGTCCTCGGGATCCAGCACTTGATTCCAATCGCCAAATAAAACCCAAGGAGCTGTGATGCACTTTCTCAATTCCTGGAGGAATTCCCACAAAAAAGAACGGATTACAAAGTGAGGTGACGCATACACCACAGAGAGTACCCACTCGACCTTATCCCGATTCTGGACAATGGCCGTGATGATCCGATCATCAACCGCAACTACTTCCAAGTCGATGACGCTATCATCCCACAAAATCCAAATTCCGCCAACAAAGCCCTGTGCCTCCGCACGGACATATCTATTAAGATATGAGTATTTATAGATATAAGGAATAGAGACAGAACTATGAACCTTAGTCTCTAGTAAAGCCACAATAGAGGGCCTATGAGAGTGGATTAAATCCTTCAAATTTCGGTGGAAAGGAGCTGATTTCGCTCCTCTACAGTTCCACGATAGGACTTTAAAGTCCATAAAACTTAATTGTGAGGAGGAGGGGTTGCACCAACCCCAGGATCGGACACGAGTGCTACAATCATATCATCATGGGCAGATGACTTACCGGAAGATGAGGCCTGTGCCAGTACCTTAGGTGGGTCGGGAGGTTTGTCAATTTCCATTAGCTTACGACCTTCAACAACTCTCCCGGGAGGAGCAACTATCTCTTTACCTTTCTGAACCGACTCCCTTGCAGTAAGCCCTTGGTCTTGGCACTGAACTTTCGACTCTCGTTGTCTAAATTCTGGCTGCTGTTAGACTGGACTTCGACTAGTTGACCCGGCCTGCCATTAAGAATACTTTTCCCCTTACCCGGTTGAGGGTCTTTAGGTCCAGAATCTACTTGGGCCCTATCCCCACTACCGGATTTCACATCCTTAGGTTTTGGGTTTTGCTTCGTTCCTTTGGGTTTACCCTTCCGAGCTTTCGTGCTGGGCCTTTCCACCGATTGGATTTTATCTTTCAAACGCTGAATCTCATCTACAACATCAGCAACATCCTCCTGGCTATCCTGTAATACCGAGAAACGTGATGCAGTAGACGGTCCTGCCTCCTCGGTCCGAGGACACTTGTCGGACCTTGTTGCTTCGTACACTGAGCCCCTCAGGTGCTGTGGAGTGCCACGCACATTCCTGGTCGGAACAGGTTGTTTTCCCGCTGATGAACCGTGCTTACCCGTAGTTGGTCGACGACGATTACGGTAGGAGGGCAGCATCTCCCTTGTCGGACGTAGCAGCATTCTCGCATGGTATCCGGGTTAGTCCGATCTTGAGGATCATGTGTCTTGCACTCTTCAGCCCGGTGACCATATTGACCACATTCAAAGCAAATCTGGTGGAGGCCTTCATACTCCACCATTTGTGGGATACCTGCAACAGTGATGTTCGGTAAGAGGGGTTTTGTGAGATCGAGTTCCACGCACACACGTGCAAACTTTCCACGAGCATTCACCGTGGGCGTATTATCAACCTTCACTATTCTACCAAACATACTGCCAATCCGATTCAGAATTTTATCCTTGAAGAACTCAAGTGGTACCTCCAGCAGTCGAATCCATACAAGGGATGGACATAATTTTTGCATGAGACGGTCTAAAGTTAGGCTTCCATTTGGTAACTGTAAGGTAGTGCCCTACTATTATCCATGGTCCGCCATCGAGCACCCGTGTGTAATCAGCCTCAGAATAGAAACGGGCCACATAATACCCTTTTGCCAAATCAATGAGTTCACAGCCCCATTCCAGTTTCCACAGCTCTCTAGTTCACCGCTCAATGACCCGGTACGAGACATTTTTGCCCAGCAGCTTCAAGATGAGCGCCTTCCTCCATGGCTTCCACAGTTCCCGACACTCTTCCATGGAGAAGTCGATAGCAGGAACCTCTAGGTCACCATCTATTACCTTCAAGGGGTCCACAAGGTTTGAGAGATCCAAAGATTCCTCATCTTCCATATTCTCTTCCCCAGTATATATAGGGGGTCTCACCATAGGTTGACGTAACTTGGCCGCCAAGGTTTGGCCAGTCCATACTTCATTTGACTGGGAATCCTGTGCACCGGAGTCGTGCTCCACATTCATGTCCACTGTCGTGGCATCCGTCATGCCTGCATCCTCCAAAGTTTGAGCTATCCTGCGCTTAGTATTACGAACATTATGGTTTGTCTGGTCCGGTTCCTCCGTTGGGAGAGAACCAGACATCCTGGTATGAACACAGTCACTCGTACAGATAGGTCCAGAGAGAGAATATTCTAGAGAGAGAATATTTTAATGTTCTCTGCAGGCACGTTCATATTTATATATTATATATATATATGAACTGGATGAAGATTTTGAAATTTTGTCAAGTTCTTTTTTGAAAAAATATTCTCCTTTATCATTAAATTCTCAACTTTCACTTTCTTTCATAAATATAGGAGGAAAAAATATGATTAAGCTTTTTCTTTTACATAAATATATGGAAATCACATAATATATAGACCCATTAGGACCAAATACAACTCTTCTAAGAGTCACGATTTGACTCAACAGATTTCTTTAAATATTATTAATTATTTCTAATGATCTTCTAGACTTATCGAAGATTTAACATTAATTTTTAAAAAATTATTTTAATTTTAAATTTTTGTTATTTACACATAAATTTCGTAGCCTAGTTGATTTTTGAATTGAATTCGTTGTGACATTATGTATAACATGTTATATAATATTTTTTATTTAATTTAATTTTTTCTTTTTCTTTGTTTAACAACTCAAGCACTTTTTAGAAGAAATATAAATTCAAAGTTAATGTCATTAAATGCCAAAACAATCTATAACTTTGTTAATTGCATGCAATTACCAATTGTATTATCATGATCTTTGTAAGAATGAACTCCACCTTCGAAATAGAGTATCCTCACGTAAATATTTAATTAAGTAATTGGTGAATTTGGTACCAAACAAATTTATATTTGACAAGTTTAGTTTTAAAATATTTATTTTTGTTAAAAGTCTCAAACTTTTTTACCTAAGACAACTAAGGCTATTTTACACAAATTTTGTCAAATTTGTTTAAGTTTTAAGGGTTTGTGTGGTTTATTGAATAAAAGAAAAGGGTAATTTGTTGGTGAATTTTCAATATAATAAAATAATGTAAATAATTATATTGATGTGTTGATTCGTAAAAGATATATTTCATAGTTTTTGGCTATATCTTTTCATTATATTATTAATTAATATATATCCTACTATATATATAGAGATATATATAGATATGAGATAAGAAGTTTTGATGAGCAGACAGAAAAAAAAAAAAATCAATTATCTTATCCTTTCTTATTCCTAATAACTCTCAAAAGATAGAATTCTCTATTCTTTTATCGATATCTTCACAAGTGCAAAATGCAGATATATTAGGCTTCTTCTTATCCTTCAGGAAATTTGCAGATCCTCGGTTGCACAATATAGAGGGAAAATTTAGCCTAAAGGAAAGTGGTTGTGACACACAATTTTTTTATTTATCCTCTGTCTATTTTATTTTTTTTATCTACAATCTTTAGGCTAAATTATTCGATTTTTGAATGACGGTAACTTTGAAGGATTTTGCTTCTAGTTTTGTCAAACATATATGGTTTGATAGACAACTGAAGAATATAAAGAATATGAAGAAGCAGTGAGGTGTTTGTCAGAATGCATCAATACTGTTGTGAAAATTGATGTTTGATCAGAATAAAGATTTGTAGTCTTTAAATACCTCAAAGGAAGAAGAACATGGAGAAGCAGATCCAATGATCCCAAAAAAAGTTAAGAAGAAAGAGTCATGGAAATTCTTGAAACAATGTCTTCATCTGAAAAGGGAGCTCCAAATGAAAATATTTGATTTTGAAAACTTGCCTAGTTAGTAATTAATATCCATCTTTTTGCATAAACAATTCTTAAATTTTGATGAAAATAATTACTTGTATGGTTTGGTGGGTACTCTTCTTCTAAGTATCTTGTTGACTTTCCAATTTGAAAGGTTCTGTGGATTTATTTGGTCCAAGAAGAAATTGTTTTAGGTTGAACTCTAAATAGTTGTTCTATTATGCTATTTCTATTCCATTTACCTCTTTATTCAATTCATTTGGAATATCGAGGACTTGATAAAGAGGAGAAATATGGTAGCTTCACTAAAGCAGAATGCTTTCTGTTATTGGTTCCTTTAAGAAGGAAAAATGCAATAAAAAGTGTTAATAACACAAAAGAGACCTAATGTGATCAAAGTCTATTCTAACTTTGAATTATACTGTGAGATTAAGTTAAAATTTGGGGTGTATTAGTGAGAAGAAGAAGAAGAAAAGAGAGAAAAATTCAGAATTTGGGATGTATTAGTGCGGAAGAAGAAGAAGAGAGAGAAAATTCAGAATTTGGGTTTATCAGTGTAGCTGTGGAAGAAGAAGAAGAGAAAAAAATCAGAATTTGGGATGTATCAGCCATGGAAGAAGAAGGAGAAGAAGAAGAGAGAGAGAAAAGTCTGAAATTTGGGGGTGTCACTGCGAAGAAGAAGAAGAAGAGAGAGAGAGAAAATTTAGGGTTTTAGGTTTTATTTTATTTAACATTACAAAATTAACCTTTATAAAAATTAAGGGTTTATTTTTTTAAGTAATTAACAAAAATGCCCCTACCCAAAATAGTAAAAATGGTAGACTAACGGTCAAAAATCTGACCTAATAGTCAAACTTGATGGAAGGGCATGTAGTGGAACGTTTTAAATCTTGGATGACATTTTGTTAACAAAAAATTTTTGAGGTGCTAAACCTGGATTTTGGCATCTAAGGGGTGTCACCAGGATAGTTTACCCTATATTTTATGATAAAACTTATATTCAAATACAATTGATGTAGCATATATATACATAATATATATTTAATCTTGATGTCGTTTATTTTTAAAGATTGGATTAAAGAACAAATAGATAGAATTTTCAAGGCAAACATGGAGGATGACTTGGAATCCATGGAAGACTTGGATTTACACACCATGTCTCTCCTATTTCGTATCTCTAGACAACGAGGTGTCAACATATTTCCTGGTATGCATCCGTAAAAAATTAATGACTGTCGAAATACATTCTTCTCATATGTGACTTTATTTCCGAGGTATTTGAAAAAAACAACTTCTTTTTTGTGTGTGTGTGTGTGAAATAATATGTATGTAAATTAGGTGTATTCAACAAATTCAAAGATGGGAATGGTGAATTGGACAAATCTTATGCCTATGATTTCGAAGGTCTTCTAAGCCTTTATCAAGCAACACATTTAAGGAAACAAGGAGAAGAATTCCTTGACAAATCTGCTGCTTTTACCAAAACCATCCTTCTGAAAATGATGCCATTCTTAAACCCTAGTTTTCAAATTCAAGTTAGCCAAGCATTGGAGGAATCAATTTTTGGAGGATGTCCGAGAGCCAAGATTCGTGACAACATCTCCATTTATGAAATGGATAAAAATAGGAATGAGGATCTACTCAAGTTAGCTAAATTGGATTACAATTACATGCAGTCAATACACAAACAAGAGTTAGCTCATGTTCGAAGGTAATTATAGATATATGTAAGAAAAATTAGTTGATTTGATCTTTTATCCGATACATGTTCACCGATAAGGGTTCTCTTTCACCTTATGCACACCGACAGATCTCATTGGCAATTTTTTTTAAAAGGACTTTACTGGTGAAAATATTAATAAAGAGGGACTAAATCGAATAATTAATTTTGTTTATATATATACATATTTCCAATTCTCTTTAATACTTTCAATTTGGATAATCAAAACTATATATATATTCAAGGTTTTTTTTTTCTGAGAAAGAGTTACATTCTGCTGGCACAATTTAGACTGAATTCGAATTAGTCGATACAGTAACTTTGGATATGCAATGGTCTAACCAAGATATTATATATATATATATATTTTATATATTCATTGTTGATTTGTTGTTGTTTCAGGTGGTGGAAGAATTTGAACCTTAGCAAGCTTTATTATTCACTTGGCATTGTGATTGAAAGCTATTATGCTGCAATTGGACCTTACTTTGAGCCACGGCATTCTCTTGCTCGAATCATGGCAACAAAATCTTTCGTCATTAATTCAGTAATTGACCAAACTTTTGATTGTTATGGTTGCATTAATGACTTAGAAATTTTTGAAAACCAAATTTTGGGGTAATAAATAATTATTCTTTCTATTTTATTCTTTTTCTTTAATTTTATATATTTATAGAACAAATTACTATTCTTTTAATCGCGTGTATATATATATATATATATATATATATATATATATATTATATTATATTTATTAGGTGGAACATTGAAGAAGTTCATTGACTTCCAAGTTTCATGAAGATAGTTTATGCAACACTCTTGAACATTCATGAAGAATATTCAGAGGCATTGAAGAAACAAGGAAGAGAGTTCGAGACCGAGTTTGCAAAAGAATGGATATGATATCATGACTTTATGCTCGAAAAGCTTAATTAAATTGATAGAAAGTAGTTAAATTAGAATAGTTAACAAATTTTACAAATATATTTATAATACATCTTGATTTGTTGTTCATATATATATATATATATATATATATTGTAGTGGAAGGAACTTGCAATGAGTTACTTCACTAAAGCAAAGTGGTTTAGCGAAGGATATGTGCCAAAGTTTGATGAATACATGGAGAATGCCATGATTTCTAATAGTTGCTTCTTGTTGATTCCAACATTGCTTTTGGGAATAGAGTCTACCAAGGTAGAAATGTTTGAATACCTAAAAGAAAACCCCGGAGTTGTAAAACTTATTGCGAAAATTGGTCGACTGATATATGATATGACAACTTATGAGGTAATTCTTTCTCTCGTTTTCATTGAGGAGAAACTAAATTATATTCTTCTTTTAGTTTTTGATAATATTTTTTATATATATAATTTGAAGGTTGAGAATGGGAGGGGCCAATTTGTTAATGGAATTCAATGTTACATGGAGGAATATTGTGTATCAAAAGAAGAGGCTTTCAAGAAGTTTCATGAAATGGCTGAACATGCTCGAATGGAGTTGAATGAAGAACTTCTTGCTAAGAACTCTACATCCACACCAATGGAGATTGAAATGATCACTCACAACAATGTATCTTTAGTGGATTGTGAGAATGGTTTTATGATGAACCCTAAAAAGTTTCTCAAATCCCAAATCATATCAGTACTTGTGGATCATGTGTAGAGTACTATGCATCCTCCCCCTATCCCCCTAAAAATAAAAAAAGTTGCTTCATTTTCCCTTTCATTAGGGTTTATCTTAGTTTTATATGGCTATAGCAGTACGTACGTGTATATATATATATATACGTACGTATGCATTGAAGACATATTGATTTGTGGTTTTGTTGGAAGTTATAAACCAAAGTTAGAAATTATGAATCATTTCTTTTATTTTTGGGGTTATTTTATTTCTTCTTTTAAATATAGCGAACCAACACAAATTACTCCTAATATAGAAATGAACTAGTTTAAAAATGTTTACTTAAAAAAGTAAAAAAAAGAATTTATATTCCTTTTATCTTTTAATCTATGATAATATTGTTTCACGAGATTGTTAGAGTTTGATTAAGAAATAGTTTGATTTTGTTTATATATTTTTCTTGATGTCGTTTCTTGTCAAGTCTCACTTTTTGCTTAAATTTTCTCTTTTTTATCATAAGAGAATCCCAAAATAATAATTAATAGGCTATGGAAATTGTACTCTCGCTGAGAAATCAAAGTATAAAGGAAAAATCAATTGTTAAACTTTTCATTCTCACTTCTAAGAAGGCAATGTTATAAGTTGCTAAGTTTTAGTTGATTGATTCTCAAAATCTCTGGTATATTAAGATAGGAAGATTCTAGATCACACTTGAAGAGTTTTGAACATGTTGGAAGATGACGGAAGGCTCTAGAGAGCTCAAGGAGCTTTTACACGAATTTGGAATGTACTAGAGGATACTAGAGTTTTTTTAGCTATGTAGATAACACTAGAACACTCTTTAAATATTTGATATAGGTAATTTTAAAGAAAGTCTAACCACAGTTGGATCAAAATGGTCATATAACCGTCTATCAAGGAAGTAAAAAGATATATATATATAGGAGAGGATGGTAAATTTGTGAACGAGAACAAGAGTAAATGAAACAAGAAGCCATACAATAGAGAGCATACTAGAAAGCCTTGTTAGTTGAACTCCTGCTGAGAAATCAAAGGATAAAGGACAATCAATCGTTATGCCTTTCATTCTCACTTCTAATTAAGAAGGCATTGTTAGTTGCTAAGTTTTAATTGATTGATTCTCGATATCTTTGGTATAATAAGAGCTTATTGTTACACTCAAAGGATAGGAAGATTCTAGATTACACTTGAAGAGTTTTGAACATGTTAGAAGAAAACTAAAAGCTCTAGAGAGCTCGAGGAGGTTGGTTCTACACGAATTTGGAAGGTACTAGCGGTATTGTAGATAACACTAGAACACTTATAAAGCTTCCTATTTTCATTCTCATTGCCCCTTTGATCTTCTCCAAAGACTTATTTAGCACATAGCTAGTATTTGTCCAAATATGTTAAGATACAACAAAAATTGTATCTTTTTTGGTGAAGTCATAAATGACAAAATATTTGACATATTCAGAAAAAATAAATTATTTTAAATAAAGAATATTACATGAAATATTACTGTTACAAAGAAAAATGAGTCGAAAAGAAATTGTAACACTTTCCATTGTGAATAGAATAATGTCAAGAGGATATTTCCTTTCCTTTATACTTAATTATTAGTTTCAACTTTTCTTTTTTTTTCCATTCTAACGTATGGGAAATTATTACAAGTAAATTTATCTATTTTAGTGCTTTTATTTTATTTTATTTTATTAGTGATTACATATTTCTCGCATAAAAGGAATGCCAAAACTTTGTATATATATGGTAATTATTTATATAATTTAAGGATATTTTACTAAATATATTTTTGAAAACTTTACAAATTTTAAATCAAAAGTTTTAAGATAAATATTATTTTTACAACTCTATAAAATTTATTTGTATTCGTGATCATATAAGTGGAAAGATTCATCCATGATGACAAATCTACCCTTTGTTCGTAAAGGATCTACCTAATTAATAAACAAATATCTTTAATTAGAGTTAAATAAAATTGAAATCAAAGTATATATGTTCACTAACATAACTTCATGTATGGAATATATTAATGATTATCTAATAGTCCTTTTTTATATTTTAATGATGTAAATATTAAATTGGTGGGCTCTTAATTGTTCTTATTATTAATTAGGCCCAATGTTGAACCCAATGGAGAGCTAAAAGTGATGCCTAAACATCTAATGCAAGTTTTGTAGTTTTGGTTTTTTTTTTTAGTAAGTCAAGCCCATAATTATGGGGAGTCAAAACAAGGAAAAAAGAGGAGAAGATCATGAGAGAGGAGCCACACACGCAATTTATTCACATCTTTCTTCATTTTTGAGATTTTTGGATGGAGAGATGAGATAGATGGAAGAAGGGATGACTGCCTAAACCCCCAATTTAGTCTGAGGAATGATTTTGAGACGAGTTTGAAGTTCAGGATCTTCACCAATTTCAGGTTCTAAGCTAATTTCCAACTTTGAATTCATTGTTTCTAATGATTCAATGTTTAAATCGATTGATTGAATGTTGTTGAGATTTTACTTGATTCTTTTGGTGATTATTCATTAAATTGAGTAGGACTATTAATTTTTATGAATGATTTCAATTTTGGATAGTTTTATAGATTCATGAATTGTTTATCACAAATTTAGATTAAACTTGAATTGATTGATTGAACGATTGTCTATGATTTTGTTTTATTGTTTAATCAAATTCTAATGGGTTATTAATAGGTGATATGAATGCTAATTAGGGATTCCATTTAGTATTCAATTGAGGAATTTGTTTAAAAATCCAAATATTTATTAACGAACAAGGAAGAATTTGAATTGGATCATTACACTTGGACTAAAAATTTAAATCTCATACTTGCATTTTTCTTATTAGTTTTTTTTTTTTTTTATAATTTCGTAATCACACCCCATCCCTTTTTTATTATTTATGATTTTTTATTAATTAGTTATGATTAGACTTCTTAGAGAAACGACACAGTGAACACTCTATATTGCTTGTTGATTTAATTGAATTAATCTTGGTCGGTTTAACAACAATCGTGAAATTTAAAACTTTACCAATTTTCAACAATTTGGATGGTTTAGGGATTATTAGCCCTTCTCTATGCTTGAAGGTGATACCTTTGTATGCTTCCTCAGCCTATCTTTGTGTGGTTTAACTAGATTCACCATTGTTATCCAATAATTGAGTAATGATGCGATCTTACTTTGTCGAATGTGTCACATGACCTTCCATCATTTTTTTCAAACTCGCCAATTATTCTTCTATGGTTGAAGTATCTGCCATCATAACAGGCATAACAAAGGCATTTGTAGAGGAATCTTCAAGATTATCATCGCTACTCATTCGATCTTATTGGACAACTCCTATAGAATCCATAAGTAATCTTCATCTTCTAATTCGACTTAGTAGAATCGGGCTCATGTTTCAACATTCAAAAGAGTCTTTTGAACCATTTTACCTACAACACCTCATGATTTATTCTACATTGTAGTAACATCAAAGCAAGAGTTAGCGTATTTGAGGGTTGTGCTGCCAATTGATCTCTTCTACAAATTAGCAAACATCCTTCCTTTGCTTTGTGTGGTAGGACCAATATTAGCTTCAAACATTGAAACACCAATATTCGTGTCAGTAGTGACATTTTTTGGATCAGCCTTGTTGATATTATCATTCTAGGGTTCCATTTCAAGGATATTGACGAAAAAAGTTGAACAGTAGAGAGAGTCCCACTAGGCGTGCCAAATTTTGTAAACACAAATTTCTATATTTGCAAAATATAATAAAAAAAATACAAAAAAAAATTACATGTAACAAAACGTATACTTATATTAATCGAATTTGCATTGGGTCATATCTCGATTTTTCCGTTGATTAAATCCATCATGAATTCGAGGGACTTTTCGGATTTAATTTTGATCCAATAAATAAAACATAACCACTTTTGATCCATTTCAAGAGCTTTTGCTACGTACCAAAAAAAAAAAAAAAAAAAGAGCTTTTGCTTAATCTCGAAATGGATCAAAATAATTTAACTTTTGAGGAGGCTTTATCTTGATCCAATCTGTATTTAATTTCTTCGAGGGTCTTTAGACTTGATATCGGAATGGATTTAACTTCGCAGGCCTTGAGGCTTGATCTTGATCCTTCTTTATAAGATTCTCCGAGGGTCTTTGATCTCGATCTCAGACTGAATTTGAAGGAGAGGAAGAGCTTGATGGGTTAGAGGTTCAATACTTTTTCAAGATATCTCTTTGTCTGTCTTTTTTTTTTAAGGTCTTACTCATCTATTTATGATTGGAGTGAATGACATAAAAAGCCTCTAATTGGTTGAAAGTTTAGCCACGTGTCATATTACAATTTGTCGATATATGACTAATCATGTGAATTTTATTAAAAATCCACAAATTTTAAATGTATAAAGATAAAACTTCAATATATCGGTTTAGACCTAAGACCCTATAAAGTAGAGTACCGAGTATAAATTTTTTTAACTCCGTCAGTATTGGGTGGGTCTGGGTCCAATTTTATTTTTCAGATTTGTGTCTTATAAAATGAAGTTCTGGACCCGTTTGGATGGGTTGACAAGCCTAATTTTAGTTGCATTCCCTATTACACCACAAATATATAGAGTGTTATTATTTAATTAATATTTAAATTATTTTTTAAAATTTTTTAATACATATACTCCTAAAACCTACCTAGTCTTTCTTCAATATCCTTGATATATATTAGATAAGAAATATTAAACAAAACCTTTAACTTATCAAATGTGAACGTACCCGCAGCAAGTTTTGAAATATATATTATATAAAAATTGCTGACAATTTCTCTTTATTATTATTATGGACAAAAATATGGTTATAAAACCAATATATACATACATACACATATATATATATATATATATATATATCGTCTTGCACCATTCATTCTTCATTAATTCAAACTATACTGTCTTTATTAAGTCGACGTACGTACTAGAACAATGTCCAGCAACAACACAGCTGTAACAATCTTCCTCTTTCTTCTCCTAATTTCTGCTCAGTACATTTCTCCGATCACTCGGACTTGTAAATCCTTATTATTAATCTAGGGTTAGAAATAATATATTTTCTTAGTTTGTTTCTAATGAATATTATTATTATTTTTTCTTTTGGCCTCTTCTTTTTATTTGATGAAAAGATTATTTTTAGTGATGGTCCTCCATTTGGACATGGACCACCACCCGGCAGGGACAGCAATGGCAGAAGAAGAAAACCTTAGAAGGAAGGAAAATATTCCAGCAGCATATATATATATATATATATATATATATAGAGAGATCTCTGGGGGCCTAAGGCGAAATCGGCTTAGGGGCCTTTTTAGTTATTTATTTTTCTAGCCTTTTGAGATGTAAAATCGGTTATTATATCTTTACAATCAATATATTCTAACATTTCATTTTCAATAGATAAAATAGCTAATTCATTTAATCTATTTTGTGTCATGGTTGATCTTAAATAGGATTTGATTAATTTTAATTTACAAAAACTTCTTTCAATAGCTAAGCAACGTATAGTATTGTTAATAATATTCTATATGCAATATATGTATTTGGAAAACAATCTAATAATTTAACATAATTTAATATATCTATAGGACTATTAATTTCTTTTGTTAAAACTTCTATCAATATTTTTAATTCCGAAAATAAATCAAATCCATCAATATCGGAATAATCATTAAATTTTAAATGACTTTCAAGATTAATACAACATTTTTTTTTAATGTTTCTTCATTCAAAGTTTTGAATTTTTGTAAATCAAATAAAAAACCAAAAATATTTTCATATTCTAACAAGTGTTCAAATCTAGTTTCAAGTGAACATATTGATTTATCAACAATATATAAAAAATATTCAATACGAAAAGAATCTTCAAGAGAATGCATAGTCTCATTATTATTATTATCATCAAATTGCTTTTTTTTGTAAATTATGCGTTTTTCACGAAATTTAGGTTCAATATCCATTTCAATAGCCATTAATTTAGCAGATTCCAAAGCAGATTCAAAACCATTCTCCCTATAATTTTTAAAATAACTAATTAGACCTTTTAGTTGATCTATAGCTACATCTATATGCATTTCTTTAGATTGTAAACTTTTACTCACAATATTAACAAGGAAATAATATGTCATACCAAATATTCATTCCTAACAAAAATTCAAAATTCTCAATCTCATAAGTTGCTAAACACATAGCTTCACTTTTTATTTTAGGATCTTCACTACTACTTGATAATTGAAACAAAGCATCTCTTATTTTAGGAGCTTGGAATTTAATAGCTTTAACACTTTCAATTCTACTTTCCCACCGTGTTTGAGATAAAGATTTAATGGATAATTTACATGCATTATCTTGTAAAATTTTCCACCTTTTAGTTGAAGAAGCAAATAAAGAATAAATCCTTTGAAGTACTCCAAAAAAAGTAATAGCTCTAGGACATGAATTGGCCATATCACATAAAACTAAATTTAAGTTATGACAACCACATGGTGTATAAAAAGCTCTAGGATTGATGTCTAATAATCTTTTTTGTACTCCTTGATTCTTACCTTTCATATTAGATCCATTATCATAACCTTGACCTCTTATATCATTAATATTAAGTTCATACTTTTTTAAAATATAAATAAGTTCATCAAAAATACCTTTACCAGTTGTATCATCAATTTTTATAAACTCTATAAAATACTCATTGATTTTTATAGGACTAACTAAAACATCAACACACCTTAAAATAAGTGTCATTTGTTCTTGGTGACTTATATCGGGGGTGCAATCAAGAATTATAGAAAAATATTTGACTTCCTTAACCTTTTTAATAATGGTATTTCTTATTTGTGAAGCTAATAAATCTATTATTTCATTTTGAATAGTGTTACTCAAATAATGATTACGAAAAATACCATTTTTGATGCGTCTAACATGATCTTGCATAATAGGATCGAATTTTGCTATCATTTCAATTAAACTTAAAAAATTACCATTATTTTTCTCATATAATTTTTCATTTGTTCCACGAAAACCAAGATTATTTTTTGAAAGGTGTTTTACTATAGCTATAATCCTTACTAAAACCTTTTCCCAATGTTCTTTTTCTCTATTAATTTGTTCTTGTAAATCTTTATCAATGGTATTATTATTTTTTAATCTTGTTTCTAATTCAATCCAATAGCTCATGTTAGTAATATGTTCCGGACTTATTTCATGACATTTAAGTTTTGAACTAAGATTCTTCCAATCCCTAGTGTCTTGATTAATGAATTGATTACTTATACATTTTGAATCAAACACCTTGCAGCAAAAACAATAAACTTTATCTAAATATTTTGAATATACTAGCCATCGTCTATCATGTATTTCTCCATTAGATAATCTACGTTTGTAAAATAATGAAGAGAAATGTCTATTATCTTTATCTTTTGGAAATTGTATATCTTTATATCTTATTGGACCTTTTTCTATAATCAAGTCTCTAAATTTTGTATTAATAATATTCCAATTTCCCGGATCATAAATATTTTCATTAATTTCATTTCTACTATCTAATTTTTCTTTTTCTAAATATTCATCAGTTTCATCATCTAAATTAGTTTTAGTAACATTTTGAACATTTTCTTCTTTTTCTCTCTCATTATTATTATTATTATTATCTAATAAATCAAAATCATTTTTTAATTCATGTTCTACTACTTCATTATTTGTACTAATTACGTCATCTTTTTTATTACCAATAACAAATTTATCAAGTGCACCTCGTTGTGATTCTACGAGTTTCTCAATTCTTCTTTTCTTTTTATTTTTTCATAACCAGAATCGTATTTTCTATTTGACATAATAAATAAAAACTAAACAATAAAAAGTTTTAACACACTATTAAAAAAAATACAAAAAAACGAGTACAAAAGAGTCCAATCTCAATCAATAACAAACAAAATTAACAAAATAATAATATATTCTATATAAATAAAAAGATAAAACCTGTTTAAACTTGAAGATAAGACTTCTTTTCCGGAGATAATACCATTTTGCTTTTAGATTTGAAATTCAAGATTGAATAATCGATCTACTAAATATTTGGAAGGCTCGTTTTTGGTAGATCAAAGTACTCAAGAATTTGGTTATATTCTTTGAAAGTAATTGAAGAGAATATTTCTTATTAAGATCTCTATATATAATAAATTTTTTATTTAAAAAAAAAAAAAAAAAAGACCCAACGGCTATTTTATATTCCAACGGTCTACAGACTCCAACGGTCTACAGACTAACGGTCCTCAAATTGGAAAATTGGAGTATATTATAATTTTATTAAATTGGACTAACGGTCCTCAAATTGGAAAATTGGAGTATATTATAATTTTATTGAATTGAATCACTACCAACGGTCACCGGGCCTTATGTTGGATTTCTTTTTACTGGGCCAAAGGTTTTTTTTTTAAAAAAAAAAAAAATCAATTTTGGGGGCCTTCTGCCGTTGCGGGGCCTAAGGCGGCCGCCTAACTCGCCTTAGGCTCTGCACGGCCCTGTCTTCAATATCTCTTTATTATTATTATGGACAAAAATATGGTTATAAAACCAATATATACATACATACATATATATATATATATATATATATATCGTCTTGCACCATTCATTCTTCATTAATTCAAACTATACTGTCTTTATTAAGTCGACGTACGTACTAGCTAGAACATTGTCCAACAACAACACAGCTGTAACAATCTTCCTCTTTCTTCTCCTAATTTCTGCTCAGTACATTTCTCCGATCACTCGGACTTGTAAATCCTTATTATTAATCTAGGGTTAGAAATAATATATTTTCTTAGATTGTTTCTAATGAATATTATTATTATTTTTTCTTTTGGCCTCTTCTTTTTATTTGATGAAAAGATTATTTTTAGTGATGGTCCTCCATTTGGACATGGACCACCAGGCAGGGACAGCAATGGCAGAAGAAGAAAACCTTAGAAGGAAGGAAAATATTCCAGCAGCATATATATATATATATATATATATATATATATATATATATAATATATATAAATATAATATAATATATATATATGTATAGATATATGAAGTCTTGAATAAGATATATTTTCTCAATGATTTTCTGCGAATAAATAATTGTTTTAAACTCCCTTTTTTGTTTCTTTTGTTTTAATGTTTTATTAATTTTGAGCTAAAATTCATTAATTTAAGGTTTGTATCAAAATTTTATATTTTATGTTGAATATTTACCAATATCTTTTTATTTCTTTCTTAGGTAAGTACTGTTTAAAACCCTTATCATAATTGTCTTCTAATCTCTATAGTTATTATCCTCTATATAAATCAATACAATCAATACAATTAATCATAATCTTCTATAGAAATTTATTGGAAGATGAAGTGTTATCACTTGTGAAGATTGAAGGAAGCAAGAATCCAGCCGACATGATGACAAAAACAGTAACCATTGAAAAGCTGAAGTTGTGCTCAACTTTAGTTGGTCTTCTACAATGAAGACGGAGATGACCCACATCAGATTTCACGAAGCTGCAAAGACGAAGTAAAGTCAAGGTGTGAAGACAGATTGGAATCAGTCTTCAAGTGGGAGATTGTTGAGAAATTAATGGTCAAGGAATGTGGCTTGGTTGGTGGCCAAACTTGGTCAAGGAATGTGGCTTAGTTGGTGGCTAAGTTTTGTCAAGAATAGAGGCTATGGTTGGTGGCCTAATTTGAAGAAAAATGTCCCCTCTATTTTGTTATAAATAGAGGGGTTATTTAGCTTCTTCAAACACACAAAAAACACACCAAAAACAAAAAGAGAGAGAGATCTTTGTGAGAGAAAAAAAAACTTCATGTTTAGAAGTTATACACGAGGAAAAAGTGAGTCGAGTGATAGGCCTCTGTGTAAGCAAATAGAAATACAGTACGGTGTTTCTTGTACTCCTCATTTTGAGATTGTGTGATAATATATTTGGTGTGGGTCCATGGACGTAGGCAGGTTGGCCGAACCACGTTAAATCTCGGTGTTTCATTTTTTGAGCTTATTTTAGCATCTATTATTTTCTCGTCCCATATTATTATTTTGAGTCCCACAGATCTTGGGCGGGATTAGTAGCGTTCTAATTCCCAACAATTGGTATCAGAGCAAGGTTCGTAATTTCTCTTTAAATTCTTAGTATGCTCTGTGGTTGCAGTGTAGTCCGATCTTCCACATCAAAAAAATTTTTTTTGAGATAATTACATTTTTTTTTTTGAGTGAGGGGAGCAATGGCGACAGATGATAAAAGTTCCAAAATTGATAAATTTGATGGCAAAAATTTTGGATTTTGGAAAATGCAAATGGAGGACTATTTGTACCGGAATGATCTATATAAGCCGTTGAAAGGAAAACCAGAAGAAATGAAAGACGACGATTGGGAGTTGCTTGATCGAAAAGCACTCGGTACAATCAGATTGACTTTGTCAAAGTCAGTCGCTTTCAATATAAAAAATGAGAAGACAACAACGTCTCTTATGGCAGCTCTATCTAGTATGTATGAACAACCATCTACAACAAACAAATTTCATTTGATCAAGAAATTGTTCAATATGAAGATGGTCAAAAGCGGAAAATTTGGAGAACATCTCAACGAATTCAATGAGGTAGTAGACCAATTATCCACGGTCGAAATCACTTTTAGTGATGAGGTTCGAGCTTTGTTAATTCTTGGACAGTTGCCCGAAAGTTGGAACGACACGCATCACGCCGTTAGCGGCTCGAGGAGCAAGTCTAAATTAAAATTCGATGATGTTGTGAGCATGATCTTGACCGAGGAGATCCGAAGACAGTCGGATACAACTTCAACTTCCGGGGCCGCTTTCAACGTAGATAGTAGAGGTAGAAGTTCAAATAGAGGAAGATCACGATCCAAGCAAGGGAGAAATTCCAACAAGACTCGAGGTGACATCGAATGTTGGAACTGTGGCAAGAAGGGCCACTTCAAAAATAGTTACGCTATCCACTACAGAGGCAGTATATGTGGCGATTCGAAGCAGGCAGCAAGGAGATGATATGGTTACAAGGCTTGTTGAATGAGCTTGGTTTCACAAGACTTCAGAGCAGACTATACTCTGATAGTCGGAGCGCAATTCACTTGGCCAAGAATGTGGCGTTTCATTCGAGGACCAAACATATTGCATTGAGGTATCACTTCATTAGAAATTTATTGGAAGATGAAGTGTTATCACTTGTGAAGATTGAAGGAAGCAAGAATCCAGCCGACATGATGACAAAAACAGTAACCATTGAAAAGCTGAAGTTGTGCTCAACTTTAGTTGGTCTTCTACAATGAAGCTGCAAAGACGAAGTAAAGTCAAGGTGTGAAGACAGATTGGAATCAGTCTTCAAGTGGGAGATTGTTGAGAAATTAATGGTCAAGGAATGTGGCTTGGTTGGTGGCCAAACTTGGTCAAGGAATGTGGCTTAGTTGGTGGCTAAGTTTTGTCAAGAATAGAGGCTATGGTTGGTGGCCTAATTTGAAGAAAAATGTCCCCTCTATTTTGCTATAAATAGAGGGGTTATTTAGCTTCTTCAAACACACAAAAAACACACCAAAAACAAAAAGAGAGAGAGATCTTTGTGAGAGAAAAAAAACTTCATGTTTAGAAGTTATACACGAGAGGAAAAAGTGAGTCGAGTGATAGGCCTCTGTGTAGGCAAATAGAAATACAGTACGGTGTTTCTTGTACTCCTCATTTTGAGATTGTGTGATAATATATTTGGGGTGGGTCCGTGGACGTAGGCAGGTTGGCCGAACCACGTTAAATCTCGGTGTTTCATTTTTTGAGCTTATTTTAGCATCTATTATTTTCTCGTCCCATATTATTATTTTGAGTCCCACAGATCTTGGGCGGGATTAGTAGCGTTCTAATTCCCAACAAAAAGCACATTTATTGAATACCCTAATTATTATTTTCTTAATTAATGTTAAAAATTTACGATTTTTAATCATGTGAGAATGATGAATATTTTTTTCCAACTGAATATTTTTCTCTAGTAAGGTTATAATGAGACATATTCTTTGTACAATGGAAATTTACGGAAAATATTATAAATCTATTTATTATGTGAATATTCATTAAAGACTCTTATGTCGTTTCTACTTCTTTATTTCCTAGTCTTCCAGTCTATACCGTTATATTTTTATAAATAGAGAGTTTCATATAAAAATTATATACAAATCATATAAATGAATAAAAAATAAATACAATTACTTCCTACCTTTCTCTTTATCTTTTCTTTTTTTCCTTTCTTATTATTAATTTTGTAATAAGTCAGTATTTAAGTTTATTTTTACATATCATATTATATTCATTTATATCCTTAAGGTGAGATTGAGATATCAAATGAAACGCTAAGCATTTATGGTTCAACCATTGTATAATAATTTCATTCGCTCATGATAGTCAAAGTCTATGGGAAGACTATTTGCACGAAAATTAATTACTGAATATTTGACAGACAGCACTAATTAATTGTACATACTTTTGACTTTGTCAAAGAGAATTTTAAAATACATAAATGAGTGTTCAAATTATATTGTAAGAGAGCATTTGATTTCAAAGTCAATCAGTTGCAAATGGAGAGATTGTCAAAGTCTTCATATATATATATTTTTGCACTAAAAATCTCTACATATTAGGATTTTTTTTAATATTTACAAGGTTCAAGTTCAAAATAATTTTTAAAAGAAACAAAGTTTGACCTTAGTTTGGGGTACATCTATTCTTTCGTAGATCATCACAAATCAACTCTTGGACTTTCAAAATCAAAGCCACTGGAGATGATCCCGAAGGTTCTTTTAATACTTAAGTTAATTTTAGTTAGTTTTGATTCAATAAATTGAACTTTGATTATTTTGGTAGTTTTTGTACGCTTAAATTTAATAAGTAAAATTAACTTAAGGATCAAAAAAATTATCGTGAGAGTCAAAGAGTTGAGGTGAAAATACTCATAGAAGGAGAAATCTTTCCCTTGTCATGGTTAGAATCTATACCAAAGCTTCTTATCAATTGAATTAACTAGTTGTTTCTTTTTGTAGGGTTTTAAAATTACGCGGTTAAAATTAATTTAATTAGATCAATGAGCAGTTCATGGTGTTTTCTCGAGTCGTTTCCCTAAGAAACCTAATCAAAATCAATTATTAAAAAATAAAAAATAGTAAAAGGGGGATTATTAGATTGGAAAATTGTAAAAAAAATAAACTAATAAGAAAAACACAAATATCGGATTTAGAAATTTCAATCGGGGTAATGATTCACTTTACGTTCTTCCTCGTTCCTTAATAAATTCTGAATTTGAAAACTAATTCCTTAATTGAGTGCTAAATGGATGTCCTAACCAGTATTCGTATCATCTACTAACGAAGCTGTTATAATTCGATTAAATAATAAAAGTATATCCTAGGACAAGCGTCGACCATTCATTCAAGTTTAACCTAAGATCAGTCAATAATATCAAGGCAATTCACAAAGCCACAAAATTGTCCAAAATTAAATTCAAGCATAAATAATAAATCCCAACTCAATTCAATAAAAAAGCATCAAAAGAATTAAGTAAAACTTCATTAACACTCAATTAAGTATTGAATTCAAAATTGGAAATTAGCTTAGAAACCGGAATTTGTTTAGATTATGAACTCGAAACTTGTCTTGAAGTCATCTCCGAACTGAATTGGAGTTTAGGCGACCATCGCCTCCTTCATCTCTTTTCTCTCTAAATCTTGAAACTTTGCTTACAACAACTTATGAATGACAACTACCCTAGTTTTCCTTTATATTAACCTTGTTTTCTTCACCCATTATTATGTGTATTGTAAATTGTGAGTTTAATTAATTAAAATAAGACTTCAAGACATTAGACGTGAACAATAAGAGTAATTATGAGCCCAATTAGCTTAATAATATAATAAATCTAAATTTATTATAATAATTAAATTATGTTAAATATAAGAGATTAAAAGTATATAAATTCGTATATATAGATATATAAACTGGATGCAAATTGTGATTTTCGAAGTGTTCGTACGGAAAATTTTTGGCAGAAACTTTAGCGTTAATTTCGTATCAAGTTGATAGAATTAGAATTTATTTTTCATTTACTTACAAAAAAAAAAAAAAAATTATTTTTTATTTTTTTCTTTAAGATTTTTAATATTTCAATGTCTCTAAAAAGTCTTTTAAAGTTGACTAAAATGAGGGATGTATATAGACCACAATGCCCTTTGAAAAACATATCCAAAATGAGGGATGTATAGGTAATTACACAACAGTTAATTAAGCTCTCTCTCTCTCTCTCTCTCTCTCTCTAAATGTATATGGTTCCCTCTCCAAGTTGCAGTTGCACAACATACCTTAACTTTCATTTCCCCCTCATATTGAAGAACATGTGCAAGTTATCCACTTGTAATACATATATATATATATATATATATATATATATATATTTCAATACATATCTATTGTCACATTTGATCTGTACATTATTGGAACTTCACTAAGAATCCGATGATTCCCTAAATATTATTAGACTAGCTAGAAATATTAAGAACAACCTTAACTTTCTGTTCGTATGGGACCGCATGTGCAAGCTGTGGCAAATATTGTTATGGATCCAGCTCAAAATTGTATCTTGTTTTTTCTTTTTATGGGCTTTTTTTGTTGTTCTTTTATTTTTGGCCCATTTGTATCTGTTAGGGTATTTTTTGGGGCATTTTTGAGATATACAAAAACAGAGGGAAAAACAGCAAAAAAAATCAGAGAGAGGGATTTTCGGTTTCACAGAGGCAGCAGAGATCAAGTGATCCGATCAAGGGTCAATCGTGGTCCGATTTGGCTGAAATTTTAACAGTTTGTTCCTGGCATCAAGAGCTTCATTTTGATTGGTCAGATTGTTGATTGGAGCTCTGGTTTGGTCAGAATATTCATCGGACAGTACTACTGTTTTTGGGTGATTTCTACTCCTTTTTGATCTCTATATTTGATCTCTTATTGTTTGGAGTTTGTGGTGGGTGTGTGAACCTTTTGTTGACTGATTTGGGTTTATTTTACCCTCACTTATCAATAAGAGAAATATAGGGTGGACTCCTTAAACGTCCCGGGTTTTTTACTCTTCATATCGAAGGGGTTTTTCCACGTATAAATTGTGTGTGATTATTGCAGTCTTTAATATTGTCTTTAAGGCTGGTTTTACACTGCATTTTGCTGGATTTAGTTTGGTGAATTGGTTGTGACAATATTGGGTTGATTATATTGTCTCATTGGTTGATAGTATTTTGTGTGTGATATATTGTGGGTGTCTTTGAGACCCCCTTGCTTCCCTACAACTTGGTATCAAAGCTTGAGGTTAATATTTAGTCACATTATGGAGTCAAGTAATAGTGGCTCGATGGTTAAATTGACATCAACAAATTATTCCATTTGGAGACCTATGATGGAAGACTTGTTGTATTGTAAGGACTTGTTTGATCCTCTTGAAATTGTCACCAATGAAGATGGTAGTATTTCTCAACCAACTAAACCTGAAAAGATGGAAGAAAGAGAATGGAGAAAGTTAAAAAGAAAGACTTTGGGGCTTATTAGGCAATGGGTTGATATTAGCATATACAGTCAAGTGTCGCAAGAGTTGGACCCTTATGATTTGTGGATGAAGTTGCAAGGTCTTTATGAAAGGAAGACAGCTCATAATAAAGCTTCATTGATTAAAAAACTTGTTAATTTGAAATTGAAAGCTGGGAAGTCGTTTTTGAGCATCTCAATGACTTCCAGGATGTTATTAACAAGTTGACTATTATGAAGATTGTTTTTGATGATGAGTTGCAGGCTTTGTTCTTGTTGAGTTCTTTGCCTGGATAGTTGGGAAACCTTGATTGTAACCATTAGTAACTCTGCTCCAAATGGTGTGCTATCTGTGGATGTGATTAAAGAAAGCATGTTTAATGAAGAAATCAGAAGAAAGGAGATGGGAGTTGATAATTCACAAGCTCTTGTTGTTGAGAATAGAGGAAGAAGCAAGAGTAGGGGTTACAAAGGTCGTGATAACTCAAGAAATAGGTCAAAATCCAGTGATGGAAAAAATGTGACTACATGTCACTATTGCAAGAAGCCTGGTCATGTCAAGAAGTATTGTTTCCGCTTGAAAAAGGAACAAAGAAAGAAGTATGATTCACAGAAAGAGGGAGATGACAAAAATACTGCGACGCATCGCCTTCTAAAAGTGATGATGAGGTCACTTTGATTTGTGCAACTAGTGAGTGTCATCATGTTGATGGTTCGGACACAGAGTGGCTAGTAGATACAGGTGCTTCATATCATTGTGTTCCTAGAATGGAATACTTCATGAACTACCAAGCTGGTAATTTTGGTAGTGTCAAGATGGGTAATCAAAGCTCAGCAAGTATTGTTGGGTTAGGTGATATTCGTGTGAAGACAAGTGTTGGTTGCATGCTTACATTGAACAATGTGCGCCACATTCCCGATCTACGTCTTAACTTGTTGTCTGCTAATGTCCTTGATAAAGAAGGCTTTCGACATACTTTTGGAGATGGTAAATGTAAGTTGTCCAAGGGTTCTTTGACAGTTGCACGTGGCGAGTTGTGTTGTTCTTTGTATAAGACATATCCGAGTGTATGTTCCGGTGAGCTTAATGCAGTGGAAGAAAAGAATTCTCCTAATTTGTGGCATCGCAGATTGGGACACATAAGTGACAAGGGAATAAAATTTTTAGCAGGTAAATCTCTTATTCCTGTTGATACTGCTATTGCTCTTGACCCTTGTGATCATTGTTTGGCAGGAAAACAACATAGAGCTTCTTTTTCTAGGAAGTCAACGAGGAGGGAAGCTAAGCTTGAGCTTGTGCACTCCGATGTTTGTGGTCCTATTGAAGTGGAATCTAATGGTGGTAACAAATACTTTGTCACTTTCATTGATGATGCTACTCGGAAGACTTGGGTTTATATGTTAAAGACAAAGAGTCAAGTGTTTGAAACTTTCCAAAAATTCCATGCTCTGGTAGAAAGGGAAACAGAAAGAAAGTTAAAGTGTCTTCGTTCCGACAATGGTGGTGAGTATACTTCACATGAGTTCAAGAACTATTGCTCCCTTCATGGCATTAGACATGTGAAGACTGTTCCTGCCACCCCACAACATAATGGTGTTGCGAAAAGGATGAACAGAACCATTGTGGAGAAGGTGAGATGTTTGTTGAAAATGTCTAATCTTCCTAAGTCATTTTGGGCCGGCGAGGCAAACCCGCAGTGTACTTGATTAACCGTTCTCCATCAATTCCTTTGGGTCTTGACATTCCTGAAAGAGCATGGAAGGGATGTGATCCCAAATATTCACATCTTAGAGTCTTTGGATGCAAGGCATACATGCATGTACCAAAGGATCGGAGATCGAAACTTGATTCCAAGACTAGTCCATGTGTGTTTGTTGGCTATGGTGATGAAGAGTATGAGTTCAGGCTTTATGATCCCGGAAACAGAAGGTAGTGAGAAGCAGAGATGTGGTATTCTTTGAGCACGAGATGGGTGCGGATCTTCCGGAGTGCAAGGTACAATGCTAACTCAGATTTTTATGTTGATACTACTGATGTTTCTTCTGTCCCTACTTCTATTTCTGATGGTCAGTCAACACATGAAAATTTGGAGGCAACACATGATGATATTGAGGAGGTACAACCTGATGATGATGGTGATGTACCGGAGTTTGATAATGCTCCTAATGATGCTCAACTAGATGTGGAAGAGGTTCATGAGCAGGGGGAGCAACTTGTCCCGCCAGTGGATGATGTACTGGTTCGAAGGTCAAGTAGAGAGCGAAAACCTTCTTCAAAATATCCAAGCTCGGAGTACATCTTGGTCACCGATGAGGGGGAGCCCGAGAGTTTCCAAGAAGTGTTGTCTAGTGAAGACAAGGATTTTTGGCTTGAGGCTATGAAAGATGAGATGAATTCTTTGAAAAAGAATCGGACTTATGATCCGGTAAAACTTCCTATGGGCAAGAAAGTCTTGAGAAACAGATGGATTTTCAAGAATAAGAAGGATGGTGAGAAGATTCTTAGGCGCAAAGCTAGATTGGTGGTCAAAGGGTGTAATCAGAAAAAGGGCATCGATTTTGATGAGATCTTCTCTCCTGTTGTCAAGATGACTTCTATTAGAACTGTTTTGGGGTTAGCGCGCAAGTCTTGATCTTGAGTTGGAGCGCTTGATGTAAAACCGCTTTTTTAATGGTGACTTGCACGAAGAAATCTACATGGAGCAACCTGAAGGTTTTGAAGAAAAAGGGAAAGAAAAGCTTGTTTGCAAGTTGAAGAAGAGTCTTTATGGGCTTAAGCAGGCACCAAGGCAATGGTACCGAAAATTTGATTCGTTTATGACAAGTCATGGTTATGAACGAACTTCTTCCGATCCTTGTGTGTATTTCAAGAAGTTCCCCGGTGATCAATTCCTTATTCTTCTTTTATATGTGGATGATATGTTGATAGTTGGACAAGATGCTAAAATGATTAGCAACTTGAAGATAGACTTGTCCAAGTCTTTTGACATGAAAGATTTAGGTTCCGCAAAGCAAATCTTAGGCATGGAGATTGCTCGTGATAGGAAGGCTGGGAAGTTGTGGTTGTCACAAGAAAAATATATTGAACGAGTGCTTGATAGGTTCAATATGAAGAATGCTAAGCCAGTTGGTACACCATTAGCACCACACTTTAAGTTAAGTAAGCGAGATTGTCCTACAACAGAGAAGGAGAAAGCATATATGTCATCTATTCCTTATTCTTCTGCTGTTGGTTCTTTGATGTATGCTATGGTGTGTACTAGGCCGGATATTGCACATTCTGTTGGTTTGGTGAGCAGATACTTATCCAATCCGGGTAAGACTCACTGGGAGGCAGTGAGATGGATCTTCGGATACTTGCGTGGCACTTCCAAACTTTGTTTGTGTTATGGAGGTGGTAAACCTGTTTCTTGAGGGGTATACTGATGCAGACATGGCTGGTGATCTTGATAACAGAAAGTCTACCTCAGGTTATGTGTTCACATTTTCGGGGGGAGCCATTTCTTGGCAATCCAAGTTACAAAAGTGTGTGGCTTTGTCTACTACTGAGGCAGAGTATATAGCAGCTGTGGAAGCAAGTAAGGAAATGCTATGGTTGAAGAGGTTTCTTCAAGAGTTGAGTTTGAAGCAAGGTGAATATGTTGTACTTTGTGATAGTCAGAGTGCTTTGGATTTGAGCAAGAATTCTATGTATCACGCTCGTACAAAACATATTGATGTTCGATATCATTGGTTGCGGAATGTGATTGAAGGGAAGAAAATGAAACTGAAGAAAGTTCACACCGACAAGAATGGTGCAGACATGTTGACAAAGATGGTTCCTGGAAGCAAGATTGAAATTTGTTGCAAGCTTGCAGGAATGAGGTTCAAGTGATCATTGAAGCATGCTCGTCTTCCCCGTGTTAGGCTGGAGGGGGAGATTGTTATGGATCCAGCCCAAAATTGTATCTTGTTTTTTCTTTTTATGGGCTTTTTTTTTGTTCTTTTATTTTTGGCCCATTTGTATCTGTTAGGGTATTTTTTGGGGCATTTTTGAGATATACAAAAACAGAGGGAAAAACAGCAAGAAAAATCAGAGAGAGGGATTTTCGGTTTCACAGAGGCAGCAGAGATCAAGTGATCCGATCAAGGGTCAATCGTGGTCCGATTTGGCTGAAATTTTAACAGTTTGTTCCTGGCATCAAGAGCTTCATTTTGATTGGTCAGATTGTTGATTGGAGCTCTGGTTTGGTCAGAATATTCATCGGACAGTACTACTGTTTTTGGGTGATTTCTACTCCTTTTTGATCTCTATATTTGATCTCTTATTGTTTGGAGTTTGTGGTGGGTGTGTGAACCTTTTGTTGACTGATTTGGGTTTATTTTACCCTCACTTATCAATAAGAGAAATATAGGGTGGACTCCTTAAACGTCCCGTGGTTTTTTACTCTTCATATCGAAGGGGTTTTTCCACGTATAAATTGTGTGTGATTATTGCAGTCTTTAATATTGTCTTTAAGGCTGGTTTTACACTGCATTTTGCTGGATTTAGTTTGGTGAATTGGTTGTGACAATATTGGGTTGATTATATTGTCTCATTGGTTGATAGTATTTTGTGTGTGATATATTGTGGGTGTCTTTGAGACCCCCTTGCTTCCCTACAACTATATATATATTATATATACATATATCACTTTCTTAATTCTCAAGACAGATGGTAATAATATATATATATAACCAATCTACTCTTCCATCATCATTCTCCACTCTAAGACTATTCTGTTTAGTCTATAGGTAGCAGAAACCATGTCCAGAAACACAACTGCAGCCATCTTCCTCTTTGTTTTCCTAATTTCTGCACAGTACATTCCTCCCGTCACTCCGGCGAGGACCTTAACAGCTAGTAAGTGCCATGTAAAATTCTCTAGATGTTGGAGATGCTTTCTTATCTTGTATATATATATATCTTTTATATATCTTGTTGATATAATTATATATATATATATATATATATATATTTTTGAATATCTCGTAGATAAGTTTTTGTAGTTTACTACTTTTTATGGGAATATAAGTTAGATTTTTTTTTTTATGAGTAACAAAACAAGATATTTTAGGTTCAAATCTTTATTATTCTTCTATTTATTGATTATTGTGCACGTGTTGAACTTTGTGAACATTCCACATATGAGGGAAGCAGATAAATTTAGAGCAAGTGACACTCAAATTAACACCACCACATATATAATCCAGTGTTAGAAATTATATATATACACATATTATCTTAATTTGTTTCTAATTAAGGAATCTCTTTTTATTTAGTTATTATTGTTATTATGATTATGCAGTTACTACTTCTGGAGACAGAGTTCCTATAGGACATGGACCTGTACATGGAATGTTAGCTAGATGTGCATTTTGTTTGCCACCAAGCAGGAACAGCTATGGCAGGGGAAGAAATATACCTTAAAATAATTAAGGAAATATAATTCAGTTTATCATCATCTTCCAGCAGACTATTTCCTGAAGGCTTTATTGAATTAATAAACATATTTCGAAATAATTTTCTGCTAAATTAAGGTTATGTTATATTTTTAGTATTTCCAAGAATAACATTTCGTTCATAACTTCTTTTGTTCCGATGTTGTGTTAGTTTCCATAAATTTCATGAATTTAAGGTTTTCAGTTATTGAGTTTTAAAAATTTTATATTCTTACATTATGTTTTAATTATTTAAGATTTTGTACAAACTTTATTACTTCCTTCGGCTTATTTATTTATTTATACTTATTATAAGATTTAAACGACTTAAATTACAAAAAAAATAATAAAATTAAAAAGAAAAACTTGAATGACTATTAGTTAATATTTTTAAGATAAATTCTAAGTAAGAAGACTAACAACCCATGCATGAAAACAGTTAAAGTTATTGAAACTCAGGTTGCAAGAAACACATACAAGTAAAATGCAGAATATTTGATATATATATATATATATATATATGTTGGACTAGATAGGTTTGCAAATTATTAACCAAATAATGAACAAAGATTTATTTTGAAAAATAATTTTTTTTTTCTTTATGTTTTAGTTTTTTTAAAAAAATTAAAATCACTTTTTTTATATTAATTTTTATGGAAAACAAATAAGAATATAATTTTTATATTTGTAGTGTCATATCTCCTTATAAAAAAATAATTTTTTAATATATATTTTCTAAATATTAAGAGATTATTATGAAATAATATTAGTCAGTCAAATATTCAAAAGTGGTTGACTAAAAGATTTTTATAAAACAATATTATGCGACCTTATATTCAAAAGTTATCTATAGATTTCTCACTCTTTAGTCACAATAGTTTTATTTTTTATTTTAAATTAATGAATAACATAACACTATAGTTATATGAACTATCCAAACACAACACTCAACATAAGATTTTTGTTTTAAAAAAATGTATTACTTTGTGGTATTTAAACCTTTACTCAAATACAACCTACCAATCATTTTTTATTTTCAATTTTTGTTTGAAATGTAATTTAAATGATATATATAGATGCCCTAATAGCAACCATATGACTTTTTGAGTATGGGCGTGACAAAACTAAGGCTTCAACTACTCAATAAATAGATATGACAAAATAAGAAATTATTTGTTTATAGTATCAAGGTGAGATTGCGATATCACATGCATGAAACCCTAAACTATCTTTATTTGGTGTAGCTCTTTTTTTTTTTTTTTTTTTTTTTTTGTGTGTGTGTGGGATATGTTAGTGACAGCCTTGTTTCAAACCCTTGGAAACTTCACTCAGCTCTCCTAGGATCAGCTGTCAATATTGCTGACAGTCCTATTTTTTTCTTATGGCACTAGAGTGTTTTAAATTAGTTTTAAGTTATATTTATATTCAAATTATTCTTAAGTTAAAGAGATTAGGTCCTAATCCTTGTTAATGAAAATCAGGTATATTAGATCTTTTTGTATTAAATAAATTCTAACTATAAGTTTTAAACAATCGCATATATGAATGTAATTAAATTAAAATCCCAACATCGTTTAAACTAAATAATCTTCTACTAACTCACTAGTGTCGTAAGACTGCTCACTAAGTTCTACTTTCTCTTATGGTACAAAGTGTTTTAGATGAGTCCTAATTATAAGCGGCATCTTAGTAATGTCTACATCCAAAATAATCTCCATCAAAGTAGGTAAGTCGTAATTCCTTGTTAATTAAAGCCACGTAAATTATGTCTCTTATGCAACATAAACTCTAACTCTAAATTTTAAAATGTTATATAAGTGAGCATGAGTTCAAGATGCAACTTCATTTAAACTAGGTAACTCTTACTAACTACTGACTCACTTGTACCTCGAAATTGCTCGTTGTGAGTTCTATTTCTTTCTCATAGCACAGAATATTTTGGATGAATCTTAATTATGGATAAGATCTTTTAGTCATTTCTACATCTAAACTAATCTTGCTCAAAACTATGTAGGTTAGGTTCTAATATGTATTAATTAAAACGGAATAGATTAAATCTCTTATAAAAAATAAGTTTTATTTTTAAATTTTAAATTTTAAACAATTATGAACATGAATATAATTAGTATATCCCTTTCTAACTCACATCTCCCTTGAGATTGCTCACTATGTTTTATGATCCCCAAACAAAAGCTCGGCTAGAAATTTCGTATTCTTATTTCTTTGTTTTCCACCTCACATGGGAGAGCATGGGCAAATTATCTACCTGTTTTGCAAAATATATGTATGTATATATATATATATATATATAATCATCTGCTCCTACAAAATTGTCATATGTATTATTTATTTATGGAAAGCAAGTGGCTATATAAATATACAAGTAGACTTATATTACGATAGAAATATGATTCAAAGTCAGTGAGTCGAAAATGGAAAGATGGTAAAATTCTTCATATTTATATATTATATATATATGAACTGGATGCAGATTTTGAAATTTTGTCAAGTTCTTTATTGAAAAATATTCTCCTTTATCTTTAAATTCTCAACTTTCACTATTACTGTTGATACTTTCATAAATATAGGAGGAAAAAATATGATTAATCTTTTTCTTTTACATAAATATATGTAAATCACATAATATATAGACCCATTAAGACCAAATACAACTCTTCTAAGAGTCACGATTTGACTCAACAGATTTCTTTAAATATTATTAATTATTTCTAATAATCTTCTAGATTTTTCGAAGATTTAACATTAATTTTTAAAAAATTATTTTAATTTTAAATTTCTGTTATTTACACATATAAATTTCGAAGCCTAGTTGATTTGTGAATTGAATTCGTTGTGACATTATGTATAACATGTCATATAATATTTTTTATTTAATTTTCTTTTTCTTTTTCTTTGTTTAACAACTCAACCACTTTTTAGAAGAAATATAAATTCAAAGTTAATGTCATTAAATGCCAAAACAATCTATAACTTTGTTAATTGCATGCAATTACCAATTGTATTATCATGATCTTTGTAAGAATGAACTCCACCTTCGAAATTAGAGTATCCTCACGTAAATATTTAATTGAGTAATTGATGAATTTGGTCCCAAACAAATTTATATTTGACAGGTTTAGTTTTAAAATATATATATTTTTTTAAAAGTCCTAAACTTTTTTACCTAAGACAACTAAGGCTATTTTTCACAAATTTTGTCATTTTTTTTAAAATTTTAAGGATTTGTGTGGTTTATTGAATAAAAGAAAAAGGTAATTTGTTGGTGAATTTTCAATATAATAAAATAATGTGAATAATTATATTGATGTGTTGATTCGTAAAAGATATATTCCATAGTCTTTGGTTATATATTTTCATTATATTATTAATTAATATATATCCTACTATATATATAGAGATATATATACATATGAGATAAGAAGTTTTGATGAGCAGACACAAAAAAAAAAAAACTCAATTATTTTATCCTTTTTTATTCCTAATAACTCTCAAAAGATAGAATTCTCTATTCTTTATTTTGATGTTTGATCAGAATAAAGATTTGTAGTCTTTAAATACCTCAAAGGAAGAAGAACATGGAGAAGCACGATCCAATGATCCCAAAAAAAGTTAAGAAGAAAGAGTCATGGAAATTCTTGAAACAATGTCTTCATCTGAAAAGGGAGCTCCAAATGAAAATATTTGATTTTGAAAACTTGCCTAGTTAGTAATTAATATCCATCTTTTTGCATAAACAATTCTTAAATTTTGATGAAAATAATTACTTGTATGGTTTGGTGGGTACTCTTCTTCTAAGTATCTTGTTGACTTTCCAATTTGAAAGGTTCTGTGGATTTATTTGGTCCAAGAAGAAATTGTTTTAGGTTGAACTCTAAATAGTTGTTCTATTATGCTATTTCTATTCCATTTACCTCTTTATTCAATTCATTTGGAATATCGAGGACTTGATAAAGAGGAGAAATATGGTAGCTTCACTAAAGCAGAATGCTTTCTGTTATTGGTTCCTTTAAGAAGGAAAAATGCAATAAAAAGTGTTAATAACACAAATGCTAAAAAGAGACCTAATGTGATCAAAGTCTATTCTAACTTTGAATTATACTGTGAGATTAAGTTAAAATTCAGCAAATCCTTTAACCAAAGGATTGGTCAAAATCTCTAAAGGGATGGGACTTTAGCCCATAAATTAAATCACCAATGATGGAACCTCAACTCAACGCATGATATTACATCATGTCTTGAGTTCAAGGAGTTAAAAAGTACATTATTAGAGTGATTGAAGCACTATAGTTAGTTTAACTACATCCGAAAGATAATTAGTGCTTGTTACCCGTGAGATTTACATGTTGAGGTTGTGTTCTTGAAACACTTAACATAGGACCCGCGAGAAAAAATGTCTTATAGCGGGGGTATTTTGCTTTCTTTCTTTCTTTCTTTGTTACTCGTGTTAAATGTTTAAATGTTTGGTTGAGGCCCTCTTACATTATTGTTGTTGACAAAAATCTTATCAAATTTTTTTTTTGCAGGCCGAAAAAAATGGTCTGGAGTAAATGGATGTGGAGGGTTTGAAGAAGCTTAACAAAAACAAGAAATTGATTGAAAAAACATTATTAGAATTGATATTATTTAGTATTCAGATTTTATAAATATTGTAATATATTTTAGAATGGAATTTTAACTGTTTTTATTATTCGAATTCTATGTATATTTTATAATTATAATGAAATTTAAAATGTCTTATTATGCGAATTTTTTATATATTTTACTAGAAATATTATTATTTATTACTTTTATTGTTATTTGATTTATATATATTTAAATTGTTTTTTTGATTATATTTATATAAATTTTTAATATTTAATAAATAATTTAATAAAATTATTAAATTAAAAATAACAATAAAAATTTTAAAAAATAGTATAGCGACGGTCAAATCGATCGCAAATAGTGACGACCTGGACTATCGCAAATCGATTGCCTAGACTATCGCAATTTGGTCGCAAATAGCGATGGCTTTTTCCATCACAAATCGTTCGCAAATAGCGACGGCATGGACTGTCACAGTTTGATCGCAAATAGCAACGACTTTTTTCATCACAAATCAGTCGCAAATAGCAAAGGCTTTTTTCATCGCAAATCAGTCACAAATAGCGATAGCTTTTTTCCATTGCAAATTCGTGGCAAATTGCGACGGCCTTTTTCTGTCACAAATAATGACGGATTTCTGATCCGTCGCAAATCCATCACAAATTGCAAATCTTGAATTTACTAGTAATGTGGGATGCATAGACGTAAGGGCCTTCCATATTTCATCTTCAGTGAATGGCGTGACTGGCCTCTGGGCATCAATATTTGAGAGCTGAGGAATTTGGATACCATGAAAAATTTAATCAAAATTTGTCTCATGTTGGGCCGTCTAAAATAGAGAAGAAAAATACTCCACTGCCATTGCTGAAATATCTTGTGGTTTATTTCTGTGGTCAAAAATATCCACTGCCATTGCTGAAAAATACTCCGACTGCATATTTCATTTCTGTGTCTGCAATTTCACTCATACTTCACGAAAATGCCCCTTACCAAGTTCATTTCTATATCACTTTTCTCTTCTCCTCCGCTCCTCCTTCCCCATGCTATCAATTTCATCGATGTAATCTGCGGTAGACGATACCAAGACCGGCGTCATCTTTGACATGGGCAGAACCCTAACTCTCCCTGTTATTGATTTTCCCCATACTCGAGGAAAAAGCTTATCGAGTTGTCAAAAAAGAGAATTCTGCGCATGTTGAGATTAGTTGGAGTCTTGACAAACAACGTAAAGCTTATGAGACTTGGGAGCTTTCAAGTATTTTTTAAGAAGACAAGGTCATGACTTATTTTTCAATAGTATTCAAAATCTCCCTTTACAAAGTTATTCTTTTGATGCTGATTTGGGAAGGTGGATGTTAGAGTTTTAATAGAATATTATTTTAATAAATTTATATTTGATGAGAAATAAGAGTCTTCTTTAATTAGGGTTAGAAGTCTTCTTTAATGTATTTTTTTAGAGGAAGTTTCATGAGCAGAATGTCAAAGAAAAAACATTACTATTTCAGATGAATTTGAATTTAGAGCAATGATTGCTGAATTGCAGTGAATATTTTATGTTCTTGCTAATTTACAACATTCACCTAAAAATGTTGTGTCATTATAACTTTGTGATAATAGAGCAATATTATATATTGTTAAAAATTTGATATTTCATGTGAACCATCAAAATATTAGAAAGATAGTAAAATTTTATTTAAGAATACGATATAGTAATTCCACAAAACAATTCCAAGACATATATTCTCTAAAACTAAATGATTGTTAACCAACATATATGTATATATAGAAATCCAAAAGTAGGTAGCAATTAACAAATCATACTAAGAAACCAAAAAACTGTGAAGTTATATAAACTTCAGAAGAATGACAGGCTTGCTTATGTAATTAATTTGGGGGCAGTGGCTCCAGTTCTATTGCAACTTCCTTGCAGTTGGGGCAAAAATTTTTCTTCACAAGCCACTTTTTGATGCAGTGAAAATGAAATTTGTGGGTGCACTTGATTCTTCCAAGCACATCACCATTCTGAAACTCCTCCTTAATATTTATATATATACACATCAGAAAAAATTAATTAAAAACTAATTAATATATATATATATATATATTCCATGAAAATATATAAATAAATATCCATTAATCTGTACAATAATTAACTATGTATACATACAGATATATATATTATATATATATATTTACCAAGCATATGCTGCATTCCTCTGCAGCTTCTTCAGAAGAATGATGATTATAGTCTTCAGGCACCAAGGAATCCAATATGAGTTTTTCCGACAGTCCAGCATTATTTATGTTTGGCTCATTAGCCAAGGGTATCTGATAACATATGTATATTATATATTATTTTACGAGAATACAGAGAAAAAGATATCATATTGACAATACACTTCTTTATATGCATTAATATATATACTTACCTCTGTTATATTTACTCCACTAGTACCTTCATCCTGAAATAAAAGATATAATGGAAAAAGAATTAGGATACTATTTACCTTGTAATTCTGTTTAATATTAATATATATACCAAACCCTGAAGATCTATATATATATATTTCATCATTAATATCACCCTTTTCCTTTTTTTTTTTTTTTTTTTTTTTTTGAAGCAGGAGTTTTATGTGCTAATAATTAATTTAAAAAATCAACATGAGAGAGAGACAGGGAGAGAAGGGACAATTAATTAATTACATACCACAGGTAAATGGATCACTTCGACTGATAGAGAAAAAGTAACATATCCAGTAGGAGTTGGTATTGGATCCGTAATTGTTAGTAATTCCCTTCCAGAATAAGGAAAGACCTCTTCACAATCACAGTACTGATCTTCTTCCAGACGAGCATCAGTTTCCTCAGACTCGGGTGGTACTGTTCTCATCATTTTCCCACAATTGGGACATATTAAACCACCAGTAGCTGCTGCTCCTACACCGGTGCCACTTCCATCTCCACTTCCAGCTATATATATATATTAAAAGAAATCTTATGTTATATTGATCTAGGGTTTGAATGGAATTAAAGAGAGAGACACACACATATATACACAATTACCTTCATCAGTGGGATTAATAGAGAAAGGATCTGCCATCGAAGCTAGGTCGTCCTTGTTCGAAGAAGTTGAAATCTCTAGAAAACCTGGTTAATATATATATAACAGTGATCATATATATATCCATGATATTAGTTCTTTAAATATCCACAAAAGATACAGAAGAAGTAAGAATAGGGAAATTAAAAGTTTTAATTTCAAGATGCCTTCTGCTTGATAACAAAATTAACGAAAGATTCATAAGACAAGAAAAACCTGGAAACAAGAAAAGCAAGAACAACTCTATATATGAAAAGAAGGAAGTTAAAGATTTTACTCTCAAATTCTGTAGAGTTGAGAGAATGAAATGCCAACAATTGCGCTCTAAGAAGAAAAATGAGGCTGCAGGTTTTTTTATAGTGAGTAATACAGAAGATCCTAACATAAACACCATAAAAATATCCTAACTAATTACTTGATATTAATTTCTGAATTAGTGCACTCTTCTTGAATTTCTTTATCCAACCATAAAAATTCCTAATAGCGGGGGTATTTTGCTTTCTTTCTTTCTTTCTTTGTTACTGTGTTAAATGTTTAAATGTTTGGTTGAGGCCCTCTTACATTATTGTTGTTGAGAAAAATCTTACAAATTTTTTATTTTTTGCAGGCCGAAAAACTGGTCTGGAGTTAATGGATGTCGAGGGTTTGAAGAAGCTTAACAAAAACAAGAAATTGGTTGAAAAACATTATTAGAATTGATATAATTTAGTATTCAGATTTTACAAATATTGTAATATTAGAATGAAATTTTAAATGTTTTTATTATTCGAATTCTATGTATATTTTATAATTATAATGCAAATTTAAAATGTCTTATTATTCGGATTTTTTATATATTTTACTAGAAATATTATTATTTATTACTTTTATTGTTATTTGATTTATATATATTTAAAATGTTTTTTTAATTATATTTATATAAATTTTTAAGTATTTAATAAATAATTTAATAAAATTATTAAATTAAAAATAACAATAAAAATTAAAAAAAATAGTATAGCGACGGCCAAATCGATCGCAAATAGTGACGACCTGGACTGTCGCAAATCGATTGCAAATAGCGATAGCATGGACTGTGGCAATTTGATCGCAAATACCAACGGCTTTTTCCGTTACAAATCAGTCACAAATAGCGACGACTTTTTTCGTCACAAATTCATTGCAAATTGCGACGGCCTTTTTCGGTCGCAAATAATGATGGATTTCTGATCCGTTGCAAATCCATCGCAAATTGTGATTTGTGACAGATTTGCAACAGATTTAGCCGTCACAAATCTTGAATTTTATAGTAGTGTAGGATGCATAGATGTAACGGCCTTCCATATTTCATCTCAGTGAATGGCGTGACTAGCATCTGGGCATCAATATTTGAGAGCTGGGGAATTTGGATACCATGAAAAATTGAATCAAAATTTGTCTCATGTTGGGCCGTCTAAAAAAGAGAAGAAAAATACTCCACTGCCATTGCTGAAATATCTTGTGGTTTAGTCACAAACACCCACACTCCGATCACGAATTCACTAAATTCTATTGTTTTGGTGGCAGTGATTTGCGTGGTGGTGGAATACGTTGTGTTCCTATCCCCATGCATTAGCCAATTGGACTGAGATCTTTGTCTCCAAAACTCATTTTCAGCCTCTAGAAGTTCCTGAAGCTTAGTATTAAGAACTTTAATTCCCTCATCCTTATCCCCCATAACTTCCAGGTGCATAATTTTCTTTTGTAATTTTTTAATTTCTTTAGGGATCACACCAAATGTTCGACTGCTCCATCCATGCATGCATTTGGTGCTTCAGAGACTCCAAGGAGTCCAATATATCATTTGGCTGAGTCTCATGCACGCATCTCCAATTTTCTTCAATCAATTTGTTACAATTAGTATGTTGTAGCCACCATGGCTCCATGCGAAGAGGCCGATTGTGTCTCTACTGATGCGGGACCTGTGTTTGGGAGGTATTTAGGACAATGACATGATGATCTGACGAGGAGGTGGGAATCACAAACACAGTACCATGGTCAGAGTTACCCCGGAAGGCTGAATTTCCAAAACAGCGATCTAATTTAGCCCGAAGAGAAGCTGCACCTTGACTCCTATTCCACCACGTAAAACTGGCCTTTTCCATGTAGATCTCCGTAGAGCTGTAAACGAGTCGAGCCGAACCGAATATTGTTGGAGAAAAATAGGACATAAAGAAATGTAAGAAATAAACAGAACTTACTTCAAGGCGTGTATCGGATGTCACTTTCCTAAAGGCAATATTTGTCCTATACAATCTGCCTTTAGGATACAATGAAGATAAACAACTAGGAGAGTTGTAGATATATAAATTTTATTTATATATTTAAATATATAATTAAATATTATTTATATATTTTAAATATATATTTATATTTATATATTAAAATATTAAAAGATTCACCCCTTAGATGAGTGACACGTGACAACATCATAGCCATTGATTATCACTCACTCCATCTATAAATAGAGGGCAAATTCCCTCAAGAAATGTTACACACACACTCACTCTCCTCACACACTCCGGAAGCTGAGAAATTGAGAGATATTCGAAGGTTCCCGAACCTCTGTCGAAGTCGGCCCTTCCTCTCTGAATCCATTCCGAGACAAAGTCCTAAAGCCCATCGGAAGAAGAAATCAAATTGTTCGATAGATCGAGATCAAGCCCAAAAGCCCTCGAGATCGAATCCATTCCGAGATCCAGCCCAAAACGCCCCTCGGAAGAAAACAAATTCATTGGATCGAGACAAGCCCAAAACGCCTCTCGGATCCACGACGGATAGAATCAACGGATCCATAGAGATTAGACCCAAAATCTCATTTATTGTATAATTGTTGTATTCAATTACCATATTTCTTGTAATTCCGATTTTACAGGAAATAAAGAAATTTTAATTGTCTACAAATTTGGCACGCCTAGTGGGACAGTCTCTACCGTTCATCTCATTCCGTCAGAATATCCTTGAAATGGAGTCCAAGGACGACAATGTCAACAAAGGTGATTCAAGCAACGTCGTTGCAGGCACAAGCGTTGGTGGATCGACGTTCGAAACTTACGTTGGTCCTACCACACGAAGCAAAGGAAGAATGTTCGTTGATTTGCAGAAAAGATCGATTGGCGACACTTCCAAAAATTACGGTAATCCTTGTTTTGATGCTTCAACGCAGGATCAACCTAAAGGCGCTGTAGGAGGAATGGTTCGAAAGACGCTTGCAATGCTGGAAAATAAGTCTGTTGCAAACAATGACGAATCAGAAGATGAAGATTCCTTTGCGGATTCCATAGATGTTGTCCAAGAAGATCAAATGAGCAGCGATGACGACCTCGAGGATACCTTCGCAAATACCTCTGTCATGCCCGTTATGATGGCAGACGCGTCAACCATAGAAGAGCAATTGGCAAACCTAACGAAGTTGGTGGAAGGCCTTGCGATGCGGACAAAAAAAAAGATCGCATCATCAATCAATTGTTAAGTAACAATGGTGAGTCCAACAAACTACGCAAAAGGGGGCGTCGAAGAAGCAAACAAAGGTGTTTCCTTCAAGCAAGGGGAAGGTCCCCGAGACCATCAAAGTTGCTGAAAATCAATCAAAATACGTTGGCGGATCGGGTCCCAGACAACAAAAGACCATTCATGTTTCGTCAGACGGACTCATTCCTATTGATGAACTCAAGAATTTCATCGAAGGGACGATAAAGGATAAGTATGAAGGAAGTTCAAAATCTTCCTTCGCATATTCAAATCCGTATTCAAGGAGGATTGACAATTTGAAAATGCCTATAGGCTATCAACCTCCAAAACTACAACAATTCGACGGTAAAGGTAATCCTAAGCAACATGTTGCTCATTTTGTTGAAACATGCGGCAATGCAGGAATAGAAGGTGATCTCTTAGTCAAACAGTTCATTAGATCTCTCAAGGGAAACGCATTTGACTGGTATACCGACTTGGCTCCTGGATCGATTGACAGCTGGAATCAACTTGAAACAGAATTCCTAAACCGCTTCTACGAAGACTCGAGAAACCGTAAGTATGTTGGAGTTAAGTCACACCAAGCAGTGGAAAGACGAGCCTGTCGTCGATTACATCAATCGTTGGAGGAGTTTGAGCTTGGATTGCAGAGATCGATTGTGTGAAAAGTCTGCTATTGAGATGTGCATTCAAGGGATGCAATGGAGTCTTCAATACATCTTGAAAGGTATTCAGCCAAATACGTTCGAAGAATTGGCTACTCGCGGTCATGACATGGAGTTGAGCATCAAAACTCATGGAGATCAAGGGACCTTTGTTGCTGAACCACGTAAACGAGATAAACCAGACTTCAAGAAAACAAGTAAGTACCTACCTAAATCAGATGTAAAGGAGTCTCTCGCAGCAACGGTTGCTCCTATCAAAGTTGCAACAAAGGTAAATAGAAACGTTACAGAGAGAAGTAACGTTCAGTCAAGTTTGCCGAAAAGAAGACCGACGTTAGAAGAAAGACAAGAGAAAAGTTATCCATTCCTTGATTCAGACGTATCGGAAATGTTCGATGACTTGATGAATGCTGGTTTGATTGAGCTACCCGAAATGAAACGACCTCAGCAAGCAAAACAGACGAACGATCCAAACTACTGCAAATATCATCGTCTCATTAGTCATCCTATCGAGCAATGCTTTGTCTTCAAAAACAAAGTGATGGACTTGGCACGCAAAGGAGTAATAGTGCTGGAGGAAGAAAAGGTAACTGCTAATAAGATAAGTTCATGTTTTACGGTTCATGCGAGAAAAGGTTGACTGGTGAATGTTCTACAAAGGAAGATGAGTCTTCTCCAATGGTAGATAGTTTTACGACTTCAATAAACTTCACCGATGATGATTTGTTGTTGGGGTCAAAGCCACACAATAAACCTTTATTTGTATCTGGATACATATGTCAGAAGAGGATTAATCGAATATTGCTTGATGGTGGTTCTGCTGTCAACATTCTTCCCTTGCGAGTGTTGAAGGAATTTGATATTACGGTTGAAGAACTCTCACAAAGTCGCCTCATGATTCAAGGCTTTAATCAAGGAGGACAAAGAGCTGTTGGTGCAATAAGACTTGAACTCTTGGTTGAAGAAATGATTTCAAGTGTGCTCCTCCACGTAGTAGATTGCAAGACATCCTACAACATGTTGTTAGGAAGGCCGTGGTTACATGACAATGGTGTAGTACCATCAACGTTACATCAATGCTTCAAATATGTAAGTAATGGGGCAGTAAAGAAAGTTGTTGCAGATGACAAGCCTTTCACTGAAGCCGAAGCATACATTGCGGACGCAAAATTCTATTCTCATGGCAAGACTGCAACGATGCATCATGAAGACAATCCGACTTTCATCGAAGAAGCTTTATTGACAAAGAAAGTACTTACCAAAGCAAGTTTGCAAAAACAAGGTAATGATGAAGATAAAGCTTCCTCTTCCAATGTCTTGCGTTACGTTCCTAAATCAATGAGGAAGGAAGGAGAATCACCCTTCGTGAAAATCAAAGCATTAAGTGGCCTTACCATGCCATTGACAAAGATTGAAACAATCAAGCGGACAAATTCAATCCTCGAAGGTTTCAATACGACTGTAGAAGGTAAGAAAATTGAGCACGGTCATTTACCCGACAAGAGAACTGAAGAAGGCTTTGATCCTAATGCCCACAGATTGTTAGCAAAAGCAGAATATAATCATGAATCGAAAGGTATGTTAGGAAAACTTCCCATGACAGCAGAAGATGCAAAAATCAAAGACGACAAGAGGGGCGCGAGAAAGGTCACGACTTGGCCTTGGATATGTCCAACCTCCTCCTGTCCAGGATCACCATAAAACGTGCATCCAACTTTTTTGTGACTATGGAAGACGAAGAATCATGCATAGCGGGAGATTCATCTTTGATCGTTTGGGAAAAGACAATCCACAAACACCCAAGTTTAACGAAGAGTCTCAACAACGGGGGAAAGAAACAAAGGTAAAAAACATGGAGTGTCTTAACACCTCAAAGAAAATTTGGAAGTCCGAAAATTTTCCTTGTTGGGACAAAGTGCGCAGCAGGATTCCTTCACGAATGGTAAGACGTCGGATCCTTGTCGTAGATTGTGGAGCAGTATTGAAAGCAAAAATTCACACAATTATCTCTACTAATCTAAGGGAGGAAGATGAAGAAAGTGTAGGGTCATCATATCATATTACCATTGTTGACGAAAATGACGTCGAAGAAGAAGATGCAAAGGACGCTCCTCCAACTTGAGGAAGGTGTGAAGGCCACTGTTGATAAGTTGAAAGAAATCAACTTAGGGACTGAGGAAGATCGCAAGTCAATCTACATAAGTGCTCTTTTGTCCGCAGAGGAAGAGAAAGAGTATGTTGAACTTCTACATGAATTCAGAGACGTCTTTGCTTGGTCATACAAAGAGATGCCCGGGCTAGATCCAAAGGTTGTTGTTCATCATTTGGCCACCAAGCGAGGGGCAAGACCGGTGAAACAAGCTCAACGTCGTTTTCGACCTGAATTAGTCCCATCAATAGAAAATGAAGTAAACAAACTTATCGAAGCAGGATTCATACGAGAAGTCAAGTATCCCACATGGATATCTAGCATTGTACCTGTCGGAAAGAAAAACGGACAAATTCGAGTTTGTGTTGACTTCAGAGATTTGAACAACGCTTGTCCGAAAGATGATTTTCCACTTCCTATTACAGAATTAATGGTCGATGCTACAACTGGACACGAAACATTATCCTTCATGGATGGATCGTCTGGATATAATCAAATTCGCATGGCAGTTGAGGATGAAGAAAAGATCGCATTCAGAACCCCCCAAAGGTATCTTTGCTACAAAGTAATGCCGTTTGGATTAAAAAATGTTGGGGCAACTTACCAAAGAGCAATGCAAAAGATCTTTGATGATATGTTACATAAACATGTTGAATGTTATGTGGATGACTTAGTTGTAAAATCAAAAAGACGACAAACTCATCTTGAAGATTTGAAGAGTGTTTTTGAACGACTTGTCGTTACGAGTTGAAGATGAATCCTTTGAAATGCGCACTTGGTGTCACTTCTGGAAAGTTCCTTGGCTTTATCGTACGTCAACGAGGAATTGAGATTGATCAAGCTAAAGTTGATGCAATTTTGAATATGCCTGAACCACGCAATTTGCATGAAGTGAGAAGTTTACAAGGTAGATTAGCGTACTTGCGTCGCTTCATCTCAAATTTGGCTGGTAGATGTCAACCATTCAGTCGATTGATGCGAAAGAATGAACCTTTCAAATGGGACGAAACATGTAGCAACGCTTTCAAAAGCATAAAGTCTTACCTGGTGAAATCTTCGATACTGCTTGCACCAACTTCCGGAAAACCGTTGTTGCTTTACATTGTTGCTCAAGAACGTTCCGTCGGAGCTTTACTTGCCCAAGAAAATGATAAAGGTAAAGAAAATGATTTGTACTATTTGAGTCGCATGATGACCCCCAACGAACTGAATTACTCTCCAATTGAAAAGCTTTGTTTGGCGCTGATGTTTGCAATTCAGAAGTTGAAGCATTATTTTCAAGCTCATACAGTAAAGTTAATTTCCAAAGCGAATCCAATCAAGTATGTAATGACAAAGCCGGTATTGTCCGATCGCTTAGCAAGGTGGTACCTGCAATTGCAACAGTTTGATATAATTTACATACCTCAAAAGGCGGTGAAAGGACAAGTTTTGGCGGATTTCTTAGCCGATCATCCTATACCAGCGTGAGTGGGAATTGGTGATGATTTACCAGACGAAGATGTTCTTCGATTGAAGTTATGCCTCCGTGGAAAATGTATTTTGAAGCGGCACATCGAAATGGTTGCGGCATTGGAGTAGTCTTTATTACACCCGATGGAGATGTTCTACCGTATTCTTACTCTCGACGCAACAATGCTCCAACAATATGGCAGAATACCGGGCTCTTATTCTTGGTTTGGAGATGGCCGTTGATATGAAACAGCTACAACTTAACGTCTATGGAGACTCAAAGTTGGTCATCAACCAACTTCTTGGTGATTACGAAGTAAAGAAGATTGAATTGGTTCCTTACCATCAATACGCTAAGAGACTAATAGGATGGTTGGGCGATGTATCTCTCAAACATGTTCCAAGGAAAGATAATCGGCAAGCGGATGCATTAGCTAAGTTAGCTTCAGTCCTTGCATCGTTAAAATCAAGTATTCAAATATCTGTTTGTCAAGATTGGGTCGTTCCTCCACTATTCGACGACGATGACGTTGGTGACGACGATGATTTTCAACTCGTTGTCAATGCTATTTCCGTTGTTGAAGAGAAAGACTGGCGTCTACCAATTATTGATTTCTTGGCATATGGTATCCTGTCGTCGGATGCAAAGAAAAGAAGTGACATTCGGCGACGTGCACCAAGATTTGTCTATTTCAATCAAGTACTCTACCGATGTTCATTTGAAGGAGTATTGCTACGATGTTTAGCAAACGATGAAGTGAAACAAACGTTAGAAGAGGTACATTCTGGAGTTTGCGGAGCTCATCAATCCGGACCAAAATTGCATTTTCGAATCAAGAGGATGGGGTACTATTGGCCTACCATGGTGAAGGATTGTCCGGATCATGCTCGAAGATGTCAAGCTTGTCAATTCCATGCAAACTACCTCCATCAACCGCCTGAACCATTACATCCGACAGTTGCATCATGGCCGTTTGACGCATGGGGACTTGACGTAGTTAGTCCATTACCTCCGTCGTCTGAAGGACATCTCTACATCCTTGCGACCCATTGATTTTTCTCAAAATAGGCGGAAGTTACTGCATTGAAGGAAGTAAAAAAGGAGAATGTCGTGAACTTCATTCGCGTAAACATCATATTCCGTTATGGAATTCCAAGATACATCATTACTGACAATGGTAAGCCTTTCCGCAACAATCTCGTAAAACAGCTTTGCGACAAATTTGAGTTCAAACAATTCTTCTCATCAATGTATTATGCACCCGCAAATGGTTTAGTTGAAGCATTCAACAAAACACTTTGTAATTTGTTGAAGAAAGTAATTGTCAAGTCAAAGAAAGATTGGCATGTGAGGATTGAAGAAGCTTTGTGGGCATATCGCACAACGTTTCGCACTCCTACGCAAGCAACTCCTTATGCATTGGTTTATGGTGTGGAGGCTGTTCTACCGCTAGAACGTCAAATACCTTCATTAAGAATAGCAATTCAAGAAGAACTTACCAACGAGGACAATGCTCACCTGCGCTTGGAAGAGTTTGAAGTGTTGGATGAAAAGAGGTTAGAAGCACAACAAAGATTGGAATGTTATCAAGCTCGTCTGTCCAAAGCCTTCAACAAAAAGGTAAACATCCGTTCCTTTCAAGTTGGTGACATGGTGCTTGCAGTGCGAAGGCCGATTATCTTTCCCCAAAAGATCAAGAAACTTGAAGCAAAGTGGGATGGTCCTTATGTTGTAGTCGAAGTATACTCAAGTGGGTCGTATAAGCTCGCTGACAAAGATGGTGTTGAAGTTGGACCAATCAACGGGAAATACTTGAAACGCTACTATGCTTGAAAGTGAAAAAGTCCTCCTTGACATACGAGGTTAAACTGCAAGTTACTCCTTGATATGAGTTTAAACTATCCGCAAAATTCGAAGAAGCCTCCTTGATACGAGTGTAAACCGTCTGCAAAGTTTAAAAAAAAACTCCTTGACACTAGTGTAAACTGTCTACATGTTCAAAGAAGCTCCTTGACGCACGAGCTAAAAACTGCATGTTACTCCTTTGATGTACGAGTTGAAACTACAAATTTGAACTACGTTCGGCTTGATCCTTTACGGGATACGTAGGCAGCTTAGAAAGAAATATTCTAAGTTCAGCCCTAACATAAAAAAAAAAAAAAAATCCTCATAACATTAAAAAAAAAAAAAAAAAAAAAAAAAAAAAATCGTAAAATATGTATATAAAAAAAAAGAATTTGCAGTGAAAAAAAAAAAAAAAGGAAAACGCTGCACACACAAAAAAAAAAAAAAAAAAAAAAACAAAAAAAAAAAAAAAAAAAAAAAAAAATTAAACTGCATTATTTAAAAAAAAAAAAAAAAAAAAGGGACTAAAAAAAAATACAATTGATATTTTATTCATCTTGAGAATTTACAAGGATATTAGGCCCAGTTTGTATAACTGGATTACAAAATAAGCCTATCTAAACCTTGTTGATGAAGCCCAGTCCGTCTTCTATTAAGAGCATTTTCATTCTGGTAAAAAAAAAAAAAAAAAAAAAAAAAAAAAAAAAAAAAGTCAGCCCATACAAAAAAAAAAAAAAAAAAAGATCAAACAGAATGGGCAGCCCCAAATAAAAAAAAACGAGTCCAAACAAAAGGGGACTCCAAAAAAAAAAAACAACAATAAAGAAAGAAGGGCCCGTACAAAAGAATATTGGCCCAACAACAAAAAAAAAAAAGAAATTGGCCCATATAAAAGAAATTATATTGGTCCACAAAAAGCTCGTTCAAAAAAAAAAGAATATTGGCCCACACAAAAAAAAAAGAAATTGGCCCATATAAAAGAAATTATATTGGTCCAAAAACAATTGGCTCGTACAAAAAAAAAATATTGGCCCACACACCAAAAAGATAAAGTTGGCCCACACATAAAAAGAGATATATATGAGTCCAAACAAAAAAATAAATAAATAAATATTTGAGGCCCACATACAATAAAACAAAAAGCAATTTGGCAATTGTTGAATATGCCTTCCACATGAAGCTCGATGATGATAATATGTTATGGACGAGCATCATTTGGAGGGATTTGTTATGATCAGAATACACCTACCGAAACAAGTTGTTGGGTCATCAAGTGCTTCATCATGACGTGAAGTCGGGATTTGAGGATAATATTTTTGTAGCCGATTCACTTGTCTTCACTTTCCATGTTCGGCGGTTTTGGTGAAGTCGGTGATGTGTTGAAAATACTCTCTCCGAACCAAACTCGTGAACGTGATTATCATGGCATATAGACCATTGAGAAATACTTACCATTTTCTTCAAAACCCCCGCACCGAGGGCTGACCGCGAATTATCCATAATAATGTTGCACAAGATAGAACTTTAGAAGGAAGTACAATGGCTCTGGCACAACGCACATTTCATGGTCTTCGCTCTTCACCCAGCTGGTATCTTAGAGCTATTTGGGGTTGTCCGAAATATTTGAACATGCCAAGAGACGTGATAAAGTAGCTAGGAACTTGGACACTCAAGTTAATTCTTCCGGATCGCTGCTTCCAATTTTTGGTCAAAGTTTGACAATCACCGAGAATACTTCTTGTTGATGCTTACTTTCAAACTTGGGTCGATGGTAACTCCATGTTTGGAGAAGGAAATAATTGTTGAACAACTACCGAATTCAAGAAAGCATTTGTTAGCTAGCAATCAAGGCAGCCATGGAATCTACTGCTTCAGCTACATGGGTTCTTTAAACCAGAGTGTTAGTTAATCCTACAAAAAAAAAAAAAAAAAAAAAAGAAAAGGGTGTTTGCATGTAGGCCTTGACAACACATCCCATATCTTTAATGGAGGAATATTGAAGTGGTCCCCTCTTCTCCACTACTTTTATATACAATATATATATATAATATATAAATATATATATATATATATAGCAGTAAGCATCTTGTATGTCAACAAAATTAAAAAAATGCATTCACTCTTGTATTTGCTTCCTGATCCACCTCACGTTTAGGGAATTGGACGATGAACACTCCAGAGAACGTAACTCGTACAAAGATCTCTCAGAGAGTTGTCGGACATAGCCTTCAATCCCCGTTTTTGGACAAAGAACGTAGTGGTCATGCTCAGCAACTCTGCACAATCAAACTACTACCCGAGGTTGGGAGAATTTATCTAATTCCGCATTGTTGAACGTGAGTAATCTACATCAATCGAAAGCAAGAAGTGTAAATCTCCGAAAAGATGGCGGCAATGTTGGGAGTGATGGTTGCTTGCAACATATGGGGCATTGATGTTTTGAAATTAATCTTATCTCTGCCCGAAGTTGGTTGAATCAATCGTATGGTTTTGATAAAAAAAAAATTGCTCTCCATTCTGCTTCATTTGGTGGATCTGTAATGCGGTTGATGTTGTCAAGATTCTTTTAGCTGTAACATTGGTGTTCGTGCTTGTCGTCTTTTGTCTCCACCGGCGATAGTGAACAAGCGGATGAAAAAAAAAAAAGGTTTTCCGCAGAAGCTGTAAAAGAAAGAAAACGATATACCTATCTTTGTTTTGAAATCAACTACTCAAAGGAACGTAGTCGCTTATCATCATCTCCAATGGCTCCAAGTTCTCGTGCATGTTGCAGCATTAATGGTTGCCAAATATTCCCATGTTGTTGTTGTTACCAGTAATAATCTCCGAAATACTAACATCGATGTTGAATCGGCTATGATTGTTGCAAAATCGTTGATCCTAGTTGAACCGATAAACCGATCTCCTCTCTTCATGCAATTAAATGTTGAGCTAAAAAAAAAAAAAAAAAAAAAAGGAGAAAAGATTCTACAATGGCAAAAGACTACCAGATTGCATCATCTGTCTTGTTACTTCAATCGGGCCCCTTTCAATAGTGAGCATAAAAAAAATATTCTCAGCAATACATGGCTGTTTCTCCAGTGGATGATGGATGGGGAGAAATTGACGACTGAAAAAAAAAAAAAAAAAAAAAAAAGAGAAACAAATGATAAAGACTCACCTTTGTTAATCGACAAAATCGAAGGCAAATTCCAATTCTTCGATGATTTTGAACAAAGATTTAAGATAATTTATCGAGACTTCAATGATGATGAAAGTATGGAGGGTGCCCTTCATATAGACCTTCTCGGAGTCCTAGTAGGACTATATTCCAAATCATATTTATCTTTTAAGTTAAATCAAATTAATTCAAATAAATATTTGATTCAAAATTTGTATATATATATCTATCCAAAATTGATACGATATATATATCTCTAAGATTTTTGGAACTTATTCCGAGACAAATTCTTCAATCTCGTGAACAAGTCCAAAAAGGGGCAATTTGTAGATATATAAATTTTATTTATATATTTAAATATATAATTAAATTTTATTTATATATTTTAAATATATATTTATATTTATATATTAAAATATTAAAAGATTCACCCCTTAATGAGTGACACGTGGCAATATCATAGTCATTGATTATCACTCACTCCATCTATAAATAGAGGGTAAATTCCCTCCGGAAATGTTACACACACACTCACTCTCCTCACACACTCCGGAAGCCGAGAAATTGAGAGATATTCGAAGGTTCCCGAACCTCTGTCGAAGTCGGCCCTTCCTCTCTGAATCCATTCCGAGACAAAGTCCTAAAGCCCATCGGAAGAAGAAATCAAATTGTTCGATAGATCGAGATCAAGCCCAAAAGCCCTCGAGATCGAATCCATTCCGAGATCCAGCCCAAAACGCCCCTAGGAAGAAAACAAATTCATTGGATCGAGACAAGCCCAAAACGCCTCTCGATCCAAGACGACGATAGAATCAACGGATCCATAGAGATTGGACCCAAAATCTCATTTATTGTATAATTGTTGTATTCAATTACCATATTTCTTGTAATTCCGATTTCACAGGAAATAAAGAAATTTTAATTGTCTACAAGAGTAGTTGATGTTTTCCGGAACTTTTGATTTATGTTATTCCTATTGTTGATTCATCTATTCTGCATATCTATATCAACAATATATATAGATAAAAATGACATACGATATATCTTTTAGATAAAGATATATCCCTCCCGATAAACATATCTTTTCGGATAATTTATTATTTAAAATAATATATTATCTTTAATAGATATCCTTTCGTAATCAAACTCTTCTGAGTTTTGATTCATTGAACCAGAGAACCACTATCGGAACTATTTTGAAAATGTTCCAACAATCCCCCACCATTTTCAAAATAAACATTCACAAAAATTCTGTAAGTTATATGCATAAATCTTGCGATTTGAACCTTTACTTAGTGAAAGATCAATACAATATATCTAAACAAATTGGTAGTAAAAACTTTGAACCAAATGTCTTTATTGATATATTGTAGATACAATCACACATAAAACTTATTACATGAAAACACTGCTCAAATTGAATGACACTAGTTTATAGTCTTGTGTCTGTATCCTTCATGAGTGTATAGAATAAAGCCTTTGAATTCTTTGAAGTGACTAACTTCACACTCATATAGGTGAATCTATATCAAGTACCCTGCATCTATGGCACTTTGACAATTTTTCTTGTCTTTATCTTCCTTTGACAAGTTGTCCTATAGATTCATTAAGAATTTAAAATTCACCCTCCTTTCAATGCAGATACCAAGCATTAATCAACCTTGGGATGAAAAATAAATAAAACATAATGCTTGCAATTACACTAATGACATACTTTTACTCTTTGAACTTGAGACTTGGCGTAGTACCAGCGTCAAGTAGAGGTTCTGTCATGGGTAATTTGATGAAGTAGGCTTTAAACCATCCCTTTTAATCTTTATTTACAACCTTTCTTGTTAAGACTTTGTAAATAAATCTGTTAGATTATTGTTTATTGCACATAATCTAACAGAGAATAAATCTCTAAGTAACTATAACAGAATTTAGATTCAAATTTCATATTGCATATGCATTTACATTGCATATTTCAACAATGATACCACTCTGCTTTTTACTTCTTTAATATAAAGGGTTTCATTTGATTTATTTATTTTAAATGAATCCCTCCTGCAATAGATTATGACATATATCTTTATATCTATAAGAATATCAAAATATTCAACTTTCCGATCAATCAAGACTACTGTCAATTTCCTTTTAGAATGAATCTTAGGAATATGACATTTTAATTATCCAATATATTTAACAGTAACTATTTTTCAAATAATTATTTACATTACCTTTGTTTATTGATTCTCAACTTTTATTTTACCTCTTTGATATGGATATTTCTTCCTGCTGGAATCCACTAATTCTCCTTCAAAGCTTTTAACTTTCTGTCATCCGATATAACTTTCCATCCTTGACACTATTGTTCTTATTTGCAAATATTGCCTTTAGATTGTTGGAGAAAAATAGGACATAAAGAAATGTAAGAAATAAACAGAACCGACTTCAAGGCGTGTATCGGATGCCACTTTCCTAAAGGCAATATTTGTCATATACAATCTGCCTTTAGGATACAATGAAGATAAACAACTAGGAGAGTAGTTGATGTTTTCCAGAACTTTTGATTTATGTTATTCCTACTGTTGATTCATCTATTCTGCATATCTATATCAACAATATATATAGATAAAAATGACATACGATATATCTTTTAGATAAAGATATATCCCTCCCGATAAACATATCTTTTCGGATAATTTATTATTTAAAATAATATATTATCTTTAATAGATATCCTTTCAGAATCAAACTCTTCCGAGTTTTGATTCATTGAACCAGAGAACCACTATCGGAACTATTTTGAAAATGTTCCAACAAGCGTGTATCGGATGCCATTTTCCTAAAGGCAATATTTGTCCTATACAATGAAGATAAATAACTATGAGAGTTTTTGAGGTTATGCAGAACTTTGATAGTATGTTATTCATATTGTTGATATTCATATCATTCCGCATATCTATATCAACAATATATATAGATATAAAAGACATACAATATATCTTTTAGATAAAGATATATCCCTCCCGATAAACATATCCGAATATCGGAAATTTGAGCTCGTTCGATTAAGTGTTCAAATACTATTCGAGTTCGCTCGTTTAATAATTCAAGCCAAAACTTTTGTTCGAGTTCGTTCGATTATTTGTTTATAAAGCTCGAGTGCGTGCTCGAGTTCGCTCGTTTAACTTTCAAGCATACTCGAGCTCGAGTTCGTTCGATTATTTGTTTATAAAGCTCGAGTTCGAGCTAAGTTCGTGAACTATGACACTTTTTTTTTTTTCTTTTTTTATTTAAATAATATATATAAAAATTATAATAAAAAAAATTAATAATATGTTCGCGAACGCTCGATTATGTTCGTGAACAGTGTTCAAGTAAGCTCGAAAATTAATCGAGCCTAAAAATTTGTTCGAGTTCGGTTCGATTAATAAACGAACGAGTTCGAACCGAGTATAAATGAGCTCGAACGAGCTTTGTTCGCGAACAGCTCTTGATCTCAAATAGCTCGATCAAGTAGATCAACAACATGCCAAAAACTATTCATTTGATGAATAGGTCTCCCTAATTTATTGTTAGTTTCATAGGGATATAGAAGTTCATTAAAGTCCCCTATGATACACCAAGGTAAATGTTTGTGCTCCCCAATACATTCCAATAGTAACCAAGACTGCTTTCATTGCGTAACATTCCAGTGACCGTAGAATCCGGTTAAAAAACATCCTCTGCTAGGCAACAAATTCTCAATCTAGATGTCAATATGCCCCTGCGAAAAGCTTTGCAATGTAACATTCAAATGGCTTCGCCACATCATAATTAAACCACCACCCATTCCAACTCGATCCACCAAGACACCATTTTGAAATCATAACTGCATTTTTAAAGAAAGAAAATTGCGTTGAAGTAATCTAGTTTCCATAAGAAAAACAATAACAGAATTTTGGGATCTAATGAGGGCTTTTAACTCATGAATTGTGCGGGGGATCCCAATCCCGGCAATTCCAGCTTAAACAACTCATTGCGATTGGAGAGGTTGCGAAGCAACTACCGCCGTTGAGAGTTTCTTCTTCTTAGAAGCTGTTGACTTCGAACTTTGCATCGAACCCTTTGTCATCTCTTGGGTTTCTCATTTCCTAGGAGTTAACACTGCAGTAGAACCATTTGACCCCTCACCTACATCCTTCTTTGGGCTTGATGCAGGGACAATAGTCTGGTGATCTGCTCCCTCTTTGTGAACAATCCTAGGAGTAGATTCCATATGCACACTCAAGTCAATTCCCCTTGCGTCGTATCCTCCTGATTCATGGAATCAGTGGAGGGAGTGTATGAAAAGATTTGTTCCAAAGTCACGTGATCTACCCCACCCATCTAGGAACCGTAGGATAAATTCTTAATATCCAACTCCCCCTTGGTGCTTGAGAACAATTCCTATATCTGTGGCCAATAAGCCCACTGTAGAAACAAAATTGGGTAAATGTTCATATTTCAACAAACCTGCATGCATGCATGCATCCATCTAGGGTATAAATTCAGAATATCCGATTTAAGGGTTTGGTAATATCAATCAAAACCCTAAATCTGAAGAATTTGGTACCCAGAATCTTGTCTTCATGTAGTGGATGGTTTGACAAGAGTCTAACATTTTATATAGCTTCATGCCTACCTCCATAGTTTAGCAGTAGCGTGGTAATCCCATCAGTAAAACCCAAAAGAACTCCTTCTTCAAACAGTCTGGGGATGTCATAGCCAGAGCGGATCGGGGCTGCAAGAGTAGCAAAATGTTTTCAAAGTTCCATGGTCCATTGCCGAGAAAACATAATCAACTGTTTCTTGCGAACCAAAAAATATTTGATAAAAAGTATCATCTCTTTTTGAATTGAGAAAGATCCACATCACCATGCCCTTCCCATAGCCAGTTTGAAGCCCTAAAAATTAATTGTTTTGCCGCCAGGGATATGCATCAGCACGCTGAGATCTTCTTCCTTGATACCCTCATTTATGTCAAGATCATCCAAGAGTAGAAAACCCTGTTCTCAATCATTGAGATCCACATTACATAGCTGTTTGAGAATTGCGTCATCCATTTTTCCAGTAACAATACGTAACGATAGTGATTACTACCATAAGCGGTAACCAAAGAGAAACAAGCTATCAAAGAATCCAAATCTTAATCAGAAATCACTCGTCGGAGAAAGCCGTCGTAGATCCAAAATCTCTGCGATACTCAAGATACGAATCTTGAGAGAGAACTCCCACAAATTGTGAGAGTAATTAGCACCTATTTAATGAGTTATGTTTAATCTAAAATAGTTTATAATTTTGTCTTTCATTACTAATCCCAACAAAAAAAAAGATATATATTTTACTATTATTAGTAATAATGACTAATCTCTTTTTATTCAACTTAATGCTCTTCCATTGGAGGTTAGTGGCATGTGTCATCATAAAACATAAAATAAAAAAATAAAATTAGAGCAATACAATTAATCATTAAGATTGAAGTTAGAACTCAATTGATCGAAAATGCCCCTTACCAAGTTCATTTCTATATCACTTTTCTCTTCTTCTCCACTCCTCCTTCCCCATGCTATTAATTTCATCGATGTAATCTGCGGTAGACGATACCAAGACCGGCGTCATCTTTGACATGGGCAGAACCCTAACTCTCCCTTGTTATTGATTTTCCCCATACTCGAGAAAAAAGCTTATCGAGTTGTCAAAAAAGAGAATTCTGCGCATGTTGAGATTAGTTGGAAGTCTTGACAAACAACGTAAAGCTTATGAGACTTGGGAGCTTTCAAGTATTTTTTAAGAAGACAAGGTCATGACTTATTTTTCAATAGTATTCAAAATCTCCCTTTACAAAGTTATTCTTTTGATGCTGATTTGGGAAGGTGGATGTTAGAGTTTTAATAGAATATTATTTTAATAAATTTATATTTGATGAGAAATAAGAGTCTTCTTTAATTAGGGTTTAGAAGTCTTCTTTAATGTATTTTTTTAGAGGAAGTTTCATGAGCAGAATGTCAAAGAAAAAACATTACTATTTCAGATGAATTTGAATTTAGAGCAATGATTGCTGAATTGCAGTGAATATTTTATGTTCTTGCTAATTTACAACATTCACCTAAAAATGTTGTGTCATTATAACTTTGTGATAATAGAGCAATATTATATATTGTTAAAAATTTGATATTTCATGTGAACCATCAAAATATTAGAAAGATAGTAAAATTTTATTTAAGAATACGATATAGTAATTCCACAAAACAATTCCAAGACATATATTCTCTAAAACTAAATGATTGTTAACCAACATATATGTATATATAGAAATCCAAAAGTAGGTAGCAATTAACAAATCATACTAAGAAACCAAAAAACTGTGAAGTTATATAAACTTCAGAAGAATGACAGGCTTGCTTATGTAATTAATTTGGGGGCAGTGGCTCCAGTTCTATTGCAACTTCCTTGCAGTTGGGGCAAAAATTTTTCTTCACAAGCCACTTTTTGATGCAGTGAAAATGAAATTTGTGGGTGCACTTGATTCTTCCAAGCACATCACCATTCTGAAACTTCTCCTTAATATTTATATATATACACATCAGAAAAAATTAATTAAAAACTAATTAATATATATATATATATATATATTCCATGAAAATATATAAATAAATATCCATTAATCTGTACAATAATTAACTATGTATACATACATATATAAATATATATATATATATATATATATATATATATATATTACCAAGCATATGCTGCATTTCTCTGCAGCTTCTTCTGAAGAATGATGATTATAGTCTTCAGGCACCAAGGAATCCAATATGAGTTTTTCCGACAGTCCAGCATTATTTATGTTTGGCTCATTAGCCAAGGGTATCTGAAAACATATGTATATTATATATTATTTTACGAGAATACACAGAGAAAAAGATATCATATTGACAATACACTTCTTTATATGCATTAATATATATACTTACCTCTGTTATATTAATGATATAATATGAGGTAGGAGTTGTTATTCGATCCGTAATTGTTAGTAATTCCCTTCCAGAATAAGGAAAGACCTCTTCACAATCACAGTACTGATCTTCTTCCACACGAGCATCAGTTTCCTCAGACTCGGGTGGTACTGTTCTCATCATTTTCCGACAAATGGGACATATTAAACCACCAGTAGCTGCTGCTCCTACACCGGTGCCACTTCCATCTCCACTTCCAGCTATATATATATATATTAAAAGAAATCTTATGTTATATTGATCTAGGGTTTGAATGGAATTAAAGAGAGAGACACACACATATATACACAATTACCTTCATCAGTGGGATTAATAGAGAAAGGATCTGCCATCGAAGCTAGGTCGTCCTTGTTCGAAGAAGTTGAAATCTCTAGAAAACCTGGTTAATATATATATAAAAGTGATCATATATATCCATGATATTAGTTCTTTAAATATCCACAAAAGATACCGAAGAAGTAAGAATAAGGAAATTAAAAGTTTTAATTTCAAGATGCCTTCTGCTTGATAACAAAATAATTAACGAAAGATTCATAAGACAAGAAAAACCTGGAAACAAGAAAAGCAAGAACAACTCTATATATGAAAAGAAGGAAGTTAAAGATTTTACTCTCAAATTCTGTAGAGTTGAGAGAATGAAATGCCAACAATTGCGCTCTAAGAAGAAAAATGAGGCTGCAGGTTTTTTATAGTGAGTAATACAGAAGATCCTAACATAAACACCATAAAAATATCCTAACTAATTACTTGATATTAATTTCTGAATTAGTGCACTCTTCTTGAATTTCTTTATCCAACCATTATCTTTGGATCTCTTTTTTTTTGGTGGGGTCGATATATTGAAAATTCTGTAGATATATATTCTCCACCCAAATCAAAACGTTTATGTTGGAGCATTTTGTGATATCACCAAAGTATGCAAATTGAAGAAAGGCAAACTAAGATAGTCTTTACTCAATTTAATTTGGTTTTGTGCAATTACAAAGTTATTATTGTCTTTTAACTATAAAATCTAGTTGATGATTGTTTGTAATAATATAGAGGATATCAATGACATGTCTCCTGCAGGATCAAATTTGAATTAAAAGCTCTCAAGTAGTTTTTAGGAACATAAAGTCATCACTTATTTTTCAATAATATTTAAATTCACTTTTTACAATGTTATTCTGATACTAATTGGGGAATGTGTGAAGAAACCCTAACATGAATTTGAATTTAGAGCAATGATTGTTATGGCTGCTGAATTGCAATATTGGATCGATATTCTATGTTCTTGCTAAATTACATTATTTAAATACAAAAACTGTGCCATTATCACAAAGTGATAATAGAGTAACATTATATTATATATTGTTGAAAATTAGGTATTTCATGATCCGACAAAATATATATAGAGTTTGATTGTCATTTTCTTCGAACGAGCATGATACGGCCATTACTAATTACTTCTCAATTGTCTAAACTTTTGTTCAAGCTAACTTGAGGGGATGTTACGACCTACATTTTAATTTTAACAATAAAGATATTTCTCATAATATATTTTTGAAATATCATGAAAATACAGTTAAAAAATATTAAGAATATAGTAAAATTTTATTCAAAAACACGATATAGTAATTCCATAGAACAATCTCAAGAGCCAACATATATGTATATTAGAGCTGTAAACAAACCAAACTGTTCGCGAACAAAGCTCGTTCGAGCTTGGTCAAGCTCGTTCGTTTATTAAACAAACCAAACTCAAACAATTTTTTAAGCTCGATTAATTTTCAAGCTTACTCAAATAGTGTTCGCGAACATAATCAAGCGTTCCTGAACAAATTATAAATATTTATATATTATTTAAAAAACTCTAATATTTAAATTAGTATATATATATAAGTTTTTTCTCCCATTTTCAATAATCTATAGTGACGGCTCTCATTTCTTTACTTTTTTTAGAGTCTAAACTCAACTCTCCTTCTACCTTTTTGACAAACCCTAAAAAAAGTGGTGGTTCCGCTTCCTTTACTTTTTCCCAGAGCTATAATCAAATCAAGTTGTTCCTGAACAAAACTCGTTTGTTTATTAAACAAACCAAGCTCAAACATTTTTTTAAGCTCGATTAATTTTCAAGCCTGCTCGAAGCTCGTTCGAAAATTAAACAAACCAAGCTCAATCTTCAAATGTTCGATTTGACTTGACTCGTTTATAGCCCTACAATATATATAGAAATCCAAAAGTATGTAGCAATTAACAAATCATACTAAGAAACCAAAAAAAAGTGAAGTTATATAAACTTCAGAAGAATGACAGGCTTGCTTATGTAATTAATTTGGGAGCAGTGGCTCCAGTTCTATTGCGACTTCCTTGCAGTTGGGGCAAAAAAATTTCTTCACAAACCACTTTTTGATGCAGTCAAAATGAAATTTGTGGGTGCACTTGATTCTTCCAAGCACATCACCATTCTGAAACTTCTCCTTAATATTTATATATATACACATCAGAAAAAATTAATTAAAAACTAATTAATATATATATATATATATTCCATGAAAATATATAAATAAATATCCATTAATCTGTACAATAATTAACTATGTATATATACAAATATAAATATATATTTACCACGCATATGGTGCATTGCTCTGCAGCTTCTTCAGAAGAACGATGAAAGTCTTCATATTTATATATTACATATATATGAACTGGATGTAAATTTTGAAATTTTGTCAAGTTCTTTATTGAAAAAGTATTCTCCTTTATCTTTAAATTCTCTTTTAAATCTCAAATTTTCTCAACTTTTCACTATTACTGTTGATACTTTCATAATATTGGAGGAAAAAATATCATTAAGCTTTTTCTTTTACATAAATATGTGGAAATATTTATGGAAATCACATATATATATATATATATATATATATATATTTCCTTATTGAAAATTTTTATTATGGTCACTAAATAGACCAAAAACAACTCTTCTAAGAGACACGATTTGACTCAACAGATTTCTTTAAATATTATTAATTATCAAAAAAATGTATATATGGCGCCTAAAACAAATTGGTAGATTCTTATCAACAATTTAGGAGTTTGGCTTCTCTTAAATAATGTCTCGAATTTTAACTTTGTGAATGGAAAAATGAGTGTAGAGAGCTTTTTCTCCTAAAAGAGGTCCGACAAAGTTCAATTATAGATTAGTAAGAATTCAAAGTGACTATGGAATATTGAGAGATTATTCCAAAAACCAATTATTACACTTTTCGAAAAAAATAAATAAATCTCATATAGTTTCACTTGGTAACCGTGTTTTTTAAACTTTTATGAGAAACGACTAAATTTAATGTAATATATTAAAAGAACAAAAATATATAAAACTTTTCTTTCTTTTTTTTTTTAAACTTTTATAAAAAAAAAAGTATTTTTTTAATGGTAAAGTATTAATTTAAGAATACTATAAACAAAAAGAAAAATATTACTAATTGTACAAAATAGAAAAATGAAAGGGGTTTAGTTAATAGTAAAGTGTCACGAAGTGTTTCTCCTCGCAGCCTATTAGAATAAACATTTAATTTTTTTTCTCTAAGTGTCAAGCATACAGTAATGACACTTGTGTGGAATTGGGAAATTTAACAAAAGTAAGCAACAACACAAGCAAGTTCAGGCAAATCAGTCCAACCTTTCTATATTAATAAATAGATAAGGATGAGCACCTATGAACAATGGTTGCTCAGCCAACACAAGGCCAACGGTAGAATACAATGTGCACACCTATTCTATCTAACTCGCAATTGTTTATCTATTGCAACGCTTGCTCTCTGCCAATGCTGGCACAACCGCTCCAATTTATAGCCACAACTAGGGTTGGTAGATCTTAGGGTTGTCCCTCATGGACCACAACTCATCTTCTGTCATCCGAACCTTCTAGGAATCGTACAAGGACTAGGATTCCAATTCATGCACCATTGCCCGTGCCACAATGTTCGATCCACTGATGACGACGCACAACTCGTCTTACTCACATAACTCACTACAAGAAAAACTGGCATTTGCGACAAATTATTGCGACGGCCTCAAATCCGTCGCAAATTGTGACCAATTTCTGCGACGGCCACAAATCCGTTGCAAATTGTGACCGAATTTGCGAGCCTCAAATCCGTCGCAAATTGCAACGGAATTTTGCGACGGCCACAAATCCCTCACAAATTGCAACGGAATTTTTGCAGCGGCCAAAAATCCATCACAAATTGCAATGGAATTTTGCGACCACCAAAAATTCGTCGCAAATTGCGACGGCCAATAATCCATCGCAAATTGCGACCAAATTTTGCAACGGCCAAAAATCCATCGCAAATTGCGATGGAATTTTGCGACGGCCACAAATCTATCGCAATTTGCAACGGAATTTAGCGATGGCCACAAATCCATCGCAATTTGCGACGGCCACACTTCCATTGCAAATTGCGACAACCTTTTTGCGACGGCCTTTGCAAAGGCCTTTTCGGCCGTCGCAAATTGTGATGAATTTTTGCAAGGGCCTCAAATCGGTTCCAAATTTGCTACCAAATTTGTAATGGCCATCTAAGCGGTCACAATTTGCGACCGATTTTTACAACTAATTTCAAGCTATTGCAAAATTGCAAATTTGTGACCAATTTTGCAACGGCCACCAATGTCGTTGCAATTTGTGACTGATTTTTGCTATTGTTTTTTGGCGTTGTAAATTTGCCACCGATTTTTGCAAAGGCTACCTAAGCCGTCCCAATTTGCAGCCGTCTTTTGTGACCAATTTTTAGTCGTTGAAATTGTGCAATGGATTTTGTGACGGCAACCTTTGCCACAATTTTGTGATCTACTTTTGCGATTGATTTTATATTCGTTGCAATCCGAGACAAATTTTGTGACTACAAGTTAAGCCGTTTCGATTTGCAACCGAGAGGGGAAGAGAAAGTCCCCAGTGAAATGAAAAAACTAAAAGATCACGAAGAAGGAAAATAGCCCGTGTATATATATATATATATATGTATATATATATATATGTATATATATATATATATATATATATATATATATCTACTGCATTTCCAACATATTTGGGCAGTGCAGTAGCTCTATGTATGCACTTCTGTTGCAGTGTATAAATTTCGGTAGGCTGCCAGTACATTTCCTCTGCTCTTCAAAATTTTTCCAGCAGTTAAATGTTCAATTTCTCTGTTCTTAACTTAGTTTAGTTTATAGTTCTTAACTTAGTTATTTCCATGTTCAATTAACTTTTGCATGCTTTTCATTTTGAATTCTTCCATCCTCCATTTTTTATTTTTTAAATTACTTTAGTGCATGCTTCTTTAATTCATTTCTAAACTTCATTCAGTTTTGCATGCATTTTCATTTCTTCCTTTATTTCATTTTTCTTTCTGTTTCCCTTTTCTACTCTTATTTCATTTTTTTTAGGATTTTATTTAGTTTACTTGATTTTCTTGGTTTATTTCATAGGTTTGAAGGGTCAAAAAATTGTATTTATACAATTACACAATCTTTCAAGGCTCATTTCGTAGGACCATGGCCCCCTTTTTCAAATGTGTCAAACGAAGTGAAAGACATTTGGTTTGAAATTTTTAGCGTAAGTGATCTTATTTTCTATAATTCATTTATCTTACGTAAATAACTTTGCTATTGGAAAATCGTTTGTTATATTGAACTACTAAATATTGTAATCCTTTTAAATTTATTATTAATATCATATTTTAAATTTTATTTAAATAATTTTATATATTTTGTAGAGATCATTTCGATGGGAAAGACGTGATAATGCATTGATACGAAAGAATTGGGAGAAAATTTGTCGAAGAAGACTATCCGATCATCTTGCTCGGGATAGAGAGAGGTTTGCAAATTCTTGTCCTGCATGGATAGGCTTACCACACTGGAGGCAACTTCGTCACATTGGAAAAGTGACGAATTTAAGAGAATTTCTCGCCCTGCAAAAAGAAACGAGTCTTTAGTGGTCCTACCCATACCGGTGGATCAATTTCCTTTACCGAACATGAAGATCGTGCGGTTAGTAATTAATTTTCTCGACGTTTATGAGGCTTTGTGTGTATATATATATTTCCTCATATTTTGTAAGAAATCATTTTAGTTTATATGGTTTTGGAAGTTCTAGTTATGGTTTTAGATTGCAATTTCAGATTTGATAAGTTTCAGTACTATAGGATGAGTATTTTTATTTCATTTGATTTTTACATTCATTATTCCAGTAGCAAGATATATACACTTAGACAAATAAAAGTTTGCATGCATTTGCATTTCTTTTACACGTTAATAGCAGGATATGTTTGTAATCTCATTTGGCATGGTTTTGTAAAGGTTGCATATAGATCCAGTAGGTTGTTTGTAGTATGATCTTTGTTGTTCCTTTTCATTCCAGTAGCATTAGTTGAAGATAAATGTTTGTCTAAAGCATTTCCATTTCATTTTCGTATATGCAGTATCTATTTGCATTCAATTTTTCTGCCTACAATTTAGTTTTCGAAGTTTAATTCATGATTTTGCATGATTATATATAGATATATATTTTTATGAAATACTGCTTATTTTGTTTTCTATTTTCAATAGCTAGGTACATACATATATATATATATATATATATATATATATATATATATGTGTGTGTGTGTGTGTGTGTGTGTGTGTGTATATCTATTCATTTCACGATCATTTGGGCTTTGGGCAGTGCGGTAGCTCTATGTATGCACTTCTGCTGCAGTGTATAAATTTCAGTAGGCTCATATGTTGTGGTTTTGACGTTGGAACTTGAGATTTGATTGATATGATGTTGATAGATGAATGTAGTCCATTGTTCCATGATTTATTTTTTACATATAGTTGTAATTGTTCTTTTGCTAGATTGGATATTCTTAGTATAGTTGTAAGTGTGTTATTGTTGGATTAGATGCTTAATGTATACTTGTACTTGTGATTTTGTTGGATTGTTAGTGATGATATTTTTCTTCTCTTTTTTTGAGTAATACAGCGACAAGAACAGGGACCAACATTTGACTATAGCGAGTTTTTTCAACGTTTGCATGTATTTCAATCCGGTCCAAACAAGGGCGAGTTTATCAATGAACGCCCCAAGAAGGCAGTGGTAATATTTTATTCGACATTTATAATCTGTTTATATTTATTTCTAGCAATAATCTGATTGGTTTTTATGCTTGTTCTCATATTTATATAAATATATTTTTTTTCTCACATTTTAATTATGTATATACACATTTTTTAGGAGGACGTTGTTCGACTTAAAGAGTATTATTCACATGTTTCATCATCCTCGGGTTACGCTAGAGTTCTACAATTCCTACTGATAAACATTTGTTTGTTGAGGCATGTGGTGGTTTCAAAAAAGGTATAGCTTTTGGCTTGGGATCAGAATCTCCTCAAGTAAAGTCTCAATACAAGCTTACAACTACTACACCAACAATGATTGAACTAGCAAACAAAGTATAGCTGAATTGGAAGAAAAGGTCAAGGAGAAGGATGGTACAATTGAAGATATTCGCAGTTATTTAAAGCAGATTGCAGAACGTGATGGATCATCACCAATACCACCAGTTCCATCGAATCTTATTCATGATGACGGTACTGATCATTAGCTGAAAATCTACCATGATCCACGAGGCTCTTCTTGATTACCATTGTATAGTATTTAGAATGTTTTGTTGTATGAACTTTAAATAGTATTAGTACAATGACTTCTTATGATGTTTTCTTGTATGAAAATTATGTATTATTAAAACACTTACATTTTAGAGTATTTTGTTGTATGAAATTTATATATTATTAGTATAATGACATTTTAGAATGCGGAATGTTTTATTTAGGTTTCGGATATGGTTTTTTTTATATATTTAAATAAATTTGTAGGTATGTAAAAAATAATTTTATAAAATTATTAAATTAAAAATGTATTTATTAAAATTTGATATTAAAATTAGCGACGGCCAGCGACCGTCGCAAAATAGCGACCGCCAGGCAGCCAAATTGGTCGCAAATTAGTGGGTGACATAGCGCCGCAACTCGACCGTCGCAAAAATGGCGGCGGCCCGCCGGACGGCAGAGATGGGATTTTGTGAAGGCCAATCCGTCCCAAGTCGCGATGTACGACGGATTTGCGACGGATTTGGCCGTCGCAAATCTGAAAATTTCTAGTAGTGATAGTTTGGCATAAAATATGATATGTTTTAGCGTTATCAGGTACCTAATTTGGTCGTTTACAAATATCCATTTACGTTGAACCTACATTCAACTTGGTCGTTTGCACAAATTTAGTTTATGCAATTCATATTCGGTACTTTAAGTACAACACCATGAATAAAAACACTTTCAAAACTTCTTTCGCATAAAAAGGCACTATTGTGAGCCGATATCACAAAATAACTTCGCAAAAAATAAAAATATTTGCTTCTACATATAAAATCCTATGCATCACCCGAACCCCCTCCCGAAGACGCCCCTCAGCTAGTGTCAGATCCTCTTCCATCCCAGGTAGTGCCGCAAGTAATGCATCTAGGTCCACCTCTCTATCCTCCTCGTCCCAAGGATATAGCATATCCTTTGCAGACACCATCATTTCTTGAAACTGTTCAGGTGACAAAAAGGTCTGGTTTTTTGCCCGCATAAACATCTCCACAGCTTCAAACGATTCAACAACAATCATCAGGGACAAGCGAGCAAATCCATAGCCACACCTTTTGTCCTTGAAAAAGGCCTTCAATACCTCTCATTTGACTCGCTCGTGTAGGCCACCATATGGACATTTATACCTCTCCTTTAAATGGCAAATCTCTCTTTCAGCCTCCTCCAATTTCCCGTCTCCCTCGATTACCTTGTCTTGTGCAACACTTAAAGACAATCTCAGCACCATCTAATTACGACCGAAGGGTCACAATTTCTAAGTCTTTTGTTTCCACTTGCATCAAGGCATCGTCTCGTGACTTTGTTACTTCTAGTAAGTCTAATGTCGATGACTTTTCTTTACTTCCACTACTCCGAATTCGTCCATCAATTCCTAGTATCTCACCCAAACCAGGTGCTTGATATTGTTGAAAGGTCAGCTTCTAGATGGTTATTGAGAACCGCTTTATCTACTTGAGGGATAATATGATCCATGAATTCCTCAGCCTGTCGAACTGTCACGCATTCATCTTTTCTAAAGTTCCACTTCAAAACAAATAGCACCTCTAATTCCGCAACCACCTCCTTACCCTTTCGACACTTAATGCTCTCATATCAAGAGTAACTTCTGGCGGCTGGCATCTCGAACCCACATCAGGCTCCCCTTCTAATCCTATGCCCACAGCAGCCACCTCCGGAACATGACCTTCCAGGGTGATCTATGAAGAATCCGCGAATAGCGAATGAACATTAGCAACTGACATCACACTTACATCCAAAACAGTTCCATAACACTTGTATGCAAAAGAGCGTGTTAACATACTATAGATATACCTGAAACTTCTTGTTCCGGTTCGCGCTTTTGCCCAGAAGTCCCTTCAACATATAGGCAATCATATTTATCCTTGCAAAAAGAAATCAAAACAGTTAACAAACAAAAAACAACGTAAAGAAAAATCTCAAACCACAAATACATACACAGTTGTTGAACATTCAATTTATATCCATATCCCAAACTAGACACCTTAAATGTCCACGCGTGTATGGAATAGGATCCAATTATAAACGGTTTCCCAGACCTAAGGCTGGCATAAAATAATCCTCTACCCTCAACAATATTGAACTATTGACTTGAATAATGTATGCGTCTCCACAATTCTAAGCTAACCTCCACACCACAAGCTCTACATACCATTATAGAAAAACACAGTCAGCTTAATAACATTGGGTGTTAGTTGACCTATTTGAATCCGAAAAAACTTGCATATATATCTACAAATAAAGGATGCTATGGAAATCTCAACCCTGCTCGAAAATGTGGTACATATGTAGTTATATATCCAACTAGAGGCTTATAAATTTGTTGATCCTCTTTCAGACATTTCAACCTATATTCCATCAGAATCTGGTAGAAATTCCAAACCTCATTTAAATCCTAACACCCAAACATTGTCACACTATACTGAGGCACTTGCGCTCCCTCCCCTTCATCCACTACCCTACCCTTAGGCTCCTTTACACTGCTTGATAACAAGGTTTTAGGCGCACCATATAATGCTTTAGTCGATTCCTCATCCAAATAGGAGAATCGAAAATTCATCCCCTACTTTGATATAGAATGCATACAAAGGAACCCTCCACATCACCCTTCCCCTGTTGAGGATCCACTCGCACCCTTTCAGTTTCTGTTAACGACATTAACATAAACCTCAAGCAGTTAGAAAGTTAACTGCACGAAGAGGAACCATTTTAAACACAATAATCTTTGGAGTGCACCAACAAAATAGTACAACCTCTCGCTGCAACATAAACACAATATAAACAAAATACCCTCATTAGTTATGAGATACTTTTTATATATGTGCAGTTCAAATGCATTCTTCTTGGTCATTGTTGGAATGCCTAAAAACGATGTTTGTGATAATTTATTATGGTTAAGGATAAATATCCTTAAATAATTATCACTAACATGAATATTTGTAAGATTGGAATATTTGCCAATTGATTATTCATCATGAAATACATATACATATATATATATACAAAATCTTAATCCACATAAGTTGAGAAAAAGGCAAAATATTACAAACGTTCTAGGCATCAAAAGCATTTTGTTTCATATATATTTCCTCCACAACGACAGTAAGACGTTTTGCTATATATGTTATTCTTTTATCCATCAGTGCAATTTCAATCTCAAGAAACCAAGTTGATTTTATACATCTATGCATCAATATTAATCAACATATATATTTAACAAACATATATAATATATTAATTACCATATATACCCAAAAACTCTCAAATTCTAAAATGCCAAACTCTCCTACATCCTCCCTAAAGCAAACATATATACAAAAGGCACAACCTTCTTTCTTATCGAAACTCAAAAACAAAACCCCCAATATAGGGAAATGATTTACCTAGAAAATGATGTGGGATCCAATTCGCGCGAAAATGCCAATGATTCCAAATTTTTCGCCTCATTTCGTTTTCTTGTTGCCACACTTCAGAATGAATACAGGACACTTGCTTTTTAACAAAACACTCCCAGCTAATCTCTAAGTCATTAACTTTTTATCCTTATTTTTAACCCTACCCAACAATCAGTAAATATATATATATATATATATATATATATATATCTATATATCTTGAATCGGGAACAAGTTGTCGATCGGTTCACATTCTTTTCTCCATTTTCTTTTTTCATTTTTAATTTAATTATTACAAAAAAAAAAAAAAAAGGGGGGCATATGGTATATGGTATATACTCAATAAAAGTACATAGGTAATTAAGTACTTACAGGATTGGTCAATAAATAAGTTGAGCATATTCGTTCAAAGTGGAACGTGTTTAAAGACATAGTTGTCTTTATACAAACTTCATTTGCGTCTATAAAAGGATCTCAATTACCACATAAAAGGTATGTCATCTCTCTTGTCTCTCTATAACTTTGATTCTTAAGTTATTTACTAACTTAAGTGTCGAATTTTCTCGAGAGGAATTCACCCTCCCATCTTAATTTGTAGGATAAGAGAGTCTCCGATTTAGCAGAAGAGCCACTCGAATAACAACGAAGGTCCTTCAACTACATCACCCACCTCATATGGGAGAACATGTGCAAGATATCCACTTGTTTAGCAAATATATATATATATATATATATATATATATATATATATATATGCTCTACAAATATGTATAGCACCTCTTCCTACAAAAAAAATATGTATAGCACCTCTTCCTACAAAATTGTCGTATTTATTATATATTTATTCAAAGCAAGTGGTTATATATAACTATGAGTAGACTTAATTATAGTAGGATAGAAATATGATTCAAAGTCATGAATTAGCAAATCTCAAATGGAAAGATTGTCAAAAGTCTTCACATATGCATATGTATATATACATATATATTTTTTGGCAAAACACATATGCATATATATATATTATTGATTTTTTATTTTTTATTATTTTGTTTTTTGATAGAAATATATATATTGATGGTCTGTTCTTCAATCGATACTTCCTATATATATATATATATATATATATATGATGTTGCCGAAGGGTCTTTACTTTTTGTCCGAGGAAGCCTAAACTTCTGGTTCAGTGAACCATTCCACATGTCAAGGTAGTTTATATCTACTTTCCACTTTAAAATATAATTATTTTTATATTTGTCTTATATATTTTTTAAATTTAAAATCTAATAAAATAAATATTTTAAATTATTATAATTGTGTTATATAAAACATAAAATGATAAAAGACCTTTAAATTTAATAGATGTATGGATTATTTATCAGAAAATGATCAAATATAGATTAATTTTAATTGAAATGATAATTTTAAAAAATCAAAAATAAATAAAAGATAAATTTTTTAAAAAATAAATAAATAAGATCACTCCATAAAAATATAAATTGTTAAAAGAGTGTAGTGGAGAATTTTTCAATACCCAATCCATACATAATATTGTGAAAAATATATACATATTCTTTTTACTGCTACCTACTATTTGCTTCAAAGTTCTCTAAAAGTTTTCATTTGACACTACATGAAAAATATATCTAAAAATAAATAAACATATATATATATATATATATATAACTTCTTGAATTATAAGTGAAGTTATTATCTACTAAACTAAGCTTTATTGACTATATATATATATATATATATATAATTAAAATTAAATTAATAGATTAAAAAATATATGAAAAAAAATTTAATTTAAAAATAATTTGATAGCTCTATTTTATTCCTATTTGAAATATCAAGAAAATTAACCTCTCATATTGAAGCAGATAGAATTTATATAATTTATATAAAACGCTAAAAGTAAAAAACATTTTTATAAATATCGCATTAAAGTGTTTAAAAATATTCTAATAATTTTTTTTTGTGTGTATCTCATATATATATAATATGGAGGGGTTGCAAATTAATTTAAGAGTTTTGACTAGTTCTTCATTTTTATTCCTTGACTCAATCAATTATGTGTATATCTATAGTTGCTATTTCAGTTCAAACAGGTCAAAGCTGCAGTAGCAACCTCGGTTATAACCTATAAATCTCGTTACTAATTTAAATTCAATTTAAATTGCTTAACCGGTGAAATTTACAATGCGTTTTTCCACTCTACTAAGATAAGGACTTTCCTTGCAATTTCGTTTCAATCATATATATATATATATATGGGAAGAACATGTGCGAAGTTGACTTACAACATTCATTATATATGATTTCCTAGTACTTTCATTTATATATCTTAATAAATATTCATCCTCGGGGGACCTATAAATACACCCACAAATGAATTCATCTATCTTCACACAAAACCAGCCGTTCGTATTCTTCTCTATCTCTATATATCTACCAAAAATTATGCTCATCAACAAGGGAACTGTTATTTTCCTCTTTCTATTTTTAGTAACTGCTCAAAAAATACCTCCAATCGCTACTATGAGAACGTTAATATCTTGTGAGTGCCTTATTATATAAATTTTCCAAAATATCAATAGGAAAAAAATATTAATTTTGTCCTTTTTTAAACATATTTTTATCAATAAATTTATTTTTTTTTTTAATAACGTTCTTTTTTTAAAAACAATTTGACAATAAGTTCCCTATAACATTCTATTTCACATTGCATATATAGAAAGAATCTAACTGGGAAAAATATATATATATATATTGATCCATGGTAAGATTTCATGTGTTCCTTACTATATATATGCGCACATATTTGTAATTTGTACATTTATTGTTTAATATTGCATGCAGATAATCCTTTGGGTGGTGAACCTCATGGACCTACGACTGAAATTGGCGGCCGGAGATGTCCATTTTGTCGGCACAATCACCCGAGAGTTTTTGCTGGAAAGTTGCCTTAATTAGAAAGGCAGTTATATCTATATTATATAAGTTTTTTGTACTTTTTTTTTTAAAAAAAAAAACTTTGTTTCTTTATTTTCTCAAGTTTATCTAATTTGTATAACTTTATAATTTACTTAATATATTGTTTGTATTAGATATGTCATTTTTTTTTTTTTTTGGTCAAAAGCGGAATATCTATTAAAAAATATAGAGAAAGGTACAACAGTTCAAAGAAAAACAATCGGGCGTCCTTATTCCAGACTGAAAGGACCTCTAACACACTCCTAAGGATCCTTTCAACGATGGCATAAGGACTTCCCAAAAACGAATTGCCACCATGCCTACCAATATTGTAATTAACCCATAACAAATGGATAGTTTGTCTAAAAACATAGTTCCACCCCGGGAACCAACTCGATGAAGCACTCGGTTTACGCAGGAACCTACAGCACCATCGTACTACATCAGCTTCAGCGAAAAAGCTACCATGCAATCTATCTGGAACAATAATCCACCAAACAACTCGAGGTAGGGTACAATCCCTAAGTAAATGAATGGACGTCTGCTCCACCTTATTACATCATGAACACATGAGTGAATCCAAAATACCACATTTCCACAACATGGAAGCCGTCGGTAAAGCCTGGTGCAGGCACGTCCATAGGGTGAAGGAGGCCCTTGTCGGACCCGTGAAACTCCATACACTCCCCAATGGAATCTACCCCAGCCTCGGTACCAAAGGTTGTATTTTCTGCCGTAGAGATTGGCAAGAAAAGTGGCCAGATTTCGTGAGCTTCCACATGGGTTCATCAGTGTTATCCGAACTCTGTTATTTAATTGTTATTTATTTCGGTTTTATCTATATATTATTATTTTATATTTTTCTCATTTTCTTTTCTTGGAATTATTTTTCTTTTTATTTGCTTATGTATTCCGCTCCTCATCCTAAACATTCACTTAAAAAATATTATATTCAAATATTCTTAGATAAAAATACATAATCAATATAAAAATTAAAATTTCATATATAAAAAATATTATATTATATTATCGTATTTCTATGACAATTTAAAATGATATATTTTGATTTTTTTTGTTTAAAATATTAATATATGACATTAATCGTATAATATATTTTTTTTTTATTTTATAGTCATATGTTTAGATTAAATTTATCTTTAAAAAAGTGTAATACATATATATTGTGCACCTAGATGTGAAATGTATCCTAGTGTGTGTATAAATACAAACTAGATATACATATTTTATATTCAATTGCGAGATGCATATATTAAAAATTTTATCATGAATTTAAATTTATTATTAAAAAAGTATACTACTAATAATAAAATATAGATAAAAATGACAAATAATTAAATATATAGACGATATACCAAAAAAAAAATACAATAAAAATTAAAAAAATATTATAAACTTATATATAATATTATATATAAAAGGATTAAAGGAAATTAATTTGTCAGATCACCTTCGATTTTCATTTGAAAATTTTATTGTCGACCTCTTCACCATCCCGACACTAATATAATTTGCTTGAAATAATTTTCAATTTTGATTTTTTTTTGGGTCAATAAATTTAAATAAGTAGTCAAATACTATATTTTATTTGTATTTTCTTTTTCATTATTAACGAGCCAAGTGAACTAACTTCATAATTCCCTCAAAATATATATATATATATATATTTAAACAAAGAATTTGTAAATTAAAAAGTTCACTAACAACTCCTCTGTTAGTCAAAAACCAATATGTTCATCCAATTGACTCATTTCTAGAGTAATTTTGGTCAATTTTTTTTTAGACTCTATGATGACTCCAATTAATCCGAATTTAATCTGAATTGTAACCGTAAAATTCAACTCTCACTCGGAGAAAAATCTCACTTTAACTCTTATATGACTTTTACAACAAATGTCAAACTCTCAACCTTGTATAACATTCAGAATGTGCCAAGTCAAAAGCTTAATTTTGATAGTGATGAGTTATATTATAAATCAAGTACTTTCTAGAATAATCTATTTAAAATACTTGCAAAAGATGGTCCATATTAATTAGCTTTTTTCTAGAGTATCAAAATGATCTAATGGAAAATATATATATATATATATATATATATATATATATATGACCCAAAACAAAATAATATATTCTTCTTAAGTTGAAGTAAAACAAGTTGAACAAACAGCAAAATGTATTCCATGTCCAAATAAGTAAATCTACGTGGCTCGATTCTTAATTAATCGAAATCTAAAATGACTACTAAATATTGGGATGTTATGCCTCCCCAAAAAATGTAAATACATACAATTGCAAGAAAAAGAGGGGCAGAAGAAAAATAAAAATTGGCCAAAGTCTTCAAAATGAGTATATCCAACATTAAGGAAAAGCTTTCTTCTTTTCCATAGTTTTGGTTTGTATGTAGTTTTCTTGTTTTTCTTCCTTTCAAAAACAAATATATCCAAAACAAAGGGAATGAATTTCATCAACATCATATTTCTTGACAAATAATAGCTACTATTATACCTGAATAAGCCACTAGAGAAATTATATACAGCAAGTAAAATAGCTGAACTCTTTTCTATAACAAATGACCACTTGGTGGTAGAAGAACCTTTCCATGTCTACGAGATTCATATATATATATATATATATGTATATATGGAGTATCACAGCAAACATCAAGCATCAATCTTCAATATACCAAAAGAAGATTAGTTTAGTTTACCTTTTGTGTTTGGCATCTGTTGGTGGTGATGGTAGTGCTGGAGGAGGTTGTGAGCCACCACCGAGTGCTGCAGCAGCAGATTCGACATGTGTTAGAAGATACTCGTATATCTTCTTCCTTATCCTGTCGATTGTTTCTGTAGAGATTTGAGGTGTTTCCTCTTCATCCTTGCAAGAACTGATCTCGTCTAACCAATCGTTCACACTCTTGAGCTGTGTTAACATGCCTGCTATCTGACCATTATTTGATAAGGTTGAGACATCAACATCAGCATCCAGAAACCTTTCTACAAATCCTAGGAACCATTCCTGTGAATCTTCTCGTAGCATGTCTGCCAAGTCGACAGTCTCATCAAGACCATCTCCCTTGAGCCATTCCCTCGGGGGAGAAGAAGCTTTAGACTTCTGATTCAGCATTATCCCATCTGAAAAACGTCGAGGAACTCCTGATGATGGAATGATTTTGGAAACTGCTGGCTTGTTGTACTTGGTTTGGGATTTTCCTGCAGAACTCTTCGTAGTGTTCTCGAGGACCAATATGGGTTGATTTACTTGAGTCTTCGGACTTGGAGCTGGATTTGAAGTCCCTTGTCGGCTATAAACTGTGAAGGAAGATAAATTTGTTGCTAATGCACCATGGACCCATGAGGTAGCTTGTTTACGAGTATCTGATGCAACCTTTATTGCTTCTTCTGATATATTTTCTTCATGATCAGGAGATGAACCAGAAAATGACATTTTGGAAAGAGCTTCAGAAACCAAACGAGCATTATTCAAACTAGCATGTAGCGACAGGAATTGATCCACTGCTGGCTGTGGATTATCTTCTTTCGCAGAAGAACACAATTCAGAGTACACGCTGCAACAAGACAGAAGATTAGAAACGGTTGAGAAGAAAAATTCACTAGCAACATAAGATTCCATCATGCCAAAGCAAAACACATTATTGACAAAATTAGTGATAGCTAAAGCCTCAAACTAGAAGCTAGACACTAAATCAAGCATTGGTACACTTTTAACAGTACAGCAATATTTCTACCATATTGCCTCAGAATCATGCAAAATAATTCAACATATAAACAATCGAATGTCCTGACTACACAATTGTTCAATACACCAACAATACAAAGTATTTCTATTTCGAAAAGTTGCCTTATTTGGCTGATGTTTTTTGCCTGTTCAATAAAAATATCAGAACCTTGGTTAGAAACAGAGAATTTTGAAAAGGCATTATTACTACCTTTTTAGCGTAATTTTCAGACCTTGAGCAAAAAATAGTCAATGCTTAAGACACTTGGATGTTTGAGTCTCAGACAATTCAAATAATTATAACTAGAAGAAACATTGATATACACGACGACCACTTCCTAAGGGGACAAAAAAGAAGAAAACGGATTAGATCAAGAAAATCATAATCCAAAGTAAGGAATTTCCATTTCATTTTTAGGGCTAATGGTCTATGAACGATACAGTTACCTCACCAATCAGCTCAAAATGCTGCCTTAGCATCAGAAGTATTCAAAAACTATTTCAAACTTCAGTATTTTATCCCATCAATACGTTAAAAATGATGGATTCAAGATGAATTTTTCCACAAGCAAAAGAAGTAAAATGATGCAAAATGTTCAAGATCAGCAGGACAACAGCAATACACACAACTAGTCATATGTAACGCTTCAATTTTGTTTGGCCTAGAAAATTACCTTATACATCGAAGCAAGCTTTCCGCAGCTGAAGCTTCTTGCACTGCCTCGATTGCAGCAGATTGTGCAGCGTCTCTGTACTTTAAGACCTCCTGTCAAGTTCACAAAACAAATTATTTTTGCATACAAATGCTCAGGTTGGAATGCTTTATGCTTCTCATTTTCTACAGGAAAACCATAACTAAAACTTTTCCAGGAAAAAGAAATCTGAAATGTGCATTCTTAAACAAAACAAAAGAATTTTACTTATGAAGTTCTAACACACACATATACAGCATGGGTGTTCCTTCTCGTTCCACCACATTATCCAGAGAATTTGTAGAATATCAACCATGATATAATGGCATCTTTTTTTCTTTTTTTTCAGAATTTCAGGCCAATACTCCATTTCTAGCCTTAGAATACTTCATGTTATAAAAATAGCACATAGGATTTCTTAGAAATTCATCAACCTAAAATTAAGGAAATAAGATGGAAACAAAGATTTTCTGATTTAGGATGAGGAAAGTGCTGAATGTGAAAATGCGATAAAATTGGACCTTTCCAAGTTTTCCAATTGATGATGGAAGTGCAGCCCATGAAACAGTTGCATCAGTTAATCTCCTATTACTCAAAGAAACCTTGACCATGTTTGCTGGAAATACAGGACTGGAAGCATCCCCGGATGACCTCTTCCCAACAGATGTCTTCTTCTTCGTTGGCTTGTCTGTATCAGCCATATCTCCATTTGAAGTAACAACTTTCTTTGTGGTTATTTGACCATTATTTTCTTGCTTAGATTGTTTCGCAGATGCCACTTTAGTCTCTTCTTTATTTGTTGTTCTTTCACTAGTTGACTTTCTTGGAGTCTGCAGATAAACATTAATCACATGGAGCACCATGGATTTAGTTTCAACAATATATGCCAATGAGGAAAATGTTTTACAGCACATGAAAAACTTCACCAAGAAGAATAAGAAAACTCAAATCCTCAAAGCCATTACAATTTGGAAACCATTGTAGCATTCAGAATCTCACTTTTACATAAATTCAATAGTACTAATTAAAAGATGACCTCTTCAATTCTCAAATACTAGAAATAACCATTTAGATAGCCAATGCACTACCAGAGGATATATGATAAATGGATTAGAAAAGCAACTACATGGATTTTGTATTGACCTTGACTCTTAGCAGTTAGCAATGAATATATAGAACTACAATTAAGGTAATATAATAGACAGATGACTTACTGAAGTACTCCGAGCATCTGCTTTCGAGTCGTGTTTTAAGACCCTTAGTTTCGGACTTTCTCTACTTCTTACATCAATATTACCTTCCCAGCTCTTTCTCAAGGCCTTAGGTCCAAGCTCAATTCCCTGTACAATATTTTTTGTCAAGCTTCCAGACGGTGCTTTCTTCATTGTTGGACTCGCACATCGAACAGAACTTGCCTTTTCCACCAATCCCAACTTTCCAGTAGCCTTTTCCATTTTTTCTGATCCCTTTACCTTACCCTGATGCTTAACTCCATTTGCAAACTTCTCAAAGGAAGTTGGCAAAGAATAACAACTTGTAGGGGAAGATGGAATAGACTTGGAATTAGAAGACTTCAATTTCCCTAAAGAATCTTTCTTATCCACTAAATTCAAATTCAGCTTTGATAATTGAGACTTTGATCGAAGCAATATGGACATTTTCTTCTCATTCTTGTCCTCAATAGCACTTCCATTAGATTTCAAATATGTTGATTTACTTTCCTTCACCCCAATATGTTCATTGCTCAATACTTTTGGTTGTGATTTAGTTTTGTCAACTGATTTAGAACCAGGAGACAAATGGGCATTATTGTTAAGGAAACCTAAAGAATGAGTTGCAACTATATCTTCAGGGCTCCCAACACAAGGGTGTCTCCCTGGGACTAACCTAACACCCCTAAGAATAGGGACAGGGGAGGCAGCTTCAAGCCTTTCTACATGTATAAATTGACCTAATTGAATCTTATCACTGAGAATAAGGTCATGCTGTTCATCAGGAAGAGATACATAAGTAGCATGAGAAGAATCTGATACCTTCAAATAAAAACCTTGGTTTGGGAAGAGTTCACCCCCTGCTAGGGCAGGCACAATGCTAACTACTTGCAATAAAGAAGACCTGTGTTCACCGGCAATCTTTATATCTGTATTCATATGCTGAAGAAGCTTCAATAGAACTCCGGGGACCAAAGTAGCCATTCCTGAGACCTTTTTCAATAAGCATCACTATGATAAAAACCCAGATGAAGAATTTCAAGATTCCCTCGTTGAATACAACAATTCTTGCATAAGGGTTGAATATGGGAGTTCTTTCCTTTCCCCCTCCTTTTCTTTTCCTCTCCCAAAGAAACAATCTTTGGAATAGAAAAACAAACAAAAAAAACCTCTGATTCAAAATGCCAACCAAACGGATCAAAAGTTGAAACCTTTGATAAGTACAAATTGATAAAACAGAAGAAAGCCTGTGCTCTTCTGTCACCAACTTGAGATTCCGTAAAAATAAAGGGGATTCAACACCTATTTGCCCCAAACCAGAGTACAAAAAGAAAATGGGCTTTTTTTTTTTTTTTTCCTTTTTCTTTTTCTTCCAAGAACTGAAACTGGAAGTAACCCTCTATAGTCAACAAACAGCCACAGGTGACCTCACTAGAAGCAAAAGCAGAAAGAGTGAAAATCAAATAGGTTGTTTAAATGCAATAATAGAACTTATACCAAAACAACTTTTCCAAAAAACAAAAAGGAGAATAGAAATTTGCATAAATTAATGGATATAGTAATAGTAGTAGTAGTTAGCAATCATAGCAAGGAAAGAATGAGAAGAAACTGGCAACCTGGCATTGATTGCTCAGCCAAAACCAGATGGGAAGAAGAAAAAAGAAGGCAACTTTTCTTTTTTTTTTTTTTAATATATGGGGAAGAATATAGATAAAGAAAAGGAAGAAAACTTGAATATTGTCCAAACCAAAGTCTGTGCCTCTGAACATGGGAGGTCCTCCAAATGGGTGGGGGATTGTTTCATGTGCAAAAAACTGAAAAATAAAATTAAGACAAAAAAAGGGAAAGTAGGCACACAACTTCTATATATATATATGTATATATAATTGATGCCATATAACACATGCTGGCAAACAACTCATTTCATGATTAATGGTACTTATATCAAAGTGGAAGTTGAAGTTGAACTTGTTCCTCCTTAAAAATAACTTGGGACAAGGGTTAGTTGAGTTCAAAAAAATAAAAATTAAAAAAAAAAATCTAATAATAAAATGTTTATTACATCATATCTTTAGATAATAAGTTTTTAACAATATATAATATATATGTGTATATATAATTGATGCCAAATAACACATGCTGGCAAACAACTCATTTCATGATTAATGGTACTTATATCAAAGTGGAAGTGGAAGTGGAAGTTGAAGTTGAAGTTGTTCCTCCTTAAAAATAACTTGGGACAAGGGTTGAAAAAGATCTCATATTATATTGAATTTTTGGACAATATATTGAAATTTACCCAAAATGAATTAAAAATATGTATATTTTGAATTTCTCAGACAAGAAAAAAGTTTAGTTAATATTTATCTCGTAAGCTATGAAAATCTCAAAAGTTTTAATATAATGTTTATCCATGTAATAAAGTGTTAAATTCAAGCATTTTATATAAAATAATAATAATAGTAAGAACTTATTTTTAAGAAATTTAATTTTAAATTAGTTGAGTTCAAGTAATGGGTAAAACTAAAAAAAAAGTCTAAAAAAAAAAAATAATAATAATAAGGGTGGTTATTTGAAAAAAAAAAAAAAAACACACAGAACAAAAAACACACAAAAAAAAAAATGGTATAGTGTGCCTTGGTACCATGACATCATTTTTCTAAACTCAATTGGCTCAAAAGTGTCAAAACATCTTTTAAAATAAAAAAAAAAATCTAATAAATAAAATGTTTATTACATCATATCTTAGATAATATTTACTATTTATCTAAAAAAAATATTTGCACATTTTTTCCTTATTTAACTAGAAATAATATAGTAAATATTTTTCATATAATTTATTTGGAATAATCTATATTTATCAAAGGAGATTCTAAATCATAACTTTGTTTAATGCAAAGGCAAAAATGAAGACATAATCTCCAAGATTAAAAATAATAAAAAAATATTTATTTGATAAAAATATTGCATATATATATATATATTGGTGATAAAAAAAAATTGTTTGATATTTTTGTAAATGTATTATTCCTAACTTATTATTTTGAACTATATGTCGTACATTATTCGTTTAGAAAATCATTAAACAATTATTAAATTTGAAGTCTTTTATTTATTGATGTATTTTAAGCTTGAAAGGTATACTGAAATTACATTATCATCACCATAATTATAATGGGAGGGTGTGATATTTACAACTTATAAGAAAGCATTATTATTATTTTTTTCAATATTAATGTATTTAATAAAAAAATATATATATATATATATTGGGATGAGAAAATGATTGCATGTGCATCATGGTTATGATACAACTTATAAGAAGACATTCTATAATTAAAACCTTTAAGATGGATCTATGTTGAATCCCTTCAATAAATAATTAATGAGCTTGTTAAAAAATAATAATAATAATAATTAAAGAAGCTAATTATTTTTTATAATTGTCTTTTCTATAAATATATTAAATTAAGATAACTTATTTTATTTTAAAAAGGATCTTCTAAATTTTAGTGTTTAACTATTTTTCTTTTTCAAAATTATTCAGATAAATAATCCAAGGCCATTTATTTATTTATTTATTTTTAGTACAAAGTATTTTGGATGAATATTAATTATGAATAATGCTTTTAAGGTATGTCTATATCTAGAGTATTTTCTATTTGAATCGAGTAGATCCCTTGTGGGAAAGTAAACTTTAGCTCTTTAAATTGCAATTCAAACTTACAACCTCATTTAAGTCACGGGACTTTCTTATTAGTTCACATATACCCTATGATTGAGGTCGTTTAATCTTTGTTGTATAACTATAAGTTTATTTTTACTTTCTCTCATTTAATTCCATGAGAAATTATCATGTGATGCACACATTTATAAGTCATTATTAAGGGATCAAAATATATAGAAACTATCATGTCATTATTTTGTAAAGGAATATAAACAACATGAATCATCACACAAAATATTTAATAGAATGAGACATAATTAGAATAATCGTTATATAATAATGATAAAAAAGAATTTGTACTTACATATGTAATTATTTTAAATTTGAGTCTTTACAGGCAAGAATTATGTTGCTTGGGAGTTTCAATTCAAGATGTTCTTAAAAGGGAAGGAACTATGGCATCACATCGACGATAGTTCTTCGACACTTACAGATGCTAAGGAACTTCTCCAATGGAAGTCCAGAGATTCTCGCATTATTTCTTGAATTATGGGATCTATTGAAGCACTTATGATTAATAATATACGTTCTTTTGATACTGCGAAACAAATGTGCAATTATTTGAGACGTATATATTATCAAGAAAATATTGTGTGACGCTTTCAACTCGAACTTGAAATCATTAATTTTAGTCAAGGTAAATTTTCAATTTAGCAATATTATTTTGGTTTTACTAACCTATGGAGCGAATATTCTGGTATCGGAGCATATTTTTTTATTTTTGTGCCTATCTCTTTTAAGGGACTTTACTCGATTCGAATAAAAATTAAGTTAGAATATAAATATAATTTAAAATATCGCTCATAGTTGACGTCCATTCAAGACACATCATACTATAAATAAAATAATAATAATAAAAGAAAAAGGAAATTAGGATAAAAAAAGAGTATATTATTATAATTGCTTTTTATTCATATTAATTTATTTAATAAAGAATTTTTTTAATTTGTGGGTGAGAAAATGATTGCATGTGCATGGTTATGGGATTGTCGGTTGTGGACAGGTGATATTATTATTATTGGGATTATTAAATAAAATATATTAAGATGAGTTGAGAAGAAGGAAAACAACAAATTGAAGTACTCAGTTTTGGGCTTCGTTTTGTGGGCCCAAAATGGATATTCCATTTCCATGTCTTGGCTTGTTTTAGGTTTTTTCACCACATCATAGATGTGGCTTACAACAAATAAAAGGTGGACCTAAGGACCACCACACCCCCACCTCACCCACCAAAATATAAGTAGGGTCAAGCATGTTTTGTTAGATTAGGATGGATAAGGTAACCCTAATTTCTTCTTTATTTTTTTTCCCCCTTTTTTTTAAAAGCCATTTTAGAAATATTATAAAATAATAATTTTTTTAACACCTTGATTTAGTATGGTAGAAAAGAGCATTATGAATATTATATAAAATTACGAGTTTGACTCTCACTTTGAGCTCCATATAAGAGTTAGGCTAAAGTCTTCCCTTTAACAATTGTTAGACTTTGTGGGTATTAAATTTGGATTAGTTCAAATAATAATTTTCAGCACAAAAAGAAATCTAAAAAAAAAAAAAGAATAATACGTTTAAAATAACTCTTATTTTAATAAAAATAAGAAATGATTTTGATATATAAACAATTAACTTTAAACGTTTAATCGAAGATCTTCATATCTTCATTTCTTTTTTTTTTTTTTTTTTTTTACGAGATTCAATTTTGCATGATATCTTTATATCATGTTTACAATCAAACTAATCTCTATTTGAGTCCAAAAGTCCTTTACAAAAAATAAGTTCTAACTAACTCTAAATTTTAAACGACTAAATACTTCACTTATAATATATATATATTTTTATATTTTATATATATATATATATATTGATAGGTGTCCGGGTGGTTTTTACCCGACTAATCCAATACTAGGATCTAGCGAGACTATGGCTGGACCTGGGTGTCGAACCCCCGAAGGGGCGGTTGGGGGAGCGGTCTCTTGTCACTCGACTACACAACCTCGGACACTTATATAATATTCTTGTGTGATTCTTTTCTTACATTTTCTAAAATTTAAATCTCTCTTTTTATTTTTATGAGATTTATTACGCATATTAAAACATTTGCCCCATATATTCATGTTATATTCATCACATTTTGAAACAAATAAATGTTTTTCTTTTATCCGAATGAATTAGATATCAATAGCTTTGTATTATGGTTTTGTAGAAGAACCATATTAAATATGGAATTGTTATTACTATATATATTTTTTTCTTTATATAGATTTGGTATACCTAAATTAGGTGTACTACTGAATTAAACTAATTAGATTTGACACAATCTATATATAAATATATATTATAAAAACATGGTCAAATAATAAGAGGCAAACAAAGGTAAGTTAGTAATAATAAATAGTATTATCTATAAATATAAATATAATGTATTTTAAGTCATTTTCGAGATAAAATTCTTGAAATTAGAAAAGAAAAATAAATTATATAATATAAAAAAGATATAGTCAAATATCACTAATAAATAATATCATCTATGAACATAAATATTATGAATTTAAGTCATTTTGGAGACAAAATTTTCAAAATTAGAAAAAGAAAAAGAAAAAAAAAAAAAAAAACACTTTCTTCTAGATAATTTTTTCCCCACATTTATTCAATATATTATTTATTAGGTAAACCAATTGCACGCTCTCAAAATATTCTAATTCCATACTTCACTAGGCCAAGATTACGACATTTGATCTTCTATTTCTCTAGGGATTGATATATCTACATCACCTAATATATATATATATATATATATATATATATATTATATATATATATATATATATATATATAAGATTTAATTTATGAGCAGGAGAAAAATGAACCACATTTATAACATTCATATATTTCTTGGTCAGCAATAATGGCTTCTTTACAAACACATGAATCTCATCTCTCTGCCTTCCTTTCTTTACTCTTCTTAATGTGTGCACCGTAAAACAGTTACAGATTCCTCTTTCGCTCATTTAGTGTGTTGATATTAATAAAAATAAAATATGTTAGATTATTTTAATTTTATAAAAGTAATTGTTAAGAAATTAAGAAAGATAATGACACAAAATTGTAAATTAAAAAAAAAAAAAAGATGAATATAGATTTTACGTTGAAATCTTATGTGAAAAAATTTCACGGAAAGAGGAGAAAAGAATTCACTATAGTCAAAATTTTACGAGGAAGTTTGAAATTTTGCTTCAAGACTAAAAAATTAAAAATTCTAAAATAAGTTTATTATATACAGATGAGAAAAATGGATTAGCTAACCCCCATTCGCCATAGACCCCCAATTTTCTCTTAAAATATGTTTTAACCAAGCAAGTTGCACTGCAAACTTTTAAGGTCGATCCAAATGAAATTTGAGTCATAATCTCTAACATTAAACTTTCGTTTTTGGTTAAGGCAAAGCCAAAGTTAATAATCCCCTTTTTTTTTTTTAAAAAAAACTTTATTATAATCCCAACTGAAAAAAAAAAAAAAAATTGTCCAAACTTTTAACTAACCTATATTTGTACAACCACTTATTTTGAGAAAAATATATTTTTCCCTTGAGTGAAATATTAAACTTGCCTTTCTAATATTGAAAAAGGTGTTGTCTAGGACATAACAATCAATTGAATTTGTATTGGGATTTTTCCTCATGGCATTAATTATGTTATTATTTCTTTCCTTTTCAAAAAGACAATCCCTGAATTTTCTTCTCATTTTTGCCCCTTTGCTCTTAGTAATGTAGTTACTAAGATTATTACTAAAGTAATTTCTAACCATCTTAAACTTTTTATGAGTTCTTTGGTAGGTGAACATCAAGAAATTTTTGTTTCTAGTCATTAAGGGGTTGGCAATGTCATTGTTGTTTAAGAAATATTTACACTCTATAAGATAGAAACTCGACAAAACTAGATGGTTGGTTCTAAAATTGATTCTCGAGAAGGCTTTTGATGGAATACACTGTTTATTCTTTTTTTTTAAAAAAGTGTAAAATTTATCAGCTTTGATGATATCTTAACCAATCTTATCATAGGAATATCGAGAATTCTTCTCTTAAAATTCTATGGAACAAAACCAAACTTGATCCCTTTTCACCATCTAAAGGTATTCACAAAGGAGATATTTTTGTTTCTTTACTTATTCATTTTATGTATGGATGTTGTAAGTCATGATAGTATTTTATTCTCTTTCTAATTACTAGTGGTCTAGGCCTTTTCCAATTACAATAAATGGTCCTTTTGTCTATCATTTATTTTTTACACATGGCACACTCTTCTTTTCGGAAAAATTACAATTCAGTAAGTCAAAATAATAAAAATTATTTTGCGAAATTTATGTGCTATCTCAAGACAAATGGTAAACATTTTCTTTATATTAGTTTTAATTCTCCCTTGTCTTTATCCCGGGCGCTATTGTGGAATTTATACCTCAAAATGGATTGATTTGAATGTTTCTTGTGACATATATCTCTCCTCTCTTTCTAGCATTCACTAATATTGGCATATGATTTTTTGTTTTTATCCTGCTCAATTGGAATGTTCAAAAATTAAAGAACAAATGCCTTAGGAAGAAATTAACTTATACTAATTTTTTTTTTTTTTGATTATCCGGTATTCGAAGTCATTGTTTCGACCAATTTGCATTCTACCTGAATTGTGGCTATAGAGTTTAACTCTTTCTTGGAAAAAGTTTCACTCTAAATTTTTTGTATTGTACTCACATTGAATGTTGAACTCGTAATCACTTTCACAATGTGTTTTTTCATCATCAACTTATAATCAATTGATATGAATAAATTCATGCTTAAAATTAATGTACAAGGACAAAAAAGTCAATTATTTCTAATGGTTATGTGGTTTATATACAAGAATCATAATTTGATCTTGACATTTATATAGAAGTTTTATTTGCACAAGCTAGAAAAAATACTTCATCTAATAAATTGACAATTGAGATCATTAAAAGATTAGTTAAACTTAATGATCAGTAAAAAAATTTAAAATAAGTAAAATATATTTAGGATTTAAGACTAAATGTGACTTTAATTGTAATATTTAATGATATAAATTTAAAATTATTACTAAAGATATTATACTCAAAAGTTATATTCATTTATGAAGAGATATTTTCCGATTATATCAAGAAAATCAATGAGAATAATTATGTCACTAGTAGCCCAATTTTTAATTTAAATTTATATTAAAATTTGACTTTCTAAATGATAGTTTTGAAAAGAAAGATTGTATGGATCATATTATATATATATAAAATATATTATATATAATTCTACAAAACATAATTGTATATGTTATTAAACAAAACATAATTGACTACAAGACATTAATGTAAACCTATATAATGTTTATATATTAATTTTTTTGGAACCTAAATTAGTAAATTAATAGTGTGGTCGTGGTACATGAAAGGGAGTATATGAAATTCTAAAGTATATGATTGGTGATAACCAACATTATATGATTTATTATGTTAGATTAATTTATGAAAGATGTTATTATGATATTTGTTTTTGCGTGGATTAAAATTTATATTGTTGATACATATATATATATATGGATATCCTTTAAATTGTAGTTGTTTTATTAATGAAGGAAAAGACGGTTAGAGAATGATAAATAGTACATGAGGATTGATGAATAGAACCATTAGAAAGAAGTAGCTTAGAAAATGCTATAGATGTATATTCTTCACCCAAATCGGAACGAAAATATTTTATCATAGCAGAGTATTGAGTTTTAATTAATGAGCGAAAAGATGTATAAGTATGAAGAAAATCAGATTTACGCTTCATTAAATAAACCCAACAATATCTTGTATGATCATCAATAAAAGAAACATAATATTTTGAACCACCTTTGGTGGGAACAGGAAAAGACCCCCACACATCTGAATGAATCAAGTCAAATGGTGCAACAAATAATGGCATACTATTATTAAAAGGTAAAGCATAAAATTTTGTCAGTTTACAACCATTGCAATCAATCAATTATCACAAATTTCTAAATTTCCCAAAGAACCTTGAGAAACTAAATATGCGTAGTAGAGAAGCTGAAACATGACCTAGTCTAGAGTGCCACAAGTAAAAAGGAGAAGAGAAAGAATTTAAACGAAAAGAAGACAAATCGACGCTCGATGCGGCTATATTTGGAACGCGCAGTTCGTCTAAAACATATAATCCCCCCGCTAGGTCTGTTCCAATCAGCCTTCGAGATTTTGAGGATCCTGCACCTCACAAGCAGTAGAAGAAAAGGAAACGGAATAATCAAATTCACAAAGCTAACTCATAGATACGGGATTCATAGTAAGTTTAGGAACATAATAAACATCAGAGAGGGATAAATGAGGGATGCGTACAGAACCAACACATGCTAAAGGTATGTGAGTGCCATCAATAGTCATAACACAAGTAGGGGAAGGAGACTGTGACGGATACAAAGGATGATATAGAAGGGGACATATGATGAGATGCACCAAAATCTAATACCCCACAAGGTAGAAAGTATACCTATAGAATGAATGGAATTCCGATCGTGATGATGGAGCATACATAGCATATGGTTGTGATGATGGTTGGGTGGTGAGGAACTATTGAAACTTCTCTACAAGAGATGCCATTTGAGGATCTAAAGATGGTGCCACTTCAGGAACAACAATTGTAGTATTAGAATGTGGTGGCTTATAAAATCTCTGTTGAGATGAACGATTAGGACGCCATTGAGGTTGTGTCGATGAAGGTTGTTACTGTATCGGTGAAGCTTTGGACAACAGTTTAGGACATTGAGCCTTCCAATGTCCTTTATTCTTACAAAAATGCCAATTTGTCCAAGTAATTTAGATTGATATTTTGAAATAGGTTTACCAAGAACAACAAGAACAGACGGAGTAGATGCTACAGAAGAGGAGGTTCCTAATTGCGTCTTAAGGAGAGTCTCTTCGACCAAGGGTTCACTCACCACTACATCAACAGAGGGATGAGGCTGACAATTGTAAAATGTTGCCTCAAAGTCCCTCAAAGTCATCACGAAGAACCGAACAAGATGTCACCCCTCTTTATAAGTAATTTAGTCATCATTATTCCGAAGTGACACAGGCTCTGTGAGTGCCAACCGATCCCAAAGGTCGGACATCTTGGAATAAAATTCTTGAATACTCATATCCTTTTGTTGAACTGTCCGAATATCGGATTCCAATTGGTACTGTTTTGCAAAGTTTGATTGAGTATATAACCGTGTCAAATGATCCCAAACTTGTTTTGTAGTCTCATACTTAGCCAATTGCATTCCAATAGAGTGCTCAACAAAATTATTAATCCAAGTCAAAAATTTTGAATTATTTGCTTCCCAAGCATCTAATATTGCTACAAAATTGTCATCTTTATCATTGGCAGGTTTGCTCAATACACCAATAATATAATTTCACATACGTTTACCTTTCAAAAAATATTTCATCACATAACTCCAATATGGATAATTAGTTCCATTCAATCTAACACTAATACATTGCAGTGGAATCATCCCTTTCAGCAGTCATTGTCAACTAACAAATAAGCCTCCAAATAGTGAAAGATAATGCAAATCAAACAAAGTAAACAAAAAATTGCAACCAAACAAATCTAAAAAAAAGTGCGTGCGAATTGACAAATTTAATGTCGAAATCCCAAATTTTTCCACTCTAAATCACAACACAAGAAAACCCAATTACTGTAAACAAAATCCCAAACTTTGCGTCTCAAAATCATTGCGCAAGAAAACCCCAATTACTACAAACGAAAAGTCAAGATGTACTGGATCCGCTGAAGAAGGTGACTGGATTATAAAATTCTCCTATTAAATTTTTAATCAAATATCCCAAAACCTAGCTCCGATACCATGTTAGAGAATGATAAATCGTCACCTACTCTAAAAGCTTAAATTGATAGAGTGAGTTTAGATTTATTCTCTTAACAAAGACTAACAAAGAGTAAAATTATTTTCTCTCCAAAGGAAGAACTAAAAGTATGGATACGGTTCAATTCATAAATAATTTTAAAATAAATAAGAAATAACTGATCAATTTGTAGAATAATTTTATAAATTATAAGAAATCATGAGTAAGAATCATCATATTGTTCCGATTGATTAATTTCTATTAGAATTTAAGTTTAGAGATTTTTTAGGAGTACATAAATCTTACAAATACCCATCCTTTATGCATTCTTTAGAGTGGAAAGCTATCAAGACGTCAAGAAAAGATTTGGTTATATCTTTTCCTAAGTTAGCCATTATTATTATTATGTGCAAAAAAATACTTAATTTAATACTTTATGTATGATTTTTTCTTGTCTTAGTCATTTGTTTGTGTTGCCTGTTAATTTTTTTAATTGTGATCTCTTGTTTGGTACTTTATTTTATATCTAAAATATATATAAATCTATTATGGAAATAAAAGATAAATTTAGATATTTATAGTCAGTTATTTTAAAATATCTTTTTTTGTAATAACGAGAATATATAAAATATAAGTGGGAAAATAAATAAGCCTTTTTATGTGCATAATGTTAAAGAATCACAATCTTCCAACAATGCTAATAATGTCGGTGGAACAAAGATGAAGGCAGAGGTTGGAAATTAGACAAAAAAAAAAAATTGATTATATTACCCCACAAATATATTAGCTGCGCTGTTGCATCATGCTATCAAATTACAACGCAACCAAATTTTATGGCCGACGAAACAATATCATGTAACTTTTTTTCCTTAATTTTTTTTATTTTATTTATTTTATTTTCATTTTAGTTTTAATGTATATCTTATTATTACTTTTTGTTGGTCGGATTACGACGCAACCAAATTTTATATTTCATCAAATTTTATCAAATTTTATGCTATCATATTCATTTTCAATTTACACTTTTTTTTTTTATAGATCATCTAATAATCTTATTTTAAAAATTAGTCAAATTTTATCTTTATATTATGATTTTGTATATATAGTTTAATCTTCTAGTCTAAAATTATAATAAAAAAATTGATCAATTTTGAAATAAAAGAACTAAATGATGTATATATATTATAAAAAGTATATTTTGAACATATTCATTTTCAATTTACACTTCTTTTTTTCTTTAGATCATCTAATAATCTTATTTTCAAAATCACTGCTTCCATTCATTTTGATTTAATTTGAGTTTCGCGCGTAGAGTCTCACTTTTACTAAAGCCTAATGAAAGTTTTTCATGATGCTTACAAAATTATTACTCGTGATATTGTATAACATTTACAATGTACTTTCTTATTATATGAAATTAAAATTTTCAATTTAGTAGCACTAGATAACAATAAAAAAAAAAAAAAAAAAAATCATAAATTATACAAATATATCGAATTCATGTACACTTAATCGTAAATATTTGATAAATTCAATCATATATATATATATATATATGACTAAAAATTTAATCTAAATACATATAATTAATTCCAAACTTAATATCCAACCATTAATTTAGAGTATATTCCTAATCTTTTTCTATTAGCTAGCCGATATACATTAGTTGGTGAGTGATTACCTAACGGTAACTTGCTTTCTTTTTTATTATTTTTTGGTTGAATCTCACTTACCAAACAACAAAAAAAAAAAAAAAAAAAAGAGAGGTTAAAAAGGTAATTTAAAGTTGCTAAAGAATGATTAATTGAAATCTGAATGAATGAAGAAAAAGAAAAGCGCGAAAGCTTAAGCTTCATAAACACACAAAACAATAATAATTCATTATTAGTAACATAACAGCATCTCTAAGAAGCAACCACTCATAAAAAGTTCTATGTTAGAAAATCTAAAGAAAAAAAAAAATGATGAGAATCATTGTCTTAACCACTTTTCTTTTTCTTTTTACACTTTCTTTCATTATACCAAATATATATATATATAAAGAAGCGGGAGATTGGTGCGCAACCCCTATTACTTCCCCAGGGCGGATGGTCGGGGTTTTAATCTTTTGGATGATTAGCGTCATATATATAAAAAACTCTACAACCATTCATAAAAGTTCTATATTATAAAATCTAAAGAAAAAAATGTGAATCTTTCTTAACCTTTCTTTCTTTTTTTATACCAAATATATATAGCTATAAATATATATATAATAAATTTATATATATATATATATATATATATATATATATAATAACCCAAAACTTAGGGGTTTTGGTGTGTTTTATGTTTCCCCCTGGGGGGTGGGGTTTCAATCCCCCAGTGGTGGTGAGCGTCATGTTGTTACAAAATTGCTGGGGTGGCCCCCCCCCTCAGTAAAATTGAACTCTCGCGGGGCCGTGGGTTGAGTCTGGATTAGTTTCTCCCAAATAAGGTGGAATACTGGTGCCGCAGTAACCTATTATACATATAATTGTGAAAGAATGGAAAGGTCATGAATTTAGATTGCGAACAAAAAAATTAAAAGATTAACAAAAATAAAATATGTAGTCTAGTACAAAAATGTGCTCCATTTTTAGGATTCAAGCTTCCAACTTTATAATTAAGGGACAAAGTCAACAACCACCACACATCTCCTATTATTTATCCAAATATTTGGTTATATTTTCTCCTTAGATCATTTGATATTCAAAGCCACTAACCAATATGAATTGGACATTCGATACGAATTTTATATGATATTTTGTCAATCTCCTATACCAATCAATAAGATTGTGTCAATAGAAGAAACATATATAGCATTGTGAACTAGAAGTTGGGCTGTCAGAATGGAATGAAAATGTAATATACTAAAGAATTAAGTTTGTAACAATAAGTTGGCCCAAACATATTATTATAAGAGTATTTGGGTACTCAAAAGCCCAATCCAAAGCCTAGTGGGCCTTAAGGATTGAATAAATAGGCATATTATTTTAAAAGTCTGAGTACTCAAAAGCCCAGTCCTAAGCCTAGTGGGCCTTAAGGATTGACCAAATCAATGGGCTTATTGTACTTTAATATTTGAAATATTTAAATTAGATAGAGTATATTAGGTGGTTGTATTTGAATTAATTTTTAATAATTAAAATTTTTTACACTATTCGATATTTGCTCATTTTTTTGACTAATTTATAAGAATATTTTACCATAATTTTTACATAATGCTCATAATAAATGTCAAACTAAGGATCCCGTTTACAAATTGGTAATGGTTGGAGGACGATTTTAAATTGAAATTTTAAAGCAGACTCTCATTCATTAGATAGAGAAGATCGCCAAGATTTCGTGATCTGTTGCCGAACTTATTCCTATTCTAAGAGTTTGGATCGAATCGGTATTGATTCGAGTTCAGAATTGTTCATTCAATGAGCATTCTCCATATTATGATTTGAATAAGACTCGAACCTCCACGCTCTTTAGCACGAGATTTTGAGTCACCACTCACTTAAAATATTATTGGCATATAATATTCTATGCATCAAAGCTTTCCATTATTACAACACATCTTGAAAAAAAAAAAAACCAATATGTCATCGTTACAAATTAAAAGGATGACAAGCCCTTTTACATAGTGATTTTTTTTTCTATTTCAAATTTATCCTTATTTACACCATTTGACTTCCCAAATGTAATTGAATTATTACATAGTTATACACCTTTCTTTTCTTTATTTTGTCCTTCTTCCCTACTTGTTATATTAGAAAGATAATGAGGATTTATTATTATTATTATTATTTACTCTATTAAAAAAATTAAGGTACATTTATTAATTTAATTAATATTTTACAATAATACTTATTAAATAAAATTATTAATTATTTTTATTGAAGAAAGTAAATATAAAATATATTTTAACTTTTTTCAAATAAAAATACATAATTTTTTGTATTTTTCAAAAAACAAAAAAAATTTTGTCCATAACAAATATGAAAAGAAAAAAAAAAAGAAGAAGTGGGCGGGTAAAATAGAAAAATGAAAACAGTGATGTATACAACACAACTCCAAACCACATAATTTATTCTGCCTTGTTTTTAGTGTTAACACAAGTGATCTGCAAGACCTCCAAATCCATATAGAACTCTGGGAGAAGTTTACAATTGATCCTTTTTTTTCAAAAATAAAATAAAAAATAATATATATATATATATATATATATATCTAGATGCATATTTTATTTTTAATTTTTTAAATAATATAACCGAATAATTGATTAAACAAGTTAAATAATAATAAAAAATAATTAATTTGACATCCGGTCTAATTTTAAAAATATTAGTTAAAAAAATTTCAAAATATCTAATAATCATTTTGAACTTTAACTAATATGAATCATGTTGGATTAGTTAGAATCTTTTACAAAAGATAAATTTTTTTATATATATTTACAAGGTTGGAGCTTGGTCCTCACTTTAAACTTTCGTATTAATCAAGATCGAATCAAGTCAAACTTTTTTTAAAAGATTAACTTTTCAATATATTTGGTAGAGTTTTAGAATTATGTGATTCTCGTTAAATAGATCAATGAGCAATATATGATATTCACCAAGTCGTTTCTCTAAGAAACTTTCACAAAATCAATTAATAAGAACTTAAGTAAATTAAAAGAAGCATTTTTAGATTGGGAAATTGTAAAAACAATAAACTAATGAGAAAAACGTAAATATCAAATTTAGAATTTCAGTTCCGGGTAATTATTAAATTTAAGTTCTTCCTCGTTCCTTAATAAATTTCCAAATTTAAAGACCAATTCCTTGATTGAATACTAAATAAAATCTCTAATTAGCATTCATATCACCTACCTACTAACAATCAGCTAGAATTCGATTAAACAATCAAAAAGATACCTTAGACAATCGTTCAATCAATCAATGCATGTTTAATCTAAGATGTGTGATAATATCAAGGTAATTTGTAAATTAAAAAAACTATCAAAAATTAAAATCAAATTGCAAATAATAAAATCCCAACTCAATCCAATCAACAATCATCAAAACAATTAAGTAAAAACCCCAAAAACATTCAGTCAATCGATCTAAACATTGAATGGTTAAAAGTATTGAATTCAAAATTAGAAATTAGTCTAGAACCCAGAATTTGTTTGGATCATGAACTGAAAACTTGTCTTGTAGTCATTCCTTGTACATAATTGAAGCTTAGGCGACCATTGCAGTCTCATATCTCTTCTCTTTCTAAATCTTACATTAGCTTAATAATATTATAAATCTAAATTTACTATAATAATCAAAATAACAAAAAAAATTAATGTAATAAAAACTAAATATAAATGATTAAAGTATTCTATCAATATACAATATATGTTGAAACTCTATATATTTGCCTCTTGTTTATAATTGATTTAGTGAGAGATTTGATGACAATAGGACAAGGAAAAAATATAGGAGAAAAATGTTTATAATTTATTGGACTAATTTGGCACTAGTCTAGTCTTATCTAAATCTCTAAAAGTGGTTTGCCACTACTTGATGTTGGGCCAAAGAAAAGGTAAAATATGCTGTTCATATCACTAGACAAAGAAGCAGCTATGGGATCTAGTTGGTATGCTTTCTGCTTGCCACCACACACCCTCTAAAGGGACCTCCCCTCACATTTCATCTTTTTCCCACTTCTTTTGTACCGTATATATTGACCCTTTTTCACATTGCATAATTAATTAACCTTTTTGTGTATTCCCCCCCACCCTCCCCCTTTCCCAACATTATATGCCATGTCCTTTATATATATCTATATATATTTTATTTTTTTGCACCGTTTAGAATTTTGAAAAGTGCATGCACTAATATATGTATATATATCAAATTATTTTCATAAAGGTGCTCCTTTTACCCTTATCATTAGAAAATAGTGGTAGTACTTTTGTGTTTTTCTTAATTAATGTGACTTAATTAGATATTTTTATTTGATTAATTTGTCAAGTTAGAGGTTTTTGAGTAGTCTCATATTATAAACAATTTTGTGCGTAATTGTACAATTTTAGGGGTTTTCTCTAAGAATTTTCCTCAAATTAGTTATAAAGATATTGAGTTATTAAAAAAAAAAAAGAATTTATGAATTTATTAGAAGTGCATTAATTTGGTGACAATATGTTATTTTTGGGTTTGTACATATTTATCATCTTGATTACATTTAAATTCGAATTTGAATATATATATATATAAATATATTTGTTATATAAACAATGTGTCTCGAGGGTTCCCAACTCTCACAAGAATTCTAATGTTATGGGTAGATTTTTTACGAAAAAGAATATAAAGATCAAATTTGTAAATTTATTTAAACCAGAAGAAACCCTACCAAACTCCGGGGTTGTGGAAGAAGAATTCAATTTATATGTAAGCCATTATTACATACGAGACGGATTTTCAAGTTCGATTGTTACAATTTTGTTTTCCTTAACACCAAAGAAAAAGAGAGAATCCATTCATTTCTGTATATATTTTTGGATTGTTCGTAATCAAAGAAACCCATATATAGGTAATGATTATAACGTACGAGAATTTGTCATGACTTAGAGCAGCTATTCGATCCACCAACAATTTTGCAGTTCCTTAGTTCTATATATATAAATTTAAATATATGTATACATATACATATATATATATATATATATATATATATATATATATATATATCATTAGTTAAGTAATTGGTAGGTAAGCTGTGACTTCACCTGAATTATTATTATTATTTTTAGCAAGATTAATATGTAATTAATTAACAAAAAATATATATATATATATATATTGTCAAGAATAACTTCGCTTATTACTTGAGAGGTTATGAATTCGAGAGACACGTTAACATAAAATACCTCAAAAATTTAGAAAAATAGACAAAGAAAAGTTCATGTTAATCAAGCTTAATTATATATTACATATATAGTTGTAATGATTTCCTTAAACCCTACATAAAATAAATAAAAGATAATTTTTTTTCATAAATACGTATTTCATTTAACTATTTATGTAGTAAGACGTATTAATAAATTATGTAAATTCTTGTTCTTATTTTTATTTGTTTATTTATTCAATTTCCAACATTAAAAAAAAAGAAAGAAAAAGAGCAAGGTAATAGTGATTGATCTAATAAAAATAGGAGAGTTATATAATATATATATATATATATAATACATATTCTTAATTCTCAAATAAATAAGAATTAATATCGAATTTTATATTTATGAAATAGGCTAACTATTGTAATCAAATTTCAAGATAGATATAGACATATGTATAACAAGAAAAGCAGCAGTAATTGATTTGGAAATTTTAGAGAACATAGAAGAATAATGAAGGAAAAACCTACACAGAATGTATTCTTTTTTACTTATTTTATTTTATTTTTTATTTTTCCTAACTTAATATATATCCCAAACATAATTCTGTTAATAATCGTCTCACTTATAATATAAAAAGTCATGCGTTTAAGACACGTTAAAAAGGAAAAAAATACTATGAAATTATATGTATATCGAAAGTATATATAAAGAAACTGATGAGTAATGGATTGATGAAAAGCTGTTTGTGACATATAATAATGTAATTGAATAACAGTGCAAAATAGAAGCACAAATTGGCAAACACTTCCAAACAAGAAGAATGGAAGAAAAAGCAAAAGAAAGAAGCACAAACTACCAAGCAAAAAAAGCATCACCTAAAAAAAAGATGGATCTGGAAAGGAAAAGAATATAATGTGTATGCAAAAAAAAAAAAAAAAGAAAACCACTAAAACGATGCTTTCTATCTATCTTATGTTCAATTGTCCAAATATAAATAATAATGTTTCTCATTCTAAGCTTGATTGATGATGAACAAGAATCTAACCATTTCTTTTTCCCCTTTGTTTTAGGGTTTCCATGCTGATGCCCATACCACTGGTTCATCTTTCCATGTTAAGTAAACTCCTGCTTCTTGATCATTACTACCCCCTCCTTGTGCTAGCTGTAATGACCATCCTTCCCTGTATCTCTTGAGCAACGCTTTAATGTCGTCTATAACATCGTCGCTGTATCTGACAGGTAAAAATGCCGCCTCTCGGAACCTATCCGACCATTGAACTCCTCTTTCTCGACACTCGCTATTGTCACCATTGCCATTGCTATCATCATTAGCATCATTATCGTGATCTCCATCATTGTCGTCATCATTACAAGCCAAAACCCTAACTATGCTTCTCGAACATTCCCTCTCTAGCATTAGTCTCTCGTTGCTAGTTGGTGGGAAACTATCTTCTAACATATCGAAATATGTGGTTGAAAATCTAAGACACTCCTCAAAACATTTGACGAAATCATCATCATTTTCCCTAGATTTGGTAAAATCAGCTTCTTCTTCAATAACTGTTACAACACGAGGATTAAGGGATTTAAGCATTCGGATGAGTGAACTTCGTTCCTCGACACGAACCCTTCGTAGAGCTCCGACACAATTAATAGCAACGGCTTCATCTTCTAGAACATTCAAAGCCTCCTTTGTTAATATCTCTCCCATATGATTATTAGTTATGACAACAACATTAAACTCAAAGGGTACACCCATAAGCCTAGCAAATTTCTCCATTCTTTGTGAAATTTCCTTCATAACTATTGATGTATTAGCAGCTGTTGTTATAACAACGGTTAGCTTTAGGTGTGGAGTTTCATCATTTCTTGTAGCTAAAGATTCCAATAAAGTTGGCCATTGTGTACAAAGAGTGTTACTAATATCAATTATATGAAGTTTGTTCTCACCTTCTAAGGCATCCAAAATTGCACCATTTGATGCCACGTGACCAAAAGTCGTCCATGGACTGACTTCTTGAAACTTTAGTATCAATTTTCTAGCGGAATCGAAAGTGTGACTCTTTTCAGCGACGGTTGCTAGGGTTTTGTAACACCGACGGCCGGAATCCGTCGCTTTACAAAAAAGTGCTTGTAAGAAATAAGAAGCTAATTTCTGATCACAATCACCGTACGGAGATGCAAGTTCGTTTAACATCCATAACAAGTGATGGATCTTGGCTGAATCCTTGTCGGAGATAGCGACGGCGCATTCTCTTAGTAGCTTCGAAGCCCACTTCCCGTCTCCTCCTCCTCCGCCTCCGGTAGGGTCGACGCCAGAATCTGAAGATCTGCTGGTGGTGGATGTATGAGTACTACTTTGAGCTGAGCTATGCATGTCTACCGGATGATGATGATGATGATGATTGGAACCATTGGATAGAGAATTGATCATATGAAAGAAGGTTGTTGTTGTTTGTTTTGGACTGAAGAAACTTATGTCCATGGATGATGATGATAATGGAGGATTGATTCAACTTTCAATAACTTTTGGATACTTAAAGCCATATCTTATATTTCAGGGAAAGAATGATATATAATATAACCAAAGTAGTACAAAATATATCATATGAATTGGAACCATTGGGATTATAATTGATGAGGTTATCGTCATATATCTTATTCTATATTAATTACCCTTCCTTTACATATATATATATATAATTGTTTACTTTGTAATTACCTTGTCAAGTTGTAAGTAATTTGTGAATGTTATACGATATTTTAGTTTGACTCTTGTTAGAAGCACCATATAATAGTTAGAATATATTTTTTTTTTTTTTTTCCAAACAAGAATCAAACTGTGTATACGCAATCTGAATTAAAATTGAAAAACAAAAAGAGAGAATATCATCCATAAATTTACACTGATTTAAGAACTAATATTTATTTAGTGTGGACTTTTTTGAGTGCACATGAATATAGTAATTAGATGTATATTATAAAGAATATTACAAAAATGAAAAAGAGAAATCCTATAAATGTAGGTGTGATACTTAAGTCAATCAATAGTCACAAAGAATTTATTTTTAAAGTTTTCATATTTTTAAAAGATTTATTTATTAAAATATTCTTACCTTATAATAATAATAATTATCATAATAATCTTTTAAAAAAAAATTAAAAGGTAATAATTATCAAAGCGGATAATAAATTAAAAATTATAATTAAGTACCAAAATACCAAAAAAAGGAAGAAAGATTGAAAGTATTCTGGGATTTTTAACTAAGAAAAGAATTTTATGTTGTGGATGTCTGAATGAAATCTGTTGGCTATTTTTGGAAATGATTTAAGAAATATATATATAAATATGCATAGGATAAGTTTAGATACTTTGTTTGCATCCAATTAATGATTAGAAGATTAATAAAATCCCCTTGTAATAAACTCCTTAAAAATACTAATCATTATATATATATACTGTTCTTGTTTCTGTTTCCAAGGGAGAAATATAAATAATTAGTAAAAGGTGTTAACTAGGACAAATGTCAAATAAGGGTTGTCTATGGGCAGAAACCAATTAGTAGTGTTCTAATATAATATGTTTATTATATATATATATATATATATATATATATATATATATATATATATATATATATATATATATATATATATAAGTGGCAACATAGAGAAGGACAAATACATCAGCCTAAGATATAATATGTCAATGTCAAATTTAATAATTTTATTTTATTTTATTTTTTTTAAAAAAAATTTTGGGCAAGAGAATAAAACATTATAATTTATTATATATAAATGTATGGAAAGGGGAATCTACCCCTACTCTAATAACAACCTTTTCATTGCACATTAAAAATCCTCAAACATAACAACAAAACAAAGAGATGATGTTAAAATACAATTCACAAATATAATAATATAAATAATATTGAATTTTTCAACAGCTAGGATTTACCCCTATTTGAAATTTTACTTTTAATTATTACTTCTACTTTTTTTTTTCTCATATTAAAAAATTAACGTGTATTTATCTTTTATATTTTAATAATTAATATTTTATAATTCTTACTTATTAATTATTTTTATTGAAAAAAATAAAATCAAAAGATATTTTAATCTTTTCAACTAAAATAATACATCAAAATTTTTATTTTAAATTTTTTTTTTCGTAAGATGTATTTTTCTTGTTTACAACAATTAATATATATATATATGGTTGAGGGAGTACATCATATGATTACATAAAACCTATATTTTCTTTTTTTTAACTTTTTGATGGAATTATGCTACAATGCCAGCATAATCTTCCATTTTTCACAAAAATGATGTTGAGATCATAAATGTAATATTTGTTACTAAATCTTAATGCATTCATTTAATTATCTAGTTTCTTTGTTCAGTGCATATATATATATAAACTAATAAAATCAAATTTATATATAAAAAAAAATATAAACATAATTTCTAATTTTACCCTTCCTCCTCATCTTTCTTTATTTTAGCAAGACCTTCCAATTTTTTTTCCTTTAAAATATATATATCTATATATATACATATATCCCATTACACTTTACTCCTACACATATGTATAAATGTGCAGTTCAATTGTAGCGGTCTTTTTTTTTTTTTTATACAAGTAATGACAAATCATCTATTTTAACTTAACTCATAAATTTGAGGTTGAAGTAAGTATAGAAAATGTTTTCAAGAGGCAGCTTATTGTCTGTATGATTGTCTCCTTCAATAATTGTAAGAATATCCTACTTAAAATCATTTTTTTAATATGTCAAAAAATAAAACTATATATCTGCAGGCCTATATGTATATGTAACCTATAATTAATGCTATCAACTCAACATTAATGGGATTGCATAACTATAATTTAATTTGTGACTTAGAGATTATATATAGAGGAAAATAATGACCTGTATGGCTTAAGAAAAAAGGAAAAAATAAAAGCTTTGTTGGTGTGGTTTCTCTTATTACTTAGATGTCTCAACATAACTTGTCAAGCGAGAGTAGTAAGTTCGACTCACATTAAGAACGACATTTTGTGTCGTATTTTCATATATATATATATATATATATATATATATATGCTATAGTCTTAAAAATCTTTCTCTAATGAATTTTTTCAAATTAGATTACAAAAGGTATTGTTCCTTTGAAGCTAATTAGGAAATCCAAGTTAGTACTTGAATTTGCTTATAAAATTTGACTAAGCCTCAATGCTTAAGATATAAAAATAAAGGGTATATATGATGGTAGTTTTAACCTTTTTAAAAAAGTATATATATAAACATTCCTCTTTGTTTTCTCCCAAATTAAACTAAATAAATAATAACTCTGATAAATTAATGTTGGATTCCCCCAAAAAAATTAACAACTTTTGCATTTTAAAATTATGTAGAATTCAAAGTCTTATAACATTAAACAAATCAACAAGTTTAAGGAATCATTTCAAAGATTATTCTCCATTTGTAATTACAGCACAAAGACAAGCACAAAAAGTTTCTCTTCTTCTTCTAACAATCATTAGTTGCTTTGCCAATACTTCATAAAAACACACATATATATAATGCTTATTTATTATAATTATAATTTAATCATGTATTTGTATTAATGATACGTAAAACAATTTATTACTAAATTATTATCCATCTCACTCCTACCTTCCCACTAGCATATTGAATATATATATATATATTTTTTTATAAGTGAAATATTCATTAAAATAAAAACATTACAAAAGTGAATGACTAAAATCATTCACGGAAATACAAAACACCAACTTAAAACTAAATGGTGCAAAGAGTAAACTCAACCTAAAAAATTTAGGTGAGTCAGAGAAAGCCCTAAATAAATTTAGGGATACATAAAAAAGAAAAATAACAGAAATTTTGTCTAAATCTATGGTCTTCATACTGTCAATTTCAAACCTCATTTGCGAAAAGAGTTCGATTCTGTCTTCTTTCTTCAACAGTAGTCTAATCCATCATGGCGCATCAAAGATTTTATAGAATACCTAAAAAGAAAATCAAATATGAATACGAACAAAGAGCTCAGATCTAGTCCGGGTTTAAAAAAAAATTCTTCTAAAAAAAGAAGAAAAATCTTATATTTAAATATCAGTAAGAAACGAAGCATATGAGATGAAAAATATAGCAATAATACCAAAGAAATAAATAGAAAATACACAAAACAGAACATAAAACATAAAACAATACAAGGAAAACCACAACAAAAAAAAAAAAAAAAACAGTAAATAAATTCTTATATAATATATACTTATATAATAAATACCTATCCAGTTTGTATGAATTATAATATAATAAAGACCTTGATCAATCCAAAATTCATTCAGTTTGTCGGTAGTATTTGGATGTATTTCTTATCAAAATGATCCAAAATTGTTATAATTATTAATTGAAAGTTAAAGTTGTGTACTTTTGTGCCATAATTAAGCTATTTTTTAATGGGTAATTAATTAGCCTAAGATAAAAATAATTAGAAAAAATCCAAAGTTGGCATTTCTACAGAATAGATGTTTCTTTGTGAACGCGGAAGAAATTTGGAGAAGCGATATAATTATAATATTATATTCATGACAAGATAAAAGTGGGGTCAAATAAATATATAGATATATAAGATATTATACACCTCTTGCTTGATTGATTAATTTCATCATATTCAAGAATTAGAAGATAATAAAATTTTTTAGATAATTAAATTAATTCGATTGATTTTTCTTTTATGAATATTTTTAATATATATTAATAATCTTTGAACTGATTTATTGAACCATTAAATTGACTGATTCAATATTAAAATAGTTTTTTTAATGGTAAATTAAACCCAAATTAATCTAAATTTTAATAAAAGTTTGAAATAAATTTTAGCATTTAATTATACTTAAATAAGTACTTTTTTCTAATTTAATTATCTAAATAAATGTATAAAATAAAATAAAAAACCTCTTTCAAAATAATACACCAATATTAAATATTATAAGGGTAACTTAACTAAATATTATAATTGTATTGCATCAAAACTTAACATTTTCATGGTATATCATATATACATATATATATATATATATATATATATATATATACTGAAGTATACTTAACAACCAAACACATTTTTAACAAATGTAAATTAGTTTCTTTGATTATCTTTCATAACTAAGAATATTTTAATTTGGATATATGTTCATTTTAATAAAAAAATAAAATTAAAAAAAAAAAAAAAACAAGTAAAGTAATAATAATAAGGATTATTATCTGATTTGCTTCCTAAATCACAGTAAATTATTCATTAAGGTTCTTAAATTTAAATTTAGCCAATAAGATCCTCGTCATTATATTTTATCCATTATGATCCTTTTAACATTGAAATGACATGAATGAATAAATTCTTGTTTTGAAAACCTTAATAAATAAATTATAGTAAAACCGAGACTTATTAGCTAAAAATTTAAATTTAAAGACATTTATAGTAATAAATTGTGATTTTAAGGTTCAAATCGGATAATAATCCTAATAATAGTAATAAAGCATATTTGGAGATCAAATGTCAACAAATTGATTAATATAATAGATCTCAAAATTTTGGAATGTCAATTGTCATTTCTTATTGGATGAAACCATTAATTTATTTAGTTTTAGGATTACTACTTAATTTATATTTTCTTTATTTCTCCAATTTGATAGACATGACATCAACATCTCTTGTACACGGGAATATGTTTAAATTGAGGCATTAAGCTTGATAAGTGAATGTTCTATACATAATATATATATATATATATATACATACACACAAAATACTTGAATGTTCTTTTTTTTTTAACCTTTTTAATCCCCAAATTATTTTGATTAGACTAAATCCTTTCGATTTTGAATTTTTACAAAAAAAAGATGGAAAAAAAAAGTCACCAAAAGTCTCTTTTATAGCCAATCAAAATAATTTAGAACCTATATATGTATATATAGAAATAAATAATTTTGTCCAATTAAAAAAAAAATCTCAAAGTTTATTTCTTTTTTATTTTATCCTTTACCTAAATCAGCTAGAGTAACTTTTCTATACTAAATTGGCCGGATTTTATTTTTTTAAAATGAAAAAAAAAAGTCAAAAAAGGATTTTATTGTCCAATCAAAAATAATTTAAAATCTAAAAATATATTTTTTAAAAAAATAAATAAATTGAAACACTTTTATCCAACTAAAACAAAATATGAACAAAATCTTCTAATTTCTCTACCAAAATTTATTTCATGAGAATCTCACTTCATTAATAGCAACAAATGTCATGTTAGATCACATTTCTAGAAAAATAAAAAATTTCCTCACTATTTGTTCCTTTCTTCAAGAATTAAATATATATATATATACATATCCATTAATTCGACTCCTTAAAATTTTAATATTAAATAAATAAATAAATAAAACTTTAAACGAAGTGGCTATATCTATCAAAGTGATTGGGATCAAACTAAAAGCATGAAAAGACATGACAATTTTATGCCTTTGAAAGCAAAAAGGGAAACAAAAGGGAAACAAAAGAAAGAAAAAATAAAATAAAATAAAAAAAAAGAAGGAAGAAGAAGTTCAAGGCTGTCAAATGGCTAAAAAAAGGTTCCTCAACCTTATGGATATGAACACAAGTCAAGTTCTTTTTATATCATCCTTCATTCAAAGTATCCTTTGTGAAATTAAAATCATACGCTATTCAAAATTATTTCTTTTAGGGCATGAGATATCTTAGATGAGTCACAAATTATAAGATGGCACATTCAAGCTAATCTACATCTAGACTAATCCACGTTTGAGTCGGGTTGGTCCCTTGTAGGAGGAAGCTCCGACCCCAAAGAAGAGCTTCTTATCAGCTCACTTGCGCCTTGGGATTGGTATTCAAAATTATTATTTTAACTAATTCAAATTCAATATAAATTGTATACACTAATTTTAACTTTTATTCAAGAAAAGACTGATTCTTACGTAATGTTTATAGCACAATACATTTTTCTCTATAATTTTGTATAATAAAATGAAAATTAATCTAAATCTAACTTTTGAAACTTTAATGATAAATATTTCCTCTTTTCCTCGTTGTATGTTTCCTTGTGCTATATTTACTTTGAGTTTTTAGTCACACTTCGCTTTTGATTATCTTTGTTAGAAACTTTCTTTGAGACAATGAATATAATAATCAAGAAGATATTTAATTAAAATCAGTTATTTTTATTTTTCAAAAAGTTCCTCTAAGAGAGGGATGAAATCTCATTAGTGTGAGAGGAAATTTTCATATTTCTCTAAGAAAGATATATATATATTTTTTCCACTTAAATATCATCTATCTTGATTTTTGAAGGGTCTAAAGATGAAAAATTTTGTTTAGATTTTATTCACAAAGTTGATCATTGAAATCCATGAATCTTCTAACTCATTTATTCTTTATAATCTGATAGCTTAAATTCGTTAAATAACCATATAATTTAATTCAATCTTTTTCCTGATGATCTTGATAACACAAATTAAGTGTGAGAGATTATAACTTTACTTCGACTCAATTATTCAAACCTTGTAACACTAAATTGGTTGGTTGTTTGACAAGAATTAATTAATAAATATTTGCATTAAATTTTTATCATGACTTTTATATTCAAATTGTTTTGAGACATAATTTTGATTGACTCACATAGTCACTCACAAGTAGATGTTTTGGGTAAAATCAAATGCATATGAATTCTTGAGAATTCATCACTTGAATTCTCAACTTTGAGAATATTTTTCTTTTTTTTTTTTTTTTGCTGACTAATTTGAGTGAAAAGTGTAATTAACAGTGTATAAAGAAAGATTGAAATTATCAAAGTGAAAACTATGAATAATATATTAGGAAAAGGTACAAAATTTCCTTATTCAACAATTTCAGAGCATTGCTTATTCAAAAAAAAATACAATTTCAGAGCAATGAACACATTACTAGAAAAAAATTTCCTCATCATTTTTTTTTTATTGGAAAATTTATATTTTATTATTTTAGCATATAAAACTCTAATAGTTATAATATTTAAGAAGTTAAAATAATAAATTTAAAATTAAGTAAAATAATTGTAAGATTAAATGAGCAACTTAGCATCAAGAAGACATAACTCAGTTGGTAGAAATCTCACTTATAATCTAGAGGTCATGAGTTCGAGATACAATAAAAGTTAAGATTATTGAAAAAAAAAACAACTTTCCTTCTTTGCTTTCTTCAATAAACAAAAAAGATTCATTGGCTCCATATAATATATATATATATATATATATATAAAAGAAAGACGAAGAAGAAAAAAAAAAAGCCTATCAAAGTGATTTGGATCAAACTAAAAGCATGAAAAGACATTTCAAATTTGATGCCTTTGTAAAGGAAAAAGGGAAAAGAGAAAATTGAGAAATGAAGAAAGAAGAAGAAGATCATGGCAGACAAATGGCAAAAAAGAAAGGATAATCATCTTTATGGATGAACTCAAAATCAACTTCCTTTTTATAATAGAAAATATGGTTATTTTAATCTCTTAATTATGATTTTTTTTTAACCAAGTTTTAAGGATTCTCTAGGGAAGGTATTCATGTTTAAAAGATTATTATGTAAAAAATATATATATATTCCTCTAAAGATTTCTTATACTTGAAATATGACTATTTTAGTATTTAAAAAAAAAAGTTTAAAAATTTTAATTCAAAATGACCAGTTAATGAATAAAGAAAAAATAATATGGAACAGAATAAAATAAAAAGACGAAAATAAGAGAGGGAAATTATAAATTGGGGGCTAAATTGACTAAGTTTCCTTTATATTATCATTCAGATTTAGACTTTATATATTACATTAATGAAAATTAATCTAAATTTAACTTTACTTTTTAAGACAATTAATGAAGGAATTAATACATCTAAATTTTTTATAAGAAATATTTTCTTATTTAAACTAATTAAACAAATAATTGAATTGATATATATATATATATAATGCACATCTTTAATTTTTAATAATAATAACAATTTTAATAATGATCTTTAATTTTTAATTGTTAAAATTAAGTTTTTTTACAAATTTTAAAAATATTCTAAATACTAAAATATCCATAGAAAAGTCAAGTGTGCTTGAAATTTTATTTATATATTTAAATATAAAATTAAATTTATAATTAAATATATATTAAAGATATTGAAAGATTTTGTTCATAAATGAGTGACACATGACAAACTAATAGTCATTGATTGTTACCCTTTTCATTTCATTTATAAATAGAGATCAAGAAAATCATTCGAGGATGTGAAAATCATAGTTAAAATTAGTGGTGCCAGAGAGAAGAAATGAAACTTCGATGATTCCCTTCGGAGATTGTCCATACTTCCTCCCTTCGAGATCAAGATCCATCGAGATCAGTCCAAAGACCATCAGAGAAATCAAATCAATTGGATCGAGATCAAGCCCAAAAAACCCTCGGATCCACGACAAAAAGAATCAGTGGAGAAATTCAAAAGATTCGAGTTCAATATCAAATATATATTATTATTTTGTGACATATATATTTTTTATTATTGTTCACTGCAAGTCACATGATTTTTTTAAAAAAATTATTATTTAACATAATTTTTTTGATAGAATGGTAAAATTAGAAAGTTTAAATAATTGGTGTATAAAATCTGAATTAAAAAAAAAAATTGTATACAAAAGCTGAATTTATGAAAAATTTAAAATATAAAATATACAATAAAATATTAATCATTTTAGTTCATATTCTATTTTCATTTAGATATTTATGTCGTTTACTATTATTATTTTTTAAAAAAAATATTTTTATTTAGACTTATTTGGTATTTAAGCAATTAAATATGCTACACTTACATGATTTATTTCTTAGGACCTTTCAAAATTTTGAATAATTTGCCTTTGAATTGAGAAATCTAAGAGAATTTAGTATGTATTTAGGCAAATTGCTCTCTTTTTTTTAGAAATTAATACTTTTTTAAATTAAAAAAAAAATTGATCACTTGCAAGCTTAAGATGATGAAAAGTACATTAAAATTATTAAAATTATATATAAAGTGTATATATATATATAAGGTATGAAGAGACAAGAAGACAATAGAAATGCATTGAAATACAACCTTAAAATCAATAAATCATATATCATGTCAGTAAATAATGACAAGAAGATAAACCTTTAAAGATTCACATGACATGTTCCATTTAGCAAGAGGATGTAAATTCTTCGACCTAACTCAGTCAAGAATATTGTAAATGGATGGATACACACACAAAAGATATATACCATCTAGCAATATATATATATATATATATATCTATACAAGTCCATATATTATAATATAACAAAAATATTTTATCAAATTTTTATAAGACTAAGAAATTAGTATTTAGATATAAAACGTTGTTTTGAAAGGAGTAATTAAAGTATATATGTATTAATTAGTTAATAGATCTTAAAATTATAATATATATATATTTAATAATGAGTGAATGAGTGAATAATTTGATTTGACTATTTAATGTGACTTTATTTTTGAAAATATATATATTGTGTAGTCAATAATATTTAATTCATTTTTTATTTATATGATAATTTTAATTAATTGATGATATAGTCATTCATATTTACTTTTCATGACAATAGATCTATTTTAAAATTTGATGCTTGAATTTCTTAATAATAATAATAATAATAAAGGGTTAAACTCATCTATTTTTCTTCCAATACAATTGTTCAAACATGACATGTTTTTTTAAATCCACATACAACCTAAATTGTTGTCAAAATCATAATATATATATATATATATATATATATATATATATATATAAAATTGAAAGTGAGTGATGAAATTTGTAGCACAAGTAGTTAGTGAAGGGTTAAAACAAAAAGTGGAAGAGATTTATGTTTAATAAGAATCAGTAAAAGGACAATTATATGTACTCTATTTGCAAGTTGTTAGGTGACAAGATCTTGCTTTCTCTTCATTTTTTTATTATTATTTTTTTTCATAATTTTATTTCAAGAAAAATTAAAGATGTTTTTATGTCCTTTTAAAAATCTTAATAATAGAGGTGTGTAGCAAGAGTTTATCCACAATCAAACAATTATATGATTTATAATAAAAAAATGTAATGAGTTTTATAAATTATAATAAATAATAAAATATTGTATATATATATATATATATTTAATTTGTTAATAATGTGTAACTCAGTTGGTAGTAGCACTCACTTATGACCTACAAGTTATGAGTTCGACACACAATAGAAGTTAGAATTTCTCAAAATATATATATATATATATACATAATTTAAAATTATCTATGTTTCTTATTTATTTGTAAGTTTCTAAATTATTATACTTTTGTTTTTCTTTAATCTATATATCTTACCATATTATCAAATATTGTTAAATTATCAGCTACTCTCAAATATAAGATTTTCTCACTTTTAACATTGCATTAATCTATCATTTGTTTTGAGGGGAAAAAAAAATGGAAAAGAATTAAGCATTTCAATTTATATACTTAAAAATAAAAATAAATATAACCACTTTTTTTTTTTTTAAGATTATTATAAAGACTCAAAAAAAAAATATAACAAATGAGATACTAACTATACGAATTCTATTTTTTAAAAAAATTAACAATGTGCCATCAAAATGGACAAATTTATTAATCATTATTATCTATTAAATAGTTAAAACACAAACACACACATATGTGTGTGTAGAAAATACGTATATAGATATATATATATATATATTGTCTATCATTGGCAATAGTAGAAGTAAAAGTTTGACTTTGACTGAGTCAAATTGATTAAGACATTGAAATTATGGATTTTCTTTACCATACTTATACAACTAAGCACAAAAGAAACAATTATGTTTTGCTCAAATTTAGTGATTGGAATATAAACTATTATTTTATTTTTTATAGAAAGAAAGAAAAAATATTATATATATATACATTCACTCCACTAGTACTTCAAGGTCAAGGACATTATAGGAATAAATTTCTTACCAAATGAGCAATCAATAAAGTTATTGAATAATTAATTTGTATTCTAATTTAGTAATATTCTATAATGTTAAAATTATTCACATAGAGGTGTTTCTTGCTGTTCAATTTTTTTATCTTATCCGATTGATTACTTGTATACAAAAAATTATAATTGGATACTTGTAAAAATATAAATTACTTTTGAAGAGAAAATCTTAATATAGTTGACACATTATTTGATCCGAATAAAATTTTAAAGTGTACCAAAAAAGTTAGGCTAAAAAGTATATAATATTTTGTTTCTAAATATAGGATATAAAAAAATTTATTATTAAAATTTTAGATCTTTATTTATTTTGCTATAATTTTGACATTATTTATACATAAAACATTGATTATAAAAAAAAATTAAAATTGAAATATAAATGTTTAAAAATAATATTAAAAAATATAAAATTAAGATAAAATGTAGTAAAATTTAATAAATAAATAATAAAATAAAAATAAAAACCCCAAGAGTTTAACTTAATTACAAGGGTGTCATTAGAAACTTATGATCTTATGCCGTTTTGCACATGTACTACTTTTGTCAACAAACCGACACCTTAACAATTAAAACTCTATTTTTTTGCTTTGAAAGTAAGAAATTAAAAAAAAAAAAAAAAACCCCCAAGAGTTTAACTTAATTACAAGGATGTTTTGCACATGTACTACTTTTGTACACAAACGGACACCTCGCTCTCGCTGGGATCGAACCCGCGACAGCAAGCTTTGTTGTTAGATCACTTACCACTAGACCATAATAATTTATATTAAATATTTTGTACAATAAAATATTTATAGTATATATAAGTCAACCCCCAACCCCCCCACTCCGAAAAACTTTCTTCCTCATTTCTCCGGCTCTCTCTCTCTGCAAATATCTTCCTCAAATCTAGGAAACCTAAAACCTCTTACCATGACCGCGACCCCTAGATTCCCAGTCATCCCTTTCTCTCCCTCTGCAAGTTCCTAAAGCCCTCCGGCGAAAATGGAGAGAGGAAGCATATTGGAATCTATCGGATCATAGATAATCGGAGTAATGTCCCCAGTCTCAATTTGTATGTTCTTGGTAGTCCTACTTGTCTATTCCACCACCACTTCTTCTTCTTCCTCTTCCTCCGCCGCATCCATAGTCCGCACAGCCGCCAATTTTGTTTACCTTGAGTTTTCTTATTCATCCACATATTTGAGTTTTCTTATTCTCCCTTCAGGCCAATCATTACAAAACAGTAGAGTAGTAGAGTTTCCAAGAATGGCAAAAAGTTGAAAAGTAAAGGTAGAATTTTGGCACAAAAACAACCAAAATAGGGTTTACTGATTCGGTAGTCTTTCAAAATCATGTGCTGTTTTATGCAGAGAACAAGAGAAAACAAATTTATACATTGCATATGTGAGCCCCATCATAAGAGAGATGAGGGCTTCCACCGAAAGTAGGATGGACTAGGCGATACCACTAGTTAGAAACTCGAAGGTGCTCCTCTATTGATAAGAGGTTTTAGATTTCCTAGATTTGATGAAGAATTTGTAAAGATAGATGGAGAAATTAGAGAAAAATTTAATATAAATTATTATGTTATAGTGGTAAGTGACTTGCAAAGCTTGCTGTCGGGTTCAATTCCCAAGGATGGTAAAGAAAGCATAATTCCATGGATAACAACACTTAAAACATAAATTCAATGAGGTGTAATTCAACAATTGCTAAATTCGTCATATAAGCTACTTCAAATATGGTATGGTTTTAGTTGAACAAAAAAAAAAAAAAAAGAAATCCTCCTAATTACTAATAGCAAAAACACTTTGAAATATTTCAATTTAATCCTCTTACTTTTTAAAATTTTCATTTTTTCCCCCTCTACTTTTCAAATCCATGTTGTGTTCTTTTACAATCTGAAAAGGCTAAGCAGAGGCAGAGCCAACCCCACGTGTACATGATCAGAGTTCAAACTTCTCTCTTTCTCTCTGTGTAAATGTGGTGTTCAAAGAAAGAAAGATGTTCAGCTTTGCAAAATCCTGGAAGTCTGCTTTATTTGACGTGACTTCACTCTAAAAAAACAGAGGGACAATTTTTCCAAGCTACCCATCATTTTTTATCAAAAAAGCTTCAGCTATTCCAGAGTCTAAGCCACATATATTTACAGCAAATCATTAAATAAATACTTCATCATTTTCGTCAAAGTGCATGTAACCTGATAAAAAATTCCCAATGGTAGAATCAAACCCGTACTCACAAATACACCTTACCTTTCACAAAAAAACTTATTCGATTTAAACAAAAAATAATCAAGACGTAAATATACTTTAAAAGTGTTGCCTATAGTTAGAATGTATTCAAGACACGTCTTGCCATAACAATAAATAATCAATTTTGTCTCTTATAATTGTAGTTTAATCCATTGCGATCCCTTCTGCTTATTTTATTCCAAAATTTCAACCAAATCAAAATACCATTAAATATAACTCTCCATTAGTTATTTATATTTTTATGAGTATTTTTCTTAATTATAATATATATATATATATATATATATATATATATATATATATATCTCTATAAGATATATATATATATATATGCACCCAAGGAAAATGAAAAAAAAAAAAATAATAAAAAAAAAAAAATATAGGTATACAAATAAAAGATTAAATATTTAATTATAAAAAAAAAAAAAAAAAAAAAAAAAAAAAAAAACCCAAAAAAAAAAAAAAAAAGATGTATAAATGGACAGTCATTATTTTGAGTAATTCCAAAACGTACAAACTTGTCTCTTACTCAAAAAAAAGACTTCATTCTCCTAACCTATAAAAAACGCTCAAATCAAAAATCCAACTATGAACTCTCGGTAGTATTAACAAATGCTACAATGCTCTCTTTATACATGAGTTGTGTCTAGTTTAAGCTTTAAAAAATGCACAGTTCAATAATGGCACACAAACATCCCATGGCTCAATAAAATGATTCATAATGCAGAAGTAAATGAGCTCTATGGTTTTCAGTTAAGCAGACTTTTTTCGACATCAAACCTAGCTAACTGCTGGTTCAATTGATTCAACGACTCAAACAAGCAACTACTGTCCAGTCCAATTCTGAAACACTAGGGATTTCTTGTCTGTTATTGATCAAGAGAAGAAATTTCAGAAATGAAAGGCAAGGGAAAGAAAAATAAAAAATAAAAAAATAAATCATACACACAGAGGAATGGATAGCCATTTGAGAAAGTGGAAAAGGGATCTATTGTCAAGGATCCCAAAAACACATTATTAGCACATAAAACAAACTGCAACCAGTTCATCAACCATATGCAATTTTTCCAGCCCATAAATCACAAACAAATGCAATTGAATCCATGTTTTGCTAGAGTGACACATTGAAACAGTAATCGATATAGTTAAATTCGAGCTAGTAACAGGGACACAAATAGTTCTATTTCATTAGAGTTCGGAAAAACTTCTCAATTAACAAGCATACGAAAAGAAACCATCAGTTACAATATATATATACACACACAGAAAATATTTCATTCTAAATAAATTTTCCCAGTAGAGAATTCTAAGAATAATTGAAGCAGATATATATATGTATATATATATATATATATATATATATATAATTATATTGATTTAAGAATATGAGATCCTCACTGAAACCTGGAAGAGTTCAACAGCATGAGGCCATGGATGCTCAAGATCTTCTATTATTCTCCCTTTACATAACAAGTGTCATCATTTTATTAGCATTCAAATAATATATTTCAAATCAACAGTAAAATCATGATATTTGTAATATTTTCTCTAATATAATAAAGAGTGTAACAGGAGATCCTAGCTGACTATATATGAAAAATCACATAAGGCGGAAAAACATATCAAACAACTATAAGAAGAAATATAAAACAAAATAGTAAAAAGTAGTTTACATATCATGGAAGCCCATTGATGATGCATCTGATATAAATTTAGTGCTTCCATCCCTTGGAGTGACCATCAAACATGTATGGCTCAAGAAATCCTATGAACTGTAAAAAGAACTGAGTTTGTTAATACTTCAAAAACAGCCATCTCCTTTGACTTATAAGACAATAACAAGAACATTTTATTCGAAACAGGACAAAATTGTAATTGAGCTCATCAAATTAGAATCATTTAATGGAATCAAAATACATTTTAAAACAGATCCAAATCCAATTTAGTAAAAGGTTACTTTTGGGCTATTCATGTGCTTGTACACACATTATAAATGGTTAGAATAAATGCATGTTAGGCTTACCTTGCTTCCATCTTCAGACCATCGTGCACCAAAACCTTCAGCTACCCTGATTTCAAATAGAATCCCATATGGTGGAACAACATGCATATTCATCCAGCAGCAATTTACTATGAACCGGCTGATGACATCTAATGCAGCCTTGTTTTTATCAGAATCTGACAACCAAAACATGGAAAATAAGTTTTCCTTTCATTAATTTGGAAAATCTAACTTGTTTCTATCAATCTATGATTTTAGAGCATATGAATGGTATCAAAATAGGAGGTCTGGAGTTCAATTCCATGTGTTGGGCTTTGTTATGAAGATTTGTGTTTCACCCACACGTGATGGGGTGTGTTAGTAGTTAAATATAATTCCTCTCTATCAGCTTATAATTTTAGAAAAGGTAGCAATTTAACACCTTTTATAAACCTTAATTTGGAAAGGATCCTTATTTGGGTGCCATCTATCAGATTTTGATACACAGAAAGATAAGGCAAGAAAAGCAAAGCCATCTCCAGTAATCGTAACAGACAATCTAAAGATTTATCAACGACAAAAAAAAAAAAAAAAAAAAAACACACACACACAATCTAAAGACCACAGTATAAAACTAACCACTTCCACAAAATTCACCCCAATAATTATCACTGCTTCGGTTCACATGCTTAGCTAAAGCCCTTGCTCCGTCAGTAAGTACAGAACCTTTAACCTAAAAAAAGAATAAACCAATTAGAGGCATAAAGTGCTTCACAAACAACTGATAAGAAATTTAGATAAGTAGTTTAGCAACAGAATAGAAGCTTCATAAGTTAAGTGTAAACATGCTTCCAACTCAAATGAAAATATGTGCTAAGTGGCGTATGTTTCCTTTCATTTTCCGAGAAAATGAAAGCACAAAGCCGAGACAAATGCATAGAATCAATTTTTTACAAATTTTTTTTAACTTCTTTGTGCCGATAAAAGATTTCCAAAATTATTTTTCCTATGCTTAATTAGCAGAAAAAAGCCAGAGGTAATGGGAAGATGCACATTGCTGAAAATGCATGAGGTAGATGTCAGTACATGTGCATTATGTGGTGCCAGAAATGATGAGACAAGTGCCGAAGTTGGGGGTGGAAGTGCTTCCGGTATTGTTCCCACAGTGTGTACCATGTTTAACATCCTCTGGATTCCAGCATATCCCAATCCCTTGATAAATTACATAACCAAAATCATCGTTAGTTCAATCTCTGTTATGTGATATCAGACATCTTAAATTAAAAGGAGAATATAAATAAATAAATAAACACTGGAAACTATGTTGCAGCTAAAAGAAAACCTCAGTTAAGTTGTGCAATCACTCTAGAAGATAAATTTGTCTTATGAGAATAGTATAGACACAATAATCAATGCAAAGATTCTTTTAGGTTGAGTATAACTTTTAAAGAAAAAACAAAGATTGATTTTTTTTATAGAAAGAACATATTAATTATAGAGCATTCTGAAATTCCCTCTGGAATATAATGAGTCTTCACTCATCCAATGTCCCTAATTTGTCAACCAAACCATTAATGTTTGTCTGGCTGAGTGTGCTAGATTGATGAAACATATGTTGAATTTGATTCAGCATTTCCCAATTTTCAAGTTCTAATTAAAACCGGAATTTGAAGTTCCAGTTTAAGATCTCTAAATTATCTCAATAATGAATTTACTTCTTAAAATCTTACTTCCGAAAGAACTTAATAAATATTCCCAAGCCAATACAATTGGTGGAATACATAAGAACCTGGCTTCTAGAAACATATCATAAAGGATACAAAAAAAAAAAAAAAATTAGAAGTCCACAAAAACTGTAACCAAATTGTTGCATCAAATTATTTAATTATATGCTAAAAACTACCAAATATTAGGGACCACCAAGAAATAGCAATTTAAAGTCTGTGCTCTACCTAAACAGAAATACATTAAAAATGATTCCTGAACAGAAAGCAGCAGAAATTTTGTCACTTCAAAGATATTTGCAAGCTTCTTCAAAATGTCTATATGGTTCAAAATGTAATTTGAACTTATCAAAAATTATTTGATACATTAACTTATACACCTGTGATCCCATTTTACATCATCAAAATTAATTATGCCAGAGGTAGAAATTTATGCATTTTTCTAAAAGGCTGCCTTATATGAACACTCACTAAGTGCACATTTAAAAAATACCATCCCATTAACTTTTAAGGGGTCAAATTGATCAAAAGTTAAGTGCACATTTAGATTGGCAGTGGAATGTTGAAAAAATATCCTACAACGAAAACAAAATAGACTATTTAATCCAGTGTAACACTCACCGAGAGTATAGAGGCCATAAAATTGTGAAGTGGATAAGTAAACTTTGTAAGACAAATAGCAAGAACACCATTTATACTTTCTTTCTCTTCTGAGTAGAAGTTTCTGTAGACTTGCACTCCTGAGAATATTTAATGCAAAAAATACCTTCATATCAGGATTTAAATCATTGTTAGATATGCCTTAGGTAGTCCAATACAGTGATTTAAAATAATGAAAAATCAGCTAAGCTAAAAGCAACAATCTAGAACCCACATTCTTTAGAAGAAGAATTTCAACTCCAGCTAGACTGAAATAATAGCACTATGTTATGAAGCAAATCAAGCATGTAATTAATGTTCTGTAAATGGTGGAATAATCTAGTCCTGTTACTGTGACAAGAGAGCAATCTAGTATAGCATGTGATTTCCTTCAAGCAACAAACCCCAGATTTCCTTTTCAAGTAAATCTTTTAAGAAAAGAAAAGATCTTGTAGTTATGAAAGGAGTAACTATCCATTTTTGGCTTCCACCCTAAACTAGGTAGATTGCCTAAATCACGATGCTTGTATACTTGGTTAACAATATCCCATATTGATAAGAAGTTCAATAAATATCTACAGCTCTATTTACCTTATCATGTGTCAATTTGCAACTATTGAGCATTATCCCTTAGATATTAGGTTTACTTTTCCATTTGATCTGAATCCAAGATGCTCACCTTCTTCAAAAGTTGTTACTCCAGGAAGGACTCTTTCAAGACTCTCCAATTGCAGCATCTCAAGAAAAGAAGCATATCGGTGGACATCCTGAAAATTAGTTAGGTTGCAGTTGCATTGTACTAACTGAGAGAAAATAAATGAAGTTGATGAAACTTTTTGATAACCTGAACTTGGAGCACCAGACATTTATTGAAAAGAATAAGAGCCCCTGGCATAATTCTAGGAACCAAATAGATAATATCAGTTGTTATGGAAAATAAGACAAAAAAAATCCGTCAATCTGATTTGGCAATCCTTCATGGTTAGAAAACAAGAGTTTCGCCTTCAAATAGTGTTAAGTTATTTCCTTCGCTTACTCAGAAATTACCATCCATATGAGTCCCAAAATGATTCTATGACTTACAATTAAGCAAATTGAGGAGAAGATTTCACTGGCCTTTTATGCCTCAGCTTAAAATATTTACATGAAGGGCATAAGAAATTTTCCTGATTCAAGATCAGTTAACAAGATGCATGTGATATCCAATAAACCCAAACCTCAATGATCTATTTTTCCATTTAACATACAGAAAAAAAAAAATTAAAAAAATAAAAAAATACACAGTTTACAATGTCCACACTCCCCATCTCAGTCAAATGACAACCAAATTATGCCATACCGAGTGTTGTTACCACTTGCACACCTTCCTTCAACAGTCTTGCATCCATCTACAAATGATATAAATTTTGTAGAATTGTTGAGTCCCTTGAAATGGCCAAAAGAACAAAGAAATAGATTAGAGAACATGTATATAAGAGAAAAGAATAGGATAATTCAATACCCTTGAGCTGGGAAAAGTAAGGCTCCTGAACATGGAGTTCAAAGTCAACAGATTTCAACACCTATCATAGAGAAACTTCCGGTACATAAGAATATGAGCATATTTTATGGCTTATATTGACAAACTTGTTACATCTATTTTACATTCAGCAATTCCATGCCTCTTTCTGAAGTTAACTTGGTCCACTCATCTTCTTTCAGCTTCAAAGATTCTTCTTGATGCATAAACGAGATTTTGTCAGATGCCCTAACTAATGCTCCAGATGAAATAGTCTGGTATAAAGATGCACCTAGGTGCTTGTAAAGAGCACATGATGGAACCCCTTTAAAAATATCTGTCCGAGTAGAAGACATCCAAACAAGCAACAAAATTTTAAAAGAAAGAAAAGATAAAAAATGTGCAGAACTAGAGAAGCAGAATAGTAGAAACCACGGATCTTTTCACAGGGAAAAAATCAGAGTAAATTTTTCTTCTGAACGGAATCTTCTCTGACAAGAAGAGAGTAGTTAATTGATTAATTTTCCAACTTGCCCCTAAAATTCAATTTTTAATCAAGTGGCCTTTGTCTTAGTATCTCAATGGCCAGAGGTTATCAGTTTGAATATGAATTTCTGGCAAACAATACTTTAGTTGCCAAAGAAATTCAAAAACATTAGTAGGGAGCAAAATATTTTGATTTCGAAGGACATCTTAATCAATCAACAAAATTTGCATTCCTTTGGAAATCTACAAACTAACTGTCTCAAACATCAGCTTAACCAAATAAACTGTCTATGATTATGAAGAGGAAAATTTCACATTTCAAACTTGATTTGGTACATTAGTGTATATAACTAGGTGAAAAATAGCTATCAAAGCAGAGGATCCTGAAGTTATGAACCAACCAAAAGATACCCTTTTGCTTCAACTACTGTCACAGCAAAGTTTCCAATTCAACAAAAACAAGAAAATGAACAGAAAACACCATATTACGTGATAATCAAAAGTTTTGATTGTGTGAAATTCAGTCATATTAGTTACCAATGGAAGATTGAAAAGGACTGGAGGGATCATCTTGGAGTAGTCGAGAGCAGTAGTCTTTAGAGAAGCCTAAGTCGATTTCACCCTGAACTGAACAAGTGAGAGTGAACTTCAACAACTCTTCCATGCAATCCTTCAATTGGGCTAGCCCCATTGCCTGTGGCGGCGGTGCAGCCGTTGATATCATTTCTTTGTGGGAGTGTAAATAGAAAATGAAGAAGAGAAGATTTATAAAATGTATTCCATTTCTTGTCTTTGAACGGATATGTGCTGTATTTATAGAACAGCAATTTACATAAGAATTATCAATTCTGTTACAGAATATAGACTGACGTGGCATGTATCAAGAAGATCACACCGTACACATGTTCAACTAGTTAACTAAGATACAAAGAACTGAAAATATAAGGACTGAAATGTAAATTAATGTGTAACATCCCCTCAAATGGATAGGGCGAGGAAGCACCGTAAGTTTGACACGAAGCTCTTGAAAGTGAGAACTGAGGACTGGTTTTATAAGACAAACCACAAGTTTAGACTGTGATGGTGTATACGAAACATTAAGAGAACCATGTGTGATACGCTCACGAACAAAATGGTAATCAATTTATACATGTTTGGTGGGAGCATGGAGAAGAGAGAGGAAAAGAAAGCTCGGTTAATAAAAGATTGTAACCAAGAAACTTTTGTTGCGCCATTAGTTAGAGCCCGATATTCAAACTCGGTGTTGGATTGAGATATAACTTTCTGCTTAGTAGAACGGTGGATGAATTATGGTTTAGCCATAATCATAAGAAACATACTGACCATAGCCACTTGAACATCCGAGCATTGACAAAAAGGAGCCTCCACATCAGTATGGACCTCCTTTCCGTGAGTTTCGATCCCGCAATCTTTCAAATGAACAAACCCGCCACCAAGAGATCCCTCGCATTCATTGTTTATTGATTTGTTTATTTTCTCATTTTTAGTTCCTAGGTTGATCGAGGTATCAACCACTAACTTGTCACCAAGTGTTCCCTCGGATTCATTATTTATTGATTTGTTTATTTTCTCAACAAATTTGGAAATTTGCTGTAATTTGATAATGTACATTAAAAAATTTTGAAATTTGTATTAACGAGTTAGAAATTTGCACTATATTTGGAAATTTGCATTAACAAGTTGGAAATTTGCATTAGATTTAGAAATTTACATTAGCGGGTTGAAAATTTGCATTAGTGGTTGAAAATCTGCATTAGATTTGAAAATCTGCATTAGATTTGGGAATTTATATTTTAGAATCCCTTGAAAATTTCACATTTTAAACTGTTTATCTTCGGCATCTTCGGCACCTCCATAATCCTCAGATTCCTTTCATTTACCTTTTCCACCACCTCCACATTCCCCCCCTAACCCCGATCATTATTGTCCTCCTCCACCACCTCCTCAATCCCCTCCACAACCACATTTTCTTCATTGATAGGTGGGAGATAATGGTTGAGACCGGGCTCATGATCCATTCTCCCACGTGCTTGGAGCAGATTTCCTCCGGAATTTCCTTCACCGTCTCCCTCTGGATTTCCTTCTCCCCCTTCTCCTTCCCCTCTGGATTTTCTTCTCCCCTTCTCCCTTTCCCTCTGGATTTTCTTTTCTCTCTCCCTCTCCCGCCATTAACTCCAATTCAAAATTAATTTCACACATTTTCTTTTACACTTAACTTACATATATTATATATATTTATAGCTATCATAATCGGACGTATCATTCACTTACACTTGCGGGGTCTTTAAGAAATACGAAATTGAAAGTTGAAACATGAAATAAGCATCACTTACCGACCGACGCAGAATCATGCCCGGAAACATCAAACCCGGGTATCGGATTTTAAATCTGCATTTTGTATTTTAAATCTATAATAAATAAAAAATAAAAACTATCATAGATTGCAAATAGCTTATGTTTAGTTCGGTGGTAAGGTTCCGTATATTCCAATTGAATTCCCGTGGTTTTAAATCTATTGTTTCTTTTTCACTTAAAAATAGATTTTGCGGGGTTTCGATCCCGCAATCTTTCAAATGAACAAACTCGCCACCAAGAGATCCCTCACATTCATTGTATATTGATTTATTTATTTTCTCATTTTTAGTTCCTAGATTGATCGAGGTATCAATCACTAACTTGCCACCAAGTGTTCCCTCGGATTCATTATTTATTGATTTGTTTATTTTCTCAACTAATTTGGAAATTTGATGTAATTTGATAATTTACATTAAAAATTTTGGAAATTTGTATTAACGGTTTGAAAATTTGCACTATATTTGGAAATATGCATTAACGGGTTGAAAATTTACATTATATTTAGAAATTTACATTAGCGGGTTGAAAATTTGCATTAGATTTAGAAATTTGCATTAAATTTAGAAATTTGCTTTAGCGGGTTGAAAATATGTATTAGATTTGGAAATTTATATTTTAGAATCCCCTGAAAATTTCACATTTTTAACTGTTTGTCTTTTCCCATTCCAATATTTAGCTAATCCTTTCATTATTAGTTTTATACCAAAAACAAAGATTTATTATAGCATTATTGTCCTCCTCCACCTTCACATTCTCCTGATCCTGATTGGCTTCATCATTATTAGGATATATATATATATATGTTTTGACAGATACTCAGTGAGATCCGACCATTCATGCCATGTTGCCTTTAGCAATTTATATATGTACATTTATAAAAACAAGTATTTTATATATTGAAATATTCATTTAAAAAGCATGGGGCTGGTATCAACAGTAGCAATTGTGAACAAAATTTTTGAATTTTGTGTTCTCTTCTCGAATGTAACGAGTGTGGATTTGAAAATTCGCAATAGAAGTGGAGAAATGACTCTTTAGAAGTTCATTATTCATGTGAAAAAGGAGCATTTAAGTATAATTAGAACATTAGCGCTTGAAAGAAAAAAAAAACATCGATTGGAAATTTGGAATAGCTAAAGTTTACATATTGTTGAGGTTTATGAGAATAATATAACAATTAATTTTCGTATTATTGTAGTTAGATTAAAATTTTAAGGATTTTTTTATCTTTTAGCACTTTTGACTTAATATTATAAGTTAAGTTAATTTGACAAATAAATATTCATAAAAAATAAAATAAATAAAAATAATTTATAAAATTTGATTAAAAAAAATAAAAAAATTATAAATTTTGGCACATATATACTAAGGAGAAGCTGAATATAAAAATAAAAATAAAAATAAAAGAAAAAGTTAGCCCATGTAAAATATGTCCGCGCGGGCTGAAAAAAATAAAAAGGGAGCCCAAGGAAGGGGTCGGCTTTGAGGGTAATTCTCGTCGTACCTTATTATCAAGTGGTGGCACTGAAACTTTAGTGTCGTCACTGATTATCCTATTATAATTTTTACTGCCTTCCACCAATTTAACAAATAAAAGTTCATAAAGATTTCCATGTCTCCCGTTTTAATTTTCTGGGCTCGCGCGGACATATTTTAGTTTTTATTTTTTGTAACCCTTTGTTTGTTTTGCAGCCCCTCCTTGTTTATTTGGGTTCCTTTTTTTTTTTTTTTTAACCCGCTGACATATTTTACTTTGGGCTAACTTTGGGCATATTTTACACTAAAAGCCCACTTCCACTTTTGTTCTTTTTTTTTTTTTTTTTTAATTATGTTTAAATTTTCATGATTTCCAAAAAAAAATAAAAATGCACCTTTTGTGTAATAAATAAATTCTCTTCCTCTTTTTTTAACAAAAAAAAAAACACTTTTTTTTTTAATTATGTTTAAATTTTCATAATTTCCAAAAAAAAAAAAAATTGCACCTTTTATGTAATAAATAAACTCTCTTCCTCTTTATTTAACAAAAAAAACACTTCTTTTTTTTTTTAATTATGTTTAAATTTTCATAATTTCCAAAAAAAAAAAAAAAATTCGCACCATAAATAATCTCTATTCCCCTTTTTTTAACAAAAAAAAAAGCACTTCTAAAAAATATTACATTTTGTTTTTGGAACTATGTCTATTTTTTATCTTCTTTGACTGATTTTTAAATTTTGTCTTGGCCCAATTTAGGTCTGCCCCTTTTTATTTGTCAATGCTTACTTTTTAAAAAAATTTAATGTCTTTTTTTTTTTTTTGATAAGCTAAAATATTTAATGTCTTTCAACCTTTTATTTTCTATATTAATATTTTCAACTTTAATTAATTTATTGTTTATCTCTAAAAATTTTAAAACATTATTTTTAATTGGTCCCTTAATTTATATAATTTTTTTGATTTCATCTTTTTTTTTGTATTATTCCATCATTTAACATAATAATTTGGTAAATTTCATCCCTTTAACTTATATAATTTGGTAAATTTCATCATTTAACTTATAATTTAGTAATTTGATCCCTTAACTTAATAAATTGATAAATTTCATCTTAACTTATATAATTTTTCGGATATCATCCTTAATAATACATTTATGAGATATAAATTTACAAATGTATGATATAATATCTTTGATAATATACAAAAAATTTTATCAAATGTAAATTTACAATAGTAAATTAAAAGATTTTGTATTAAAAATTACATTTTTACCCCTTTATTTTTTAGTATTATTAATTTAATTTTAAGTTAAGGGATAAAATTTACCAAATTATTAAGTTAAGGGATGAAATTTACCAAATTATTAAGTTAAGGGATGAAATTTACCAAATCATTAAGTTAATGGATGAAATTTACCAAATCATTAAGTTAATGGATGAAATTTACCAAATCATTAAATTAATGGATAAAATTTACCAAATTATTAAGTTAAATGATGAAATAATACAAAAAAAAAATAAAATAGGATGAAATCACAAAAATTATATAAATTAAGGGACCAAATTTTCCAATTTACCTAGTTTGGATTTTTTTTTTTTTTACACATTAATTTCTTGTAAATCTCTCACTTTTTCCCCTTTTTTATTTTTAAAAAATAATTTATTCAAAATTTCTTTAAAATGATGATTGAAAAAATTATAAAATTATTTGAATTGATTTTTTATATTATAATTACTTACTTTTTTATTTTGATAAGCGATATTATAATTACTTACTGTTTGTTGATTATATATATATATTAGTTAGTTCTTTTAACTACAAATAATGCTCTTAATTATTTATTCTTTTCAATTTTTTATTTTAACATATAGAGTTTTGAAATCGATATAATTTTTATGGTATGATTCAATAATTTTAAAATGTTAATTTAATAGTTCGTACAAATGTATATTATGTATATGTTCATAAAATTTGAACTCAATAAAATATATAATGATTATTTTATACATAAATAATGACAAAATTATGACAAAATAAATAAAAATATGAAATTTTAATAATAAAATTTTTAAATATTTTAAATATATATTTATATTTTATTTATATATATTTGGATATTATGATATTACCTTAGTTGCCTTAGATGAGTGATACGTGGCAACATCATAGCCACACTCACCACTCCATCTATAAATAGAGGGCAAATTCCCTCAAGAAATGGTCACGCCCCCCCCCCCCGGGCGTGAAGTTCCCCCTCTCCTCATGAAGTTGAGAGATATTCGAAGGATACCGAACCTCTGTCGAAATCGGCCCTTCCTCTCAAAGTCCAAATCCATTCCGAGACAAAGTCCTAAAGCCCTCGGAAGAAGAAATCAAATTGTTCGATAGATCGAGATCAAGCCCAAAAGTCCTCGACATCGAATCCATTCCGAGATCCACCCAAAACGCCACTCGGAAGAAATCAAAACAATTGGATCGAGACAAGCCCAAAACGCCCCTCGAATCCATGACGGATTGAATCAACGGATCCATAGAGATTGGACCCTGTAAATTTAATTTTATATAATTGTTGTATTCAATTGTCACATTTCTTGTAATTTCGAATTTTACAGGAAATAAAGAAATTTTAATTGTCTACAAATTTGGCACGCCCAGTGGGACTATCTCTACCGTTCATCTCTTTCCGTCAATACCATCGAAATGGAGTCCAAGAATGATGTCAACAAAGCTGATTCAAACAACTTTGCTGCAGAGGTAAGTGTTGGTGTTTTGACGTCTGCGACCTATGTCGGTCTTACCACGCGAAGCAAAGGAAAGGTGATTGCTGATTTGCAGAAAAGACCAATTGGTGACGCCTCCCACAAATTCATCAATCCTTGTTTTGACGTTGCTGCAACACAAGACCAACCACGAGGCGTTGTAGGTGGAATGGTTCAAAAGACACTTGCAATGCTTTGGAGAACAAGTACAGTGCAAACAAGGTAGAATCAGAAGATAAAAATTCCTTTGTTGATTCCATAGATGCTATCCAAGAAGATCAAACGAGCAGCAATGATGACCTTGAAGATACCTCTGCAAATACATTTGTCATGCCTGTTATGATGGTGGACGCGTCAACGATAGAAGAACAATTGGCAAACTTGACAAAGTTGGTGGCGGACCTCACATCACAATTGGCGAAGCAAGATCGCATCATTGCGCAATTGGTGAGCAACAATGGTAAGTCTACTCCGACAATGCAAAGGTACGTTGAGACTGCACGAAACGATGTTAACTCAAAGCGAAAAGAAGAACCAAATGATTTTGGGGCGAATCAATATTGCTGAAAAACAATCTCAAGTGGTTGATGGATCCAAAACAAATGAAGAAGAACGAGCAATTCATGTTTCTGCTGATGGACTCATTCCGACAAATGAATTAAGGAATTTCATTACAGGTATGATAACCGATAAATATGCGAGAAAAATCAAAATCATCCTTTTCGTATTCAAAGCCATATTCGAGGAGGATTGCTTGGTTTGAAGATGCCCGAAGGATATCTTCCTCCAAAATTGCAACAGTTTGATGGAAGAGGCAATCCCAAGCAACATATTGCTCACTTCATCGAAACATGTAACAACGCTGGCACGAGAAGGAGATCTTCTAGTCAAACAGTTCGTTCGATCCCTCAAAGAAAGTGCATTCTGGTGGTATACTAACTTACCATCTGCATCAATCGACAGTTGGAACCAACTTCAAGTTGAGTTTTTGAATCGCTTCTACAAAGCACTCGACGAACTGTAAGTATGTTGGAGTTAAGTCACACCAAGCAATGGAAAGACGAGCCTGTCGTTGACTACATCAATAGATGGAGAAGTTTGAATCTGAATTGCAGAGATCAATTGTGTCAAAAATCTGCGATCGAGATGTGCATCCAAGGAATGCAATGGAACCTTCAATACATTTTGAAAGGAGTTCAACCAAAAACATTTGAAGAATTAGCTACACGCGGACGAGATATGGAGCTAAGTATTATCGACAATCAAAAGTTTGAAATTCATGTTGAACAACAGCAACATCAAAATAGGGGCAACGTTTCCTCGGAATCCGAAGATGAAGAGTCAACTTCAAATGTTGACGATGCTTGAAAAATCATCAAAGTCCTCCTTGACGTACGAGGTTAAACCGCAAGTTACTCATTGATAAGAGTATAAACTATCTACATGATGATGATGTGAAGGCTCCTTAGCACGAGTATAAACTGTTCATATGTTGATACAAAAATCCTCCTTGACGTACGAGGTTAAACCGCAAGTTACTCCTTGATAAGAGTATAAATTGTCTACATGTTCGAACAAAGCTCCTTGATACGAGCATAAACTATCTATAAAGTTGAAAAAGACTCCTTGATACGAGGATAAACTGTCTGCAAAGTTAAAGAAGACTCCTTGACATGAGTGTAAACTGTCTACAAAGTTGAAGAAGACTCCTTGATACGAGTGTAAACTGTCTACAAGTTCATATGTTGATGCAAAAATGCTCCTTGGCCTTACAGTTAAAACGCATGTTACTCCTTGATGCATGAGTTTAAACCGCAACTATGAACTACGTTCGACTTGATTCTTTTGCAGGATACGTAGGCAACTTAGATAAATTCTAAGTTCAGTCATAGCCAAAAAAAAAATGATTGCGGTGAAATAAAAAAAAAACAAGGGAGAGTAAAGAAAAATTAAAAGGGTAATAAAAAAAAAAAAAAAAAAAAAAAAAAAGGGGGGGGGGGGGGGAAAAAAAAAAGGGGGAAAAAAAAATAAATAAATATTGAAAAGAAAGAACAAAAAAAAAAAAACAGAGAGGGGGAAAAAAAAAAAAAGAAAGAAAAAAAAAAAAACTGCAAGACAAAGTTGTGAAAAAAGAGAAATTTTATTGATTTCAATTCTTTTAAACAATATATGTTTACAAGATTAATAAACAATAAGGGGCATTGAAATTAATCTATCTACAAAGTCGTCCAATCGCCGAAAAGTCTATGATTTGATTAAAGTTGATGAAGATTAACGTTGAAGTAGACGATTATAATTTATTCAAAGCGACGAAGGTGCAAGATTTCTTAAATCAATGTTGACAAAGTTGATGATGAATCCTTCAAATAGACATTTGGAAAGTTGAAAATCATTCTCCAAGTTGATATCCGCAACGTTGATGATGAAGCCGCAAGGTCGTGGAGGATGATGGTAAATTGCAACGTTGGTAAACCGCAAAGTTGTGGACGACGTTGGTAAACTGCAAAGTTGTGGACGACGTTGGTAAATTACAAAGCTGCTGACGACGATGGTAAGCTGCAAAGTTGTTGACGACAATTGTAAGCTGCAAAGCTGCAAAGTTGTTGACGACAATGGTAAGATGCAAAATTGTTGACGACGATGGTAAGCTGCAAAATTGTTGACGACGATGGTAAGCTGCAAAGTTGTTGACGACGATGGTAAGCGGCAAAGTTGTTGACAACGATGGTAAGCGGCAAAGTTGTTGACAACGATGGTAAGCGGCAAAGTTGTTGACAACGATGGTAAGTTGCAAAGTTGTTGACGACGATGGTAAACCACAATGTTGAGGCAATAGACAACAATGTTGATGGCGACGATGAGCAGCAACGTTGATGGCGACGATGAACAACAACGTTGATGGCGACGATGAACAGTAATGTTGATAACAATGAACTTACCGTCGAAGATGATGAAGGATAAATGTTGCAACCCATGTAACTTGCAACTTTGAAAACATCCGGACGAATGTAACCTGCATTCTTACCCGGAAAAAGGAACTTACATATCCAACATGAAAGGAATGCTGCCAATTCCGTCTCTGCACGTATGACCTCTGAAATATTTGAGTCGTCAAATTCTATTACAGGAAAGGAGGAATTTGCGGCAAAGGTTGAAGGAGTCGGATTGCAAGTCATTTTAGGCAATTGATGCTTCCGCGTTATCAAAGATCCGGCAGGAGGGGCTGTATACCTGTTTAATCCTTTGAACCAAAATCGGACCCATTGCTCAAGCATTATACTGGTGGGATCTCCATCCTGCAAGTTTCCCCTAATGCAAAAAAAAGATACTTACAGCTTTGAGGAGTTCGTTTGTCAAACAGTTCTCTCGCGAGATGGAACAACCGTCGTAAAGGAGGCCGCAAGCGGGTAAACCAGTAAGTGTGAATAAGTCCCAAATTGAAATCGACAGCTCGCCAATAGATGTATGCAAAGTGTTGGTCGAAGGACACCACTGGTTGCAAAAGGCACGCATCACATTCTCACAACGATCATAGGTGAACAACAACGCGTGCACACGGCATCATAGACCTCTGCATTCTTCAAGGCTCGTTCATGATTTACAAGAATGTACTCGATCCACTCCCAATAATTTTTTTTTTTGTGTAACTTACCTCACCAAAGTTGGATGAATGAATGACAGGCCATGAGGGCTTCTCCGTATTTGTAGTAGCAAAGGGAAGGGAAAACTCTCGCGATCGTGAATCTGCTTCATGAGTAGTAGATGACAACAAACTTACCATTTGAGGAGGGGATGAAGGATGAACATTACGAGTCGCGGTAGAAGACCAATTGGTGATACGGTGGTAGCTCGTGACTCCTTGGGACGTAGGTGCGAATGGACCAAATCCAGCTTCATGTACTTCTAAGTTTAAAGATTTGACACGAGACTCATTGCGACGATCAAGAATGACGATATATGTTTGTAAGATTCGGCAAGATCCTTAATATCCATAATCCGAAAAAAAAAAAAAAAAAAAAAAAAAAAAAAAAAAAAAAAAAAAAAAAAAAAAAAAAAAATATTAAGGTTAAAAAAAAAAAAAAAAAAAATGGGAAGAAGAAAAAAAAAAAAAAAAAAAAAAATAAAAAAATAAAAAATAAAAAGGTGTTATTTTGAAAACAACCGAGAGAGACAAAAAAAAAAAAAAAAAAAAAAAAAAAAAGGGGGGGGGGGAGGGGGGGAAAAAAAAAAAAAAAAAAAAATTAAAAATATATTTGAAAAAAAAATAAAATAATAAGGTTTTTGTTGAAAAAAAAAAAAAAAAGAAGGAGAATTTTCTTAGAATTCTCGCATAAAGGAATCTATCAAGGTGAACTTACTGTTTGACAAGTTCCGAATAAAAAATTTCCGATGGAGGCATCCTTTTATAGACTTAAAAAAGTCTAGGAAGTATCATACTAAAACTCAAATTTGAACCTAAAAATATTTTATATATGTATATATATATACATATATATTATCTTCATATAAATATGAATTCGAATCATATTTATTTTGAGTTAAATTCAAATAAACTCAAATAATTGATTCAAATTTTATATCTATCTCCAAAATTGATATGATATATATATCTCCAAGATTTTTGGAACTTATTCCCGATACAAATTCTTCAATCTCGGGAACAAGTCCCAAAAAGGGGCAATTTGTAGATATATAATTTTATTTATATATTTAAATATATAATTAAATATTATTTATATATTTTAAATATATATTTATATTTTATTTATATATATTTGGATATTAAATGATTTGCCTCCTTAGATGAGTGACACGTGGCAACATCATAGCCACCGGTTCTCACTTACTCCATCTATAAATAGAGGGCAAATTCCCTCAAGAAATGGTCACAGATACAGAGTTACCACACTCACTCACTCAAGAAGCTGTGAAGTTGAGAGATATTCGAAGGATACCGAACCTCTGTCGAAATCGGCCCTTCCTCTCAAAGTCCAAATCCATTCCGAGACAAAGTCCTAAAGCCCTCGGAAGAAGAAATCAAATTGTTCGATAGATCGAGATCAAGCCCAAAAGTCCTCGACATCGAATCCATTCCGAGATCCAGCCCAAAACGCCACTCGGAAGAAATCAAAACAATTGGATCGAGACAAGCCCAAAACGCCCCTCGAATCCATGACGGATTGAATCAACGGATCCATAGAGATTGGACCCTATAAATTTAATTTTATATAATTGTTGTATTCAATTGTCACATTTCTTGTAATTTCGAATTTTACAGGAAATAAAGAAATTTTAATTGTCTACACTATTTAAATTTGGTTAAATTTATATATTTATTTATCAAATGTATCAATAAAAAAAGATAAAAAATAAAAATAAAAATAATGATAATTAATTTTATACTAATAAAAAATAATATTTTTGAACTTTATTAAAACTTTATATTTATTTAACCTTTCAATTTATTTAATTTTAGATTATTTAATTATTATTTTTAATAATTTACTATAATGTTCTAATAATTACCTATTTGTCACAATGTCCTGATAAAATAAGGCATTTTAAAATTTTAATAGCTTCAGTACAATCATTTTTCAAAAAAAAAAAAAAAAAAAACTTTTTGCGTATTGCAAAACCATTTCTTCTGCAATTTATTAGAACATTTTAAAAGATATTAAAGTAGTATAATATGTCCTTAGTGGAGTGTGGGACCAATTTATCTGAGCTGGCAAAGTGGTGAAAGTATAACCCTCTTCAAAGAGAGAAACACACGGAGAGAAAATAAACATTTGAAATGTTAAAGAGGTTATAACGTCTTTAGATATTTTTGTTACTTAAACTAAAAACCGCGTCGTTTTGATCACCAGAAATAAAAATCTAATAAATGGCTGTTGATTTTCTTTGCTTTATTTTGTCAGCAAAAGCACATAGTAAAAGAGACGCCACGCTAAACCTTATATATATTTTTTATAATAATGTTTTTATACGCACTTATTTTTCTAAATACATATTAATATTTTTTTTAATACTGATCTAAAAAAAAAAATTTAATACAGTTATATTTTTTATTTTAAATAAAATTATAAATATTGACTTTTTTTTTTTTTGAAAACCAAACTGTAAACTCCATTAAATTAAGAACAAGATAACTAGTCCGCCTGCAGATCATCCAACACCAACAGATGAGAGGACTGAAACCAAATTACATCAGTAGATAAAGAAAGCCCTATACTAGCTAATCTGTGTGCAATGTTATTGTTCAATCTAGGACAAAAACTAATCACTACATTCCTCACTCCTTGCAAAAACAGCTTAAACTTTTCAAGAACCGCACCCACCATCGACAGATGTGGACCTTCATAAGCAAGCTGCTGCACCAGAGATAAACAATCGGACTCAACAATAAGAGACTGATTCCAATGTTCGAATATAGCATCCAAACTTTTCCACATTGCAAGCAATTCGCATGTTCCGCCATTGTTGAATGAGGTAACCGGTCCAACATCCGACTCGATTGTTGTCCCTTTATGATCCCGAAGAACAAACCCATAACCAGCCTTATGTGGGAAGAAAGATGCATCCACATTCGGTTTGAGGCAACCTTCTTCTAGGGGCTGCCATCTCGAAGGATGCTCCAAACGTGTCCTCGTATCATTCTTAACCTCGTCCCCCACAGTTTGGTATAGATCGAGAAATGCAAGTGATTGGGCGATGGTATGCTCCGGTCGTGGATCGACGTCCAGGTGAATATCAGCTCATTGCGTGCACACTATATTCCCCATAAACGGATCAGAAACTTACAGAGAAGTTGTGATGATGAAGGAGAATTTTCTTGAATCATCTGCAGTAAATGTAACCAAGATTGTGCCTTGATCACATATTTAATAGGAGAAAAACCTAGACTACTCCACGCCAATTTAGCAAAATCACAGTAAAAGAACAAGTGATGGTCATCCTCTTGTGTACAACCACATATAGGGAAAACAACATTAGATTTGATCTTCCTTCAACACAAATTAAAACCAATGGCCACAGAATGATGACATAGCCGCCAAATGAAGATACGGACCTTCGGGGGCAGCTTACAATTCCAAACTAACATCCAATCCACATTTGCGTGTGAGCTACTTGCTTGTGAAGCTAGCCGATTCTGCACTCCCACTCGATACACGATGAAACAATGAACAAACCTTTCTTTGTATAATGCCAAACAATGCTATCTTTCTCACCTTCCCGACAAATAGGTAGACTAGTAATTACATCCCGGTCTCGCTGACAAAACAAAACATTTAGAAGTTTTGTTCGTCACACTCCATTTCCAATTTACTCCCCCACCTTTGTTTGAGGATGTAAAAATCGATAGGAGTAATAGGCAAAAAGATCCATTTGAAGGCAACCAGGGGTCTCGGAATACCCGGACAGATTTCCCGTCCCCTATACGCCATCGAATTCCCTTGCATAACAGTTCCCTTCCAAACAGAATTGAACGCCATGTATAAGAAGGTCTTTGTCCACATTTAGCAGTCAAAAAATCGGTGTTTTTTGTAATACTTAACCTTCATAACCCTAGCCAATAAGGAATTTGGAAATTGGAGTAATCTCCATCCTTGTTTGGGTAAGAGAGCTTGGTTGAAAACATGCTGATTTCTAATACCCATTCCACCACATTTTTTAGGGAGACATAATTTTCCCATGCAACCCACGCTATACCCTTACTTTCCTCTTTAGAACTCCACCAAAACCTCCTAAGCAAAGAATGAATGTCATTACATAAAGCCATGGGAAGACGGAAGACTGACATTGCATAACTTGGGATGACTTGAAGTACAACTTTAATCAACACCTCGTTTCCCCCCAGGATAGAAGCTTTTCTTTCCAACCATGAGTTTTCTTTCAAATTCTGTCCTTCAAGTAAGAAAATATCTCCTTTTTTGATTTTCCAAGCAAGAAAGGAAGACCCAAATATTTCCCCATACCATCACATGATCTCATCCCCACCAAACAAGCCAATTCATCTCTTCCCCTAGCAGGCATATTTTTGGAGAAGAAAATAGAAGATTTAATAATGTTAATTTTCTTTCATGAAGCTCTCTCATATTCTGAAGGGTGTGCATACTATCAACAGAATCCTTCAAAGATTCGAGAGAGAGAAACTCCCACATTCTGGGAGAGTTTTTTTTTATATATATAAGATTTCTCTATATAAATATTGACTTAATTATATTATTTTTTAAAATTAATTAATTAATTAATATATGTCTTAGTATTTTTGGTGAAAACATCACGCAGATATGTTATCAGCTTAAAAAAGTTAATACCCAAAACCTTTTTGTTAATTTTTAAGGCAATTATAATTTTTTTTTTTTTGAGGATTTTAGATTTTAATATTTGATTTTTTAGTATGTTAGGTTCTAATTTTTTTTTTTTTTTTTAAAAATATTGGGTTAATTCTTATATTATTTTTATTTATGAAGCCTTCTCATTTCTTGCTTTCCAGTGGAAGTTTGATATAAAAATTATATAAATTCCTCAACCACCAATCCATCTCTTGCCGGAAAACTTTACGCCGGAGAAATATGATTCGAACAAGGCTACTATGGTTTACGATAGGCTTTGCCTCGGCTTCTGCAGCAACGGGACAATTCATCTTTAGAGACCTCTGGGCTGACCGCCAAAACCTTTCTTTCCATGTACTATTTCCTTTTCCTTTTCTTTCTCTTTCTCTCACTCTTAAAATGTACTTCTTGCATATAATTTACTGTTTCTGATAAATTTGTTTTTCTTCAAACATAATCTGTGTTAGGTGATGGAGAAATTCGCTGCCCTTGACGCCAGAGTGAAGAATCTTGAAGGGGTCTTTTCGACTAGCTCCGATCCTGATGCAAAGATGGTATTTCTCTTGCCCCTTTTTCTTGTTATTTCTTCATTTTTTTTTTTTTTTTTTTTTTTTTTATTTTAAAAAGTTAGCTTCTTGGTTTAATTTGTAGTTGAGTTTATCTGAGCTCGTGGAAATTTCATTTATTTATTGTGATTTTTTCTTTTCTTTTCCTTTTTATCTTTGATTTCTTTACTCTTAATTTCTGCCAGTTCTCAATTAAGACTGTTATGTTGAAACTAGAGTAGGGGCTGTCTATGTTTACAAAAGTTATGAGGCAGCAAGAGCCCCATAGACGAAACTTATACGTGTCCTTATGATTTTATAAAATATTCAAGAAGCTAAAAGGTTAACTGAGAAATTTAAGACTCAGAAAAAATCATCTCTGCAACAATGTATTCTTAGTTTGACTCCATTGTTTTGTGGACACTTATACTTCTCTGTCCAAATGCTGCACATTACACACAATTTATGAGCTTCTGAAACCTTTAGACCTATTCCAATCTGTTGTGTTGTGTATTCTCTAACTGAACTCAGCATACACTAAACTGATCCTAAAATTGGGGGTTGGGGGGAGGGTGAAACAAACTTGACTGCACATTAGTTATGTAGATTTTCTTAGGTCTTCTAAGCTTATCCCTGCCAGAATGAATGTACCAAAGGTGTCTTTTGTGCCAGAAAGGGAGTTTCTGTTAGGTTTTCAGAATGAATGCGCATTACCACCAGGAAGAAGTTGATAAAGGATTTAGGTCGGAGCTGTCCATTGCCATCCCCTGTACATTATACCTTTTGACAGAATTAGACATACACTAAACTGACCCTAAAAATAGTGGGAAAAAAAAAAAAAAAGAAATCCTGATAAGTTGGTCATTAATTGTTTACACTTACATGGTTTACTTTGAAGATAAACCATCAGTTAATGTTGATTTTATTAGGTCTTCTGAACTTATTCCTGCCAGAATTGATTCCCCAAAAGCGTCTTTGTGCAAAAAGGGGAGTTTTGGTGAGTTTCTGAATGAATGTGCAGTACCACAGGAAGAAGTTGATGAAGGAGTTAGGTCGGAGCCATCCTTTGCATTCCCTTGTGGATTATACCTTTTGAACATATTTATCTTACAAAATGCAAAAGAGTGGCTACATGATTTTGAAAATTATGCTTGGATATCAGTTCCTATATCTGCCAGTCTTCTTGCTTAGTAGTTCGGGCACTGTACACTTTTTGGTTATTTCTGTGCTATACTGGTTTGGGGAACTATCATCAAAGTAGTTCTCATGCATGTATGTCAATAAAATTATTGTTTGCTGTGCCAACGATCAATTTCATGTGCCTGCCAAAAAGGTTCTTTATTATTGCCTTGCATATCCTAGTTCCATATTTTAGATTCCTCGTCAAAATGATAGTTATCACTTTTTCTGCCAACAGTGAGGCATAGAGGTCACCTTTCTTTAGCCATGTAGGAAGTGGTACTCCTGTATTTGCAATCAGAACAGTTTGTTTAAATTTTATGATCTTCTTATGCCTGAATCCTTACTAAGAATTTGGAATCTTGAGACCTAGGTTTTTTTTTCATAAATATTTACAGCAACATCTCTTGGTCTGCAATGCGATAGAAAAGAATTGAAAAGGAAAAGTTGGCAATTTCCGTTTCTATCTTTAAACTCATTTTCCATTTAGTCCTATATATGATTAGAGGTGATGAGTAACCTTAACAAAATTCTCAACCGTCATTTGAGAAACTATTCTCAAACAAATTATACTCCCCTTATATGATATTTGGGCCCTTATTTGATCTTTTGTGCTCAAAAAATGGCATTTTTGGTTAATATCATCTTTGGGTGGTGGAGATGATCCTTCAAACACCTTTTAATCAAAAGTAACTAAAATGGCTGTCAAATTCAGCTGCAAAAGAGATCTGGTGCCAAAAATTCAAGTGACAACAGTTTATCTGAAAGTTTTGCATGGTTGTCTTTCCTCCCTTTCATTTGAACTGTCTTATCTTATTTTAATTTTATGTAAATTCATCAATTTGACCTCATTATCTGCATGAACAGTTAAACTTTTCTAGAATCTTTACGTTTTGCTGTACTGAACAACATAATTTACAAAACATGTTCATGTATATTATGTAATCTTAAAATTTGCTCATTGTGTTCTCTGGTTAAGTTTGTTTCTTAGCTTTCCCCTCAATGTGTATAATTCCTTAAAATCTAGTTCATGAACCTTATTGTAACTCTATTTATTCATTTTTCAAAGCACCAAATGTAAAATTGTAAATTGTACAGCCTATTTTTGCATTTCTCTGATGATACAGTTCTGGAATTTTGATATTGTCTTTTTACTCATCCACATGTTTTTATACTTTTTCTGATTTAATATGTGGATTTATTTTTCTTACTTGTAATTTCTAGAATTTTCTTCTTGCTTATGTTTTAATTGTCTGCGAAACATTCTCACAGCTAGCTCAATCTTCCTTGTAGGATGAGACCAATTTGAAGTGAACATCTATCATTTGTTTCCCTGCCGTTCTTTCTCAGCCCCATCCCTTTGGGCCACAGGATCTTTTATAGAAGTGTCTTTGACTACCTTGGTTTCTGCAAGATTTTGCTCTTTCCTGATGTCATGTTTTAAGTTCCACTCTCAGAGATGTTTATCAATTGATGACCTAGAAGATTGCTCTTTTATTTGATTAGACATAGTTTCTTAATTTCAAATTTTATCTGCTTTAACGCCAGCAATTCCTCTTTTTCAAGATTCTACATAATTTAGTTGGTAAAGGTTTCTTCATTGCTAATGAAAAGTTTGGTAATTATAGCATTTGAGTTTGTTTGTTATGTATGCGAGTACAGGATAAATCCCATTCTGAAGCTAAAGCAAGCAGTGGACGGTTTTGGTTGAAATCCATCAAATTCTTATCTTGGTTTCATTGTAATGGTTGCTCAAAAGTTACTGCAGAAGTTTCTTTCTCTGTATTGTAATATTTCTAGTCCATTATTATGTGGTAGTAACAAGTTGATTACAAAAGAGTCAAGTTGCAATGTGTATTGTTGTAGTTTTCATTTCATTAAGAAACTACACAATTTGTTGCCATAGGTACTATACATACTACTTTTGCTATCTTATGGCTATACACTGGGTAGATAAAAATTTTGATCTATGAATATCTTGCTTAACTTCATTATATGCCATCACGGGTTTTGTCCCATTTTGGCTGTGTGTGTATAAGAATATCCTATTCTAATTTTTCCTGGGGTGGAAAAATGTGGAATGAATTGTGTCCTTTTTCCCTATTCTAGTAGTACGGCGAGGAAATTGTGTTCCCCTATGTATCCACTCTGGTAGTAGTTCGAGTCTTCCATCTTTTACGTCAATGATTATGTGCTGTTTATGGGACTGGACTTAAAGTTGGCTCCTTGCTGGAAGCCTTACTGGTCCCTAGTTCCAGCATCTCTGCTGTTGTCGAATGTGGTTTCACTGAAACATCCAAAGAAAAATGATTTTGCTCATGGTGTGCTTCTATTGTCCATATAAGAACCAATGCGACCATTACCACTGAGAGGAAGACCATGGGTGCCCATACCATTTTTGCATATCTCTTTAATGGTTTACAGTGTTTGTTCAAGATTTCAGAGAAGGCATCAGTTACTGTTTGACACTCAACTAGGCTTTCCATTCCTGGATATACAGTTAGCAGCCTCTGAATTGAAGTTGTGTAAGCCTCCACCATATTGTAATCTCTAGTAGGGATGGCAAGTCCTCCAGTGCACGGCTTTGAATCCGGACACGTCAGCAGCTTCAATAGCTTTAGTGACAAAAGATGGAATCATGTAATGGATGTAAGGTTAGTATTTCATCAAAAATAAGTGTACATTATAGGTTTGCTTTGATTCGGTGGTTTAATGCCTTCTATTACTAAAAATATCTAATAATATTGCATACCTCTGGAATATCCCCAATCTGTATTGTATTTTCTGAACAATTGTGTGGCTGGTATTCATATTCTGGTGGTTCTGAGAATGGATTGCAGATTTGAATTATATTCCCGTAATTCGTAGTTATGTTTCTGTTTACCTGTTATAACAACCAACAAAAATAAGGTCAATTACTTTTAATACAAATGGGAACACTCAACACAGAATTATACGGAACCAGTTGAGGTCAGTTTGCTAAGTTGAAGACTTTCTCCATTGATTATCGAATTGTGCATACCAGGCTGTATTGTGGTTTGGTAACCTAAGAAGGTTTTTAAACTCACCTCATTGACGATGTTGTGTATCTCTACACTGATATCATATAGGACTGATCTGGCTGACATAAGTTCATCACAAGGAAGAATTGAACTCAGGCTGTTGTTATAGGGATTTTGTTGGAAGCCTTTCAGAGCTGTACAGGTATCCCCTGCAAAACTGCAGATATATATATGGTTTCAGATTTTATTTAGCATATATATATATATATATATATATATATATATCGTATAAAAGTCATAAGAGTTAGAAGTTGAATGATTCCATTTTAAGAAAGTCGATATATATGTATATTTTGATAGTTAAAGGGCTTTCTAGATATGCTTCTTAATTATCAGTGTGTAATTAACAGATCTGAGAAGAATACTTTGCTTATATTATTTTTGTTTCCAGATATGATGAGACTTTTAGTCTGTAGTGAAGAAAAGTCGTACTTTGCTAGGAAGAAGTAGACCCCGAAGAACAGCCAGCATAGGACTGTGAGAATCCAACAGAGGACAATAAGCCTGTGAAGAAGTTAAGGGAACATGTAAGTAAGATATGGATTTCTGTTTCTTTCCTTAGTATTGTAAAATGAAAATGTAAAGTAAGTGTATAAATTTACTTACCAGTGAAAGGTTCGTTGAAATTTAAGGACTCCAAAAACTGCAATGAATCAAATTAATCGATACATATTATTAGGCAACAAAAAAGAGATGAAAAGTGAAGTTCACATAAAACTGTAGAAATTGCTTCATTTCTTTTTTTTCAAAATTTTACGAGTGGAAAATCTCTTCTTAACAGAAAAATTTAACAGGTACACATACCCGTAAGAGAAATGGCAGCAACCAAATTCAAGGAAATTGCAGCTGTAGTTATTATATACCTGCAGAAAGAAAGAGAAAAGTCATGAAAATGCCAGAAATTGACGAACAAAATCTGGTATGTATGAAGAGAAATATTTACACTATCTTGAGACCCTTGTCAATAGCTCTTCTGTTCTTCCTGGCCTGTCTATGGATATCAGCAGCCTGGGAATCGAGCCTTTTTGATGTCGAGGTAAGAAACCTTGTCGCCTCACCACCTCCATTGGTGGTTGCCAAACTCGTGTTCATATCTTTCATTGCTCCAGTTGTTTCATATATTGTATCAGATGCATCATCTGCTGTATCAATAAGAATGTTTACCACTTTTTTGGCCCTCGAATGGAATTTTGCATTACCTCCTAGAACAAGTCCTGATCCAATTCTGCATTGATGGTCATTATAAAAAAACTGGTTATATATCAATGGGAATGTCAAAAAAGGTTTCCTCTCTTGCTTATTTTCATAGGTGAGATCGCTACCAATAAAATTTTGATCTTGACGTTCTTTTGCAGGAAAAAGAAGAAAAATGATCTGTGACTTGAGAAACTTACATGGCTAAAAATGTGAAGACAATTGCAACAAGAACAGGCCAGAGATAAGTCTTGTGGCAAGGTGATCTCTTCTTCTTCTTGAGCTTTCTCTTGTTTTTGCAGCAAGAATTGGTTATTACAATATATCCTCCATAGCTAAGACCACATATGAGCCATAGGACTGCTAGGCAGTAACCATATATACCTGTGAATGCAGTTGACTGCAGCACAGGAAAGCAAAAAAACGATCAATCTCATTTGTTTCGAGTTGTGACTCGAACTCATGTGGCTATCACTATGACTGTTTATGTTAATGGGTGAAATTATTATCAATGGAGTCGGGTTTATTTGTCTATTTTATTCTTTTATTTTTATGTGGAGGTGGAAAGAGATAATATTGTTTGTGTTTGTTTAGAATATGACTCGAACCTAATACATTTTACTTGAAACTATTATCAACTGACATAGTTTACATTCACAGGTGAGTTGTGTTTGTTTGTCTGTTTTATTCCTTTATTTTTCATGTGGGGTTTGAATAGAAAAAAAGTTTGTTTCAGACGTGACTCGAACTTATTACAGTTTAACGGGTTCATAGCTGAAACTATCAACTAATTGTGTCAATTTTTCTATTTTGTTCTTTTATTTTCATACGGGGTTGAAAAGAGATATAAACATAACTTATGTATAGATGAAATCGCTATCATTATTACTTATATTTATAAGTGAAAAATTATAGTACTTTTTTTATATATCAATAGATGAATACTTACACTCCAATAATGTTTGTTTGTAATGTCATAACCTCCTCTGTATTTCTTGAGGTCATCTAAAGGATCAACTCTTACAGTATCATCTGATTGTTCCACTGCACTTTCTGTTTGTAATAAGTGTCTTCCTGAAAACAAGAATGAACACTCCTGCAATCAGTCGTTTTATTTTAATTTATTTATTTGAGGTTAATGTGCTAAAAATGGAAATAAGCTTCATTCTTAAAAATCTCGAGCTTAATAAGTAAGTTAAAAAATATTTTAGTCTTTTTTAATTAAAAGAATGATCAATTTTTGTATTTTTCTTTTCAATAAAGTAAAACAAAAAAAAAAATTAGAAAGAGTGTATATATCATTTTTTCAATTATTATTATTTTTTTAAAAAAAGAAATTTTAAAATATTTAAAAGTACCTCAAATTTATAGGATAGTAGTATTATACTCTTATGTATTATTTTGGTGAATTGACTGTGTCAACATTTAAAATTTTCACACCGGAATTTATTAAACATTTGAAATTCCTCCTTTGACCGTCATTTTTGAATTTTGTTTTTCTCATTCCTCTTTTGTCTTTTTCTCGTATTCATATTCACTTCCCTTCCAGGAAAAAAATATATAATTACCAAAATTTTGCAAAGGAAATTTACTCTCTCTTCTCTTCTCAATCTATTGGAATATATGGTAATATTTCTAATTAATAATTTGTGAAAATAAACCATAAATGTCTCATATAATTTTTGAAACGCATGCAAAATTTACATTTCTATACTCTATATATATATATATATGTAAAATTATTTAGTAATTCATTTTTTTTAATAATAATTTTATATTTTGATCCCAAATTTCATAAATTTTCTTTGACTAAGTCCTTAATTTTACTTTTAAGCTAATAAATTTCATCCAAATTCAATTAAATATATATTAAAGTGTTTCTTACTTCTTGAGACGCTCGTTTTTTTAGTGAAACAAATATTTCTTTACACTCTCCAATGAGTTTCGAACTCACAATTTATTAATTTATAAGTGAAGTTGTTACTAATTAAATTATATCTTATCATAAAAAAATTATCTATATTAGTGACCAAATACATTAAACCAAAAGAAAAAAGAAAAAAGAAATGATAAAATGGAGTAGTTAAAAGTTCAAACCTGGTAATGATGATTCAAAAGTTTCAGAGGAGACTGATGCTGCCGTTGAAGCCATGAGGATGATGATCAGTAGTACCACAGAAATTAGGTAAACAGCCATTTTTTGTGACTTTATCATTAATCCCATATTTCTTCCACCTGTGACCATCCATTATAACTTCTTTAATTACTATACTTCATATCACAAAATCACCTTTTTTTTTTTTCCTTTCCTTTTTCTTATATATATATATATATATAAAGGTATAAACAATTTCATCGAAAAAATTGAAGTTCAACAATCTTATAAAAGATAGCAAATATTAAGAAGTTTTAGAAATTTTTATTAGCTAACAACAGACTAAATATAAACATACAAACAGACAACAGATATATATATATATTATGATGACGAACAAGAAAACCTACCAAGAGACGTCTTCATGGATTGGGAGAGACAAGACGATATATGATCATCAAGTGAACCATCAAATTTTTAGAGAGAGAGAGAGAAAGAGGAATTAAGGGAGCTAGAGATATCAAAGGAAATGATTATATATATATTACAGAGAGAGAAAGAGAAAATGCGTATTCATGGGGTTGGTCGAAAGAAAGGAAGCAGATCAAATGACCAGAAAGGAGCAATAAATCTGAACGTGAAAAAAAAAAATCAAAATCAAAAGCTACCTCCCTTGTCCCTATATATCTTTATATGGAAATCAATATGTGCAAATATTAACTTTTTATTTTTTATTTCTTAACCTAAAAAAGTAACCTAAAGAAAGAAAGAAAGACTAATGAACCCAGCTGCTACTTTAAGTAAAGAATTAATGCTTTAAATTTGTTCCACTATCAATATATATATATATATATATAAAATGAACGGATAAAAGGGTTTGAAAGAAAACTCACCGGAGAAGTTATGAGTATCGGAAAATGTTGGACGAACCCTCTTAATTTCTTGAAGAAGCTGAAGAAAACTGTCCGGCGGGCGTTTTTGTTTTGCTTCACCAATCACCACGAGACAAGTTTTTTTTCTGTTTTTCTTCTCCAAAGAATATTCATTCAGATTTCAAGATTGTTGTTACAAATTACAATCCAATAGAAACCCTTGAAAGAAAACAAAAAACTAATAGTGACTTATCTGCTATATATATACACATGTATTTGGAAAGTGTATATGGATTATATATATATATATATGGATTGAAAGTTCAGGTAATGGAACTAGACCAATCTAGATAGGTGGACTAGTCAAATAGTTTGTCTCTTTTGGAGTTATTAGAAAACTAAGGTCAAACCTAGAAGGATTTCATTCCAAACATGACACTTGATTCCAATATAATAATATGTTATGAAATATAATGATAAATTTAAATATTTATTATTAATTTAAAATATTTTTGTAGTATAAAAAAATCAATTTATTTTATTTTATTTTTTGATTAATCAAAATATAAAGTAGCAAGTAAAACTTAAGGTTTAGAGTAAAAACTAAAAGAGGAAAAGAAACTTAAGAGTCATAAAAATTTCATAATTTAATAACAAATCCTACTTGGAATTTTAAATATCATAAATTCTTCCTTATTTGAACCGGGTGAAATACTTTCACCATTTTATTTTATTTTTTTAATTGGCATAAATTAATGAAATAAAAATGGAAGTTGCTTCTACGTAACTTAAACCTTTTACAAATAAGCATGTCTTAATTAAATATCCGTATCCTATTCTTAAAAAAAAACTTAATTAAATTAATTATCATAAAGTGTATATATAATATCACCTTTATTAAAGAAATAATATATATATTTTTTTTGAAAAAAAAGGCTATTTCCACTTTTTTTTTTTATTTTAATTATCACATGATAAATAAGATTTTTTTTTTAACTTGTTATAAAAAAAAATTAATGTGTATTTGTTTATATTTTTTTCTTTCATATTCTTATAATTAATATTTTTTATATAACTCATACTTATTAATTATTTTTATTAAAAAAAAATAAAGTCAAAATATATGCTTAGTCTTTTCAACTAAATGATACATTAATTTTAATATGTATTTTTTTACACGCGACAAATAAAAAAAATATGGAAGAAATATTTTATAAATTATGAATAATTTTTTTTTTTAATAAGTAATTATGCATAATTTTAAAACCTTTTGTACTATGTCTTGTTGATTACCCAACTTTTCTTGAGTTATCTATTAGTGAACATGTTTTTTTTTTAATATATAAATTAATGTATGGATACATTGATTTTATAAAAAGATAATGCATCTAAATTAAATGTATTTAAAGTAAGTACTCTACTTGTTATTTTACGTACATTATACTTTTCCGCTAATAATTTAAAATGAATTTTTGTTTAACAAGAAATTAATTAAATAATATTTTATTCTTTTAATTCAAAAGATGATGTAAGCATATTTTTTTTTACATTCTTGATTAGATTTTTTTTTTAAATTTTTTTATTTGACTAATTGAAATTCAATTCGAGTTATACTTACAAAATCTAACTTTTTCTTGATATAAGACCTCATAATAAGTTTCAAATTTATGATGTCTTGTAACATTCGCGAGACTCTTACGCATTTATATGTCAATAATATAAGAACTTAATAATCAGATTTTTTTTTTTAATGTGATTAAATATTAACTTAGTAGTAATATATAACTTGAGGGAAAAAAAAGTTTCTAATATGATAAATTAAAGAAGATTCTAATTTATTATTATTATTTTAATCGTGATTTAAAATAAGAATAAACATTTAATTATGTTAATCAATTAATTTCTTAGTGGTCAAAAAAAACCAACAAAATTATTTTTGTTTTGGTCAAGTCATGTGACTTCTTTTTGGTCATCTCATGGCTGCCCATAAATGAAGGCCAAAAATTAACCCTTTAGATTTTTCTTTATTATCTTCCTTTTACGTGTGGAAACAGACACTACAAAAACGTGCTTACTAACCAAACTATATCAGCAATGAACAAATATCAAACATTAATCATATTTCAATTATATATATACGAAATCACAACCTTACTATTTCTCTATATTTACTCTAATTTAATAATATAAATTACATATTTATAAACAAATTGTCATATAAAAATTGAACAATGAATAGGAAAACAAATAATTAAGAATTGTAATTTATTATTAGCTAAAATATAATGAAAAGAATAAAACTAATATAGAGATTGTTAAAATTAGTTTAGATGTAAATATAACTTAAAAATACGATTCAAATTCATTCAAAATATTTTGTGTTATAAAATAGAGAGATTAAAATCTTAAAAAATTAATCAAAATTAATAAAATACATAACTTAAGGAAAAAAAGGGAAAAGAAAATTAAATGGCGGTTAATTTTCTTTGCTTTCTTTTTTGTCAGCAAAAGCATGTAGTCAAAAAGACGCCACGCGAAGTAAACTGTTACGGCGGCCTTGTAAAAGAATGGGTAAATAAATAGGATACATATTTCCAAATATAATTTTATTTTTCAAAATAATCTTTTCATACGTACTTATTTTTCTAAATACATCTTAATATTTTTTTAATACAATTATAATTTTATTTTAAATAAAATTATAAATATTGACTTAATTCTAAATAGGGTAATAGGATGTTCGAAGAAACAGATTTTTTCTTTTGTCTTGAATAGGATTTGGAAGAAAACTCATGGTTGGAAAGAAAAATTATTATCGCGCGGTGGTAAGGAGATATTGGTTAAATCTGTGCTTCAAGCTATTCCCACGTATATTATGTCATTGTATTAGCTGCCTAAAGGTATTATCAATGGTATAATAAAAGCCATCCGTCATTTTTGGTGGCGGAATGGAAGTAGTGATGGATTGAATTGGATATCTTGGAAGCGTCTTTGCATGTTGAAAGCTCAGGGGGGTCTTGGTTTTAAGGATATGGAGGTTTTTAACAATGCTCTATTAGCTAAACAAGGTTGGAGGCTACTGCTTTATCCGCATTCCCTAGCTGCACAGGTCCTTAAAGGAAAATACTTTCCAAATACTGACTTCATGACGGCCGGGGTCGGTACGAATCCATCCTATCTATGGAGATCTCTATTACATGGTAGGGAGTTATTGGCTAAAGGCCTCCGGTGGCGGGTGGGAAATGGCCAACAAATTAGGGCCCTATCCGACCCTTGGTTACCAGTTGCACCATCTTTTCGCATTAGTTCTAGGTTTCTATTTTTACAGGACCAATTAAGGGTGGCAGACTTGATTGAGGATGGGAAATGGAGAAGGCAACTGATTGCATCCATTTTCAACGGACGGGATACAAAGTTGATTTTATCTCTGTCGTTATGTCCGAATGGGGGTGAGGATTGTCTCGTGTGGCACTATACGCCTACAGGACGGTTTACGGTTGCTTCAGCTTATAAGGTGGGCATGCAGGAACTATTCTTTGGGGATGGAGGTATTTCTTCGTCCACTGGCAATTCCTCTTGGGCTATTATATGGGAGCTTCCTATCCCTCCCAAAGTGAAGCACTTCGCATGGAGGTTGTGTCACCACTCTTTACCATGTCGGTCGAATCTGCTACGTTGGGGTATTGCAGGACCGTATAACCGCCCCCGTTGCGGTAATTCCATGGAAAGTGACTCACATATTTTTATGACTTGTCCTTATGCTAAAATGGTCTGGTTGTGTTCCGACATACTTGCTTCTATTATCTTCATGAAAGCTAGTTCTTGGATTGATTATATGCACTTGGTTAAGGAATATGAAGTTTTTGATCTTGGTATATTAGCAAGGATAGTTATGATTCCGTGGGAGATATGGAATGTGCGTAGTAGATTGTTGTTTCAAGGGGCAGACGCGCTGCCAAAGGCTATAGTGCAACGGGGTTTACAACAATTGTTAGATTTTGATAGGGCTTCTATCATGTCCGATCCGAAGGTGATGAAGTCGGGAACCGCAATAAAATGGAAGCATCCGGAGACTGGTTGGGTGAAGCTGAATGTTGATGCGGCGTTTAAAGATGGGGTGGCAAGTTTTGGGTTTGTGTTTCTGGATGAGAGGGGGAAGCGCCGGGCGGGAACGGGGAGGATTATTTCGCGACTTCGGTGGCTCATGCGGAATTGATGGGATTATGGGAAAGTCGGCTCCGGGTCCTTCCTCATTGGTGGACAAGTATTCATGTGAAATCGGTTGGCGGTATTTGTGACTCAATTTTATGGGGACTCTTTGGATCTCTCTCCCTTAGGTGCTATTATGCATGGTTTTAAACGTTTTGTCCAGGGTTTCGATAGGACTCTTTAAATTTTCATTAAATGATTCACACAAGTTGTTGCACAACATATCCGACCGACATAACTTGGGAAGAATGCCCTAACCCAATGCTCAAGCTTTGTCTCATTCATAACCCAACTCCAAGCATCTTTGTCATACAATTCCAACTCTCTCAAAGCCCTCTCATACTAGCTTTTTGTTGGTACTTCCAACAATCTTCCATAGCATGTCCTTCAAGTCTTTCTCCTGTGTATTTTCTTGTAATTTCGTACATATGCTGCAAAATAATATCTGTGATTAGCCATAGGTAAAACCTTTGATAAAGCAGCATCTAGTCCTTGAAATAATAAAGAAAAAACATATTAGCATGCTACTATAAAAGGTTGACATGTTAGAATGTTATTATAATTACCTTTTGTCTATTTGAGATGAATGTATACCCGAACCCCCCATGTCCCTGAATATCCAAATCAGCCGCATGTAAGTTGAAAAACTACCTCCACTGCTCAACTGCCTCTTTCTCAACAAATGCCCAAGCAATAGGCCACCAACCATTGTTTCCATCCATTCTAATTCTTGCAAGTAGTTGTTCTCTAGACAACCCTTTATGTGGCAACCGTCTACCCATATTAATGGCCTACATGATGTAAGAAACCCTTTTTCATTGGACCTAGGTAGATATAGAGCCTTTTAAACCTTGGTTTTCTACCCTCCTTCCTGAAATCCTCGTGTTCAATTTCCATAGTCGAATTTGGATGAGTTCACTCTAACTCAGCCTTATAATCCCACAAACGCTTATATTGGTCTTCTATATCACCAACGATCATATTCTTTGCCAATCTTCTTGCATTATATGCAGCTGTTCTTGACATCTCTAATTTGTATTCCTCATCGATGTTTTGTCTAATAGAAATGGCAGACATATTCGGATTCACTTTGATTCGTTCAATGTATCGGTTTGCAACCCATCTAGTAGTAATGTGTCTATTTTTCCATTGATGATTGTAGTTATTGTGAGTCAAATTCATGGACTTAACAACAAAGTCTTTTGTCTTTGTTATTCATTAATAGGATGCAAAAATGAACCACTTACAACCAACAGTTTTACAAATTGCCCTAAAACGTTTTGGTTCCGATGGTCTAAACATACAAACTTTCCCTTCATTGATCCAATAGTTTTTCACAACTTCTTTAAACTCTTCCCTCCCTAAAAACCTCATCCCCAACTGAAAATTTGGCATCTCCATATCTCTATTTAAGTCAAAATATACTTACCTATTTATGAGTTCATCCTCTTCACTATTTGAGTCTTCATTGCAACTATGTAGCTCATCTCTATTATCACTATCATGTCCCTCGTCTATACCTTGATCATGCATTTCAGTTTCTTCCATAACGGGTTCAGTGTTGTTGTCAAACATTTCATCATCTCTGCAATAATAATAATTATCCTGAGAAATGCTCTTGTTCATAATCCTCATTATCCTCATTCTCATCATCATCATCATTTGCTGCTTCATTAACTTGGGGATCCCCTTAATTTCCAATTACAACTTTCTCAACTTGTGTGACAACTTCCTACTCTTCAACCACTTGATCAGTCTATCTATGACCCTCATTTTCCCTTGCTACCCTAGCCCCAATATGTGTGTCTTGAACTTCATTGACACCCTCAAGTTGAGTCATTACATCTTCAACTAAAGCTTGCCACTAAACATCATCATAATAACAAACTTCATTACTAGTAACTTCAGGAATTTCAATTTCAGTTTCTAGTACAGCATGATAAGAAGGCATCAACTCATCTACAACAACATCTATGGGAGCAACTTCATTTTCAACAGGTTCATACTTATTTGCAATAGGTTTTGAGGGTGTCACTTTAGAACCAACATGTTCCGAGGGTATCAGTTCATCCACAATAGGTTCAAGATCTCCTTTCCTCTCCAATAACAATGGTTTTGAAGCAACTCTTTTCTTTTTTGTTTTAACAATGTTCCTATGTGAGCTCTCTTCTTCTATCTCCTCTATCACAATAGAACTTTTCACAACAATTTCCTTTTGCAACTCATTTTTTTTTTCAAGTAATCTAGTATACTTTGTTTATCTCTAACTTCGCATAGAATTCAATCACTTTAAATCTTGGTACCCATTCACACATAGCTAATATGTCTTCATCATTTATAACTAACTTCAATCCATTTTTTAAATCCCCTACAGGTTCTAGATAACAGTAAACCATACACTCTTTAATTTTGGTCATCTTCTTCAGCATCAAATTAATCTCCAACATGCTCATTTTATCCTTTACACAGTAGTCAACATACTTCCAATTTCTATCCTTATAACTTCAATATCCCTTTTCCTCCTAAAACATCACACCAAAGAAAAAAATTTAAAGTAAAACAATCATCATCAACATCCGTCAGTGAATAAAAAAAAAACAAATAGAAACTAAGTATATACTCAAAGTCAATTCGATACTCAAAGTCAATTCGATATATATATTTTCATATAATAAAGATGATGCTAAGTGGATATGGTTATTTTTAGATAATGTGTTAATACTAATGAAGATTATTTCTCTAGATTGTTGTAAGTGGGATACCTGCTAAGTAAGATTTTGTCCATTTCATTTATTCTTATATATATTAAGTTAATATTACAATAATGCTACATATTAAAATTTTCTCTTGGTCATTTTCCCTCAAAATTTCAAACAAATACAAAATGTTCAAAATTTGCCAAAATTTTCCCACCAAAACTGAAATTAAAGTTTTCCCTCCAACAATTTTTTAAATAAACTAAAACCTCATTTCAAAATTATATTATCTTTACTATATTATTATAATAATTCAATATAAATTATATTATATTTCTAATAAAATATATCAAATATTTGCATCCTATCTTCCCCGATGATCGTTGCAAAATCGGTTGTAAAATAACAACGGCTAACATTCAGTCGCAAATTGTGACGGCTTAGCTGACCGTCACAAAATTGATCGCAAATTTGCAAAGGCTAAAAATCGGTCGCAAAAATTGGTCGCAAAAACAATTCAAAATTCAAAATTCAAAATTTTCTAAAATTCTCCCTCCAAAACCTAGAAAATAAAGTTTTTCCTCCTATAAATTTTCAAATAAACTAAAATCCCATTTTAAGATTTCACCAAACTTTGATGCCAATTCAAATTAAGGAAAGAAAAAGATGATAATTAAAAATTTTAAAAATAATAATTAAGAAAAAGATTAAACCAAATATTTATTGATTTATATAAATACTAATATAATAAAATAATAATATAAACAAAAATATATTATCTTTGCTATTGAGTATTGTTATACACTTTTATAATTTTAAATACAAATAAGTAAAAAATTATATTACGAAGAAAGGAGAAATTATATTATCTTTGTTATATTATTAGAATATAAAAACATAAAATTTAAACTATCAAATTATAATTACACATATAAATAAAACAAAAAACTTAAATTTGAATATAAAATATATTGAATTTTATATATCCATCGAAAAAATACATCGCAAAAATCGGACGGCTTAGATGCCCATCGCATATTTGGTGGCAAATTTGCGACGGATTTGAGGCCGTCGCAATTTGCGACGGATTTGTGGCCATCGCAGAAATTGGTCACAATTTGCGACAGATTTGTGGCCGTCGCAAAAATTGGTTGCAATTTGCTATGGATTTGTGGCCGTCGCAAAAATTGGTCACAATTTACGACGAATTTGTGGCCGTCGCAAAAATTGGTCGCAATTTGCGACAGATTTCTGGCCGTCGCAAAAATTAGTTGCAATTTGCGACGGATTTGTGGCCGTCGCAAAAATTGGTCGCAATTTGCGACGGATTTGTGGCCGTCGCAAAAATTGGTCGCAAATGCCAGTTTTTCTTGTATTTATAAATTACTAAACCAACAGAAATTAAGTAAACCACAATAGTCACCCTCCATTTCCAATGACTAATAAAGCATATAATTAACCCTCTATTTCCAGTAAATAAAGCACGAAGTAAAAACACTCAAAGAAATCATCTTTACTCTACATTATAAAGAAAAGTTTGAATCTTTACCATAAAGCGTGTAAGGATCGATGTAGTTGTTCGAACTTCGTTTGATTACCCATTCATTAAACCTCTGTGCCATTTCGATGGTTAACCCAATCGACAATCTAGTTGACGTACATATTTGAAGTTGAAATGTTGATTACATGACTACTGTGATTTTTGCATGAAATTCTTCAAAGTACAAGTGTTTGATTTGAAAAAGTTTCCTTTTTTTTTGGTTTGAAAATGACAAGGCCAAAAAAAAAAAAAAAAGACCTGATCACTTGGGTGGACAAAAATGCCCCTACCCCAAAAGAAAAAAGTGATTTGACGGAAAATTAATGACCTAACGGCCAATTTGGATAGAAGGGCAGATTGTGGTACGTTTTAAAAGTTTGAGTGTCGTTAGGGGGACAAAAATTGGTTAGGTGATAGACTTGGATTTTGGTATAGTTTAGGTGTTACCAAAAATTTTTACCCTTATAAATATTGACTTATCGTTTCAACCACATGTAATTCCCATAAAGGAAATACTTGTCATTTACAATCTAATTAACTAACTCATATCTTAATAAATCATTCTTTCTTTCAATTTCATTCAATTGTCTTTGAAAAATTCTTATTTTTTTTTTGGTCTCTCCCTCATAAGTTAAATTGATTGGAGAAATAAATGTTTCATTAAATTATAAGTTAGTTAATGAGATTTTTAATGATAAAAGTATTCTCCATGAGATTTACACGTACTTGAAACGTAAATTTTGATGGCTAAAAATTGATAGAATTTGATGAGAAGGACTCTTGTCCAATTAAAAATAAAATGAGATTTCGTTGGTCTAATAATAATAATAATAATAATAATAATAATAATAATAATAATAATAATAATAATAAGGTAAGAATTCTTTTGTCTAAAACAAACAATACAAGGACTAGAATTTTTTTTTTTTTTTTTTATTATTAATTTTTTTATATTTGACTTTTTCAAGCACGTTTTAAACTATAATTAATTAATTTATATATTAATAATATATATATTTTTCTAATTTCAACTTAAAAAAAAAAAAAAATTCTTCCATTCTTCGATATTCCCCTCCTTAAGTTAGTTCAATTAAAGAAATAAGAGATTAATTAAGACATGAGACAGTTAATGAGATTCTAAATGACAAAAATATCCTCCACGAGACTTACACATGGTTGGAATGTGAATTTTAGTTTGTTAAAAATTGATAAAATTTGATGAAAAAGAACCTTTTTTAAATTAAAAATAAATTAGGAATATGATAATCCAAGAAAAAAAAATTCATTTGTCCAACAAAAATAATATAAGGACTAAAACAATATTTTTTTTTTTTAAAAAAATTATAACATTTTATTTGATTCTTTTAACTTGATAATTAATATGTAATTTTAGTATGTTATTTTGTCTAAAATAACCTAATTTATCAAAAAGTTGAGTGTTAATGTTCCTTTTTATAAGAATACTCCTAACATATGGCCTTTTAATATGTTTGGTCCTTTTAATTTGAGAATTAATATTTAATTTTAGCGTGTTAGGTTTTTTTTTCAATGTTATTTTTTTCTAAAAATATTTAATTTATCAAAAAGTCGAATGTTAGTATTTCTTTTTATTTTGTTGGAAAAGGGAGAGTTTGGAACCTAATATACCTAATGATCAAATATTAATGACTAAAATCACCAATAATTGTCAACTTACATATTTATTAATGATACATTAATAATTTTATGTTATATCACCATAACTTTTAGTAATTTGTCAATTCTCTCACCACATTATTAACTTATAATTTATCAATATATAATTTTTTTTTAAACTATCTAATAATTGAAATCACTACTTTGAATAATTCAAATCCAGTCCCGATTTTAGAAGCAAAGTGTTGATTTGGGAAAAGGTGACTCTTACATTGCGCTAATAACTAGAGTCAAAATCCATAACTTTGTATAACATTTACAATACGTTTTTCCGTAAACCAAAAGTTTCAATATCTATGAATTTAGCAATTTGTGTTATATTTATATTTTTCTTTTTCCCTTTGAGGAAAACTCTAGTGGAGTCATATATTAATCATATCACTAATTAGTATATATATTGTCATTTTTAAACCATGTATTAATGTATAATTTAGTAATTTGTCAATATTATATATATATATATATATATTCTCCCTTTTTATAAGGGTTACAATAAGAATATATTTTAGATTATTATTCATTTGTCACTTTATAAAATTGATATAATTTACGTTTTTTAAAATTAATAATTAAAATTATTATTAGTTGATTATTCTTTATAATAGAATATAAAATTGAAAAAAATAAGAGAAAGAAAAAGATTCGAAATTCATTTATTATAATTTATAATCTCCAAGTTGGCGGCAAGAAAGAGATCGAAAATTCTTCTGATTTATAGAGATAATTTCCCCATGTTTGGTATTTCTACTATTAGTTGTCACATTAAATGCACCAAAAAATTCAATGCACTTGTGTGATTCTTTAGAAAATTTTATATATATACACACTTTTTTCTACTTTGTATTTACATTTTTCATGACATTCATATTACTATTTGGGTGGGATAAATTGTGGGTTGTTTGACCAAATGGAGAAGATTTAAAACCATTAATGAATATACATAATTTTTTTAGAAATCCTAACTTCTATTGTGTCTTGAACTTGTCGGGATTCGAATCTCCAACCGCGAGCTAAAAGTGCGCGCACTTTACCACTACACCAGTGTCCTAGATTGTTTATTTCTTACCCTAGTTTTATTTATTACCTTTAAGAAGATTTTTGTTTTATAGTTTTAAACAATGGCTATTTTTATAATTTTTATATATGTTAAATTGTTTTCTTAAAATACAATATAAATTGTGTAGCTCAGCGGTAGAATGTATGTATTTTTTACTTAAAATTGAAGGATCAACTGTCAAGTATTGTGAAATTTTTTTTTATATAAAACAAAAATCTCCTTAAAGTTAATAAATAAAGCTCCTGTAAGAAATAATACAATTTAGGATACTGGTGTAGTGGCAAATTGCGCACACTTTCAACTATCCCACCAACTAAAAAAACTAATATTTTTTTTAATGAAACAAATTTTTTTTTAAAGATAATAAATAAACTCCTGTAAAAAATAATACAATCTAAAACATTTGTGCAGTGACAAAGTGCGTTCAGTTTTAGTGCGGTGTTGGAGATTCAAATCTTGACAAGTCTCAAGTGTGATTGGGAGATAAGTTTACCCTTTTTTATTTTATTTTCTTCACTTTTAATTTTTTATTACTATTATTTTCATTTCATTCTCTTTATCTTAATTTATATTTTTTTATACTTATAACTTCTATTTAGTTCTTTGAATTTGAATTTGAATTGATTTATTTACTTTTTGTTATTTTTTATCTCAATTTATATATTTTTAATTAAAAAAATTTTCTGTTAAAAAATTAAAACTTAATTCTTCTATATTTCTATCTTCTATCTATACTTCACCTTCTTTTATTTTTTGTTATTTTTTATACAACTAATATATAAATTAATTACACTTTAAGTTATGTTTTAAAAATTTTAAATAATATAAATATTTTTTAAAAATAAAATAAAATAAAATAAATCTTTATCACTAAAAATAATAAGATTTATATTTTAAAATTTTAAAATTTATATCAATACTCAATGTAAATGTTAATAAAATTTTCTATTTAAATATAAATTAATTTAAACATCAATTAATATATTTATACAAATTATATAAATTAAATCTTTAAATTTTATTGTAAATTAAAAAATATTCTTATATATTTATGTTTTTCTCTTATATATATAAGATTAGAATGAAATTTCTTTTATGGCGTTATTGTAATTTCTTTTTGTCTTTTTGTCTTATTTGATGCATAATAATTTTTTTTCTTGACTTAATTATTATTATTATTTTTTTCTTTTAACTTTCATGCTCTTTATTTATTTCAACTTGTATTATTTTTTTTTATTTAAAAAATAATATGTTGTCTAACAAAAAAATTTGAAGAACTTAATTTTTTTCCCCCCTTAATATTTTTTTCCTTCCACTAAGTTTTTTTTTTTGGTAAGCATTTTCCTTCACTAAGTTGAACGATCAAAAGAATAGCTAAGTTAAATCCTTGGTTTTATCCAATGGGAAAGCGCATCGTGAATGCTACAAGAAGTCGATGGTTTGACACTCACTTTGAATATCATTTAAGAGTTAGGGTGAGGCCTTCCCCGAATAAGAGTTGGATTTTACAGAGCGCAACTAGATGGTTAACATAAAAAAAAAAAAAAACTAAGTTTAAAATTTATAAAGTTTTATTGATAATTATTTAATAATTTTTTTATTATTTTTAATTAATTATAATTTTCTTGTGCTGTAATTTTATTTTTAATTTTATTTTTATATGCTATTTTATTTAAATATTTAATAAAAATTAATTTTCTTAATATATTAGATAATATAAGAAGAAAAAATTGAAACAAATAAAAACTAAAACTTTTGCATTTAGGCAGGATGTGTAAACTAATATATATAATTTTCAATTACAACATTTAATTTTTTAAAATGACTTCTGTAAAAGCTTTTTTCTTTACAAATTTAGATATAAAATTTAATGTCCATGTTCTTTGTCCAATAATTTTTAATTTGACTATCTTTAAATTAAAAAAAAAAAAAAAAAGACTAATTTGTGATTAATATACTAAGTTCTGGTAGTATAGAGGATTAGGGGTACATGGAAAATCTAATTATCCATGTATGACGTAGCTTAGTTGGTAGCACCTTCACTTATGACATTGGAGGTCATGAGTTCCTAAAAAAGAATTGAAAAAAAAAAATCAATTTTAATTAAATTATCTAAGTAACTTCAAAGTTTTTCGTTATTTAGTTTTTTTTTTTTTAATTATACAAGTTATATAGATATTTCACCAGACCCGCAGGCCCAAGCCGCGACTATGGACCTGGCAAGCACCCACAATCAACTACTTGGTGTTGTCTTCACTGCACCAAAAGGGATACCCTGAGTTGACTATGAGTACCTAGACACATTCTTATATATCATTACACATTTACTTATCATTTCGATGTGAAACGGGTATCACAGAATCCAAAAGTTCATATTCTTATCTAGTAATACAAGATTCTTGAGGATGATGGGATAATAAAGTCATCCATGATAAAATAATAATAATAATTTTTGAAATGCTATAAGCATAGTCCAATTGTAATCTTATATTCTTTCTCTACGTTCATTTTAAAGCATAGCAATTTATCTAGCACCATCCTCCAATCTTCCTTTTCAAAATAAGTTATAATATTTTTTTTTTTTTTTGAGGTGGTATTCCAGGTCATTTCGGCCAAACTAATCCACCGGGATGGCCTAACGGTGCGGGTATATCTCAAACTGTGGAACCCCGTGTGAAGTTTAAACTTTTAACATCTTGACAAACCAATAAGGGAGAAACTCTTAAACCAATTAGAACCCAACCTCTTTGGTTGGAGAGCTCCTAACATTAGGCCAAGAGAGCTACTCAATATTATATTCTTAATTATTAGTCTTTTATTGTTATTTAAATTTTAATTATAAAATATTTTTTTAGTGTTTCATAATCTTAATAGGTTTTATATTTATAGTTTATATGGTAAATTGTTTTGGTAACACCTAGACTATCTCAAAATCTAAGTTTTGCACTTAAAACTATTTTTATCGCTCTACTGACACTTGAAGTTTAAAAAAGTCCACAAAGTGTCCTAAATTTCCGTCAAATCCCCATTTTCACTTTTATGGTAAGGGGCATTTTTGTCCATTAATTTATTTTAAAAAAAAAAATCTTAATTTTTATAAGGGTAATTTTGTCATTTTAAATAAAATTAACCCTAAAAACCCTAAATTTTCACCCTCCATTTTTCTTTCTTCCATCATTGGTGACGGCACCTACTTTTTTATAAGGAATCTTTCTTCATTCCCTCTTTCGTTTCTAAATAAGAATTTCCTTTTGATCTATTCACAACACCTACTTTTTTTGTTCTTGATGCATGGAGCATGCTATTAGCTTCAACAATTTTTTTTTGCAAAGGATGGTTAAGCCGATCACATTGTAGATACCTTGGAGTATTTTTCAGTCTCTTCTTCATCATCCTCCTTGTGCCTCTTTTGATCTGGCTCTGAACCAGATCTTGATTTGGAATCATCACTTGAAAAATTAATCTCATCATCTTTCTTCCTGTACTCCCACATCTGATGAAACTTTTGCTTTGAATTCATGTTCATCCAAGATAACACACTAATTTATGATATTTATCTACAAAACTAATAAAAAGTACAAAAGAAAAAATGTCAACTCCAAAGATTTTATAAATATTTCAGTCCCGGAAGAACATGAGCTTGTGAATAACTATAACACATCCTCCTTGGAAAGTTCCATTTTACACTGATAAATTTGATAAACATGAGCATACAAAACCAAAAAAGAGGATAGGAAAATTCATCATAAGTTCTATGAAAAAAAAGTTCTCCAGGCTATGGAGAAATTCAAAATTTTTCTAGATAATGAATTTTGTTTCATCACATTCCGGAGAGAAATTAAATGCCCAAGTTGTTAATCAGACAACAAACTCTCAAATCCAAGAATTAGAGAAAAATATCTTGAAGGCAATCCCACAATGAACAATAGTTGGTTTCTTATATTTATACCAGAATAGAAACAAGAATATCAGAAAGATTAGCACATCATGCAGGTAAGTGGCAGTAAAATTCTCTCCACCTTTCCTTATTTTATGCTAGGTCCTAAAGACTAGGTTATATAGTTACACAACTATGCCTATTTCAACACTCCTCAATCTAAACATTCAAGTTGAGATTGTGCCTAGAATTTGTAAAACTCTGTACAGGGAGAGGCTTTGTGAAAATGTCAGTTGTCTGGTCTTGAGATAAGATGAATCTGATGTCCAACAATTTCTTGGCAACTCTTTCTCGCACAAAATGGAAGTCAACCTCAATGTGTTTTGTACGAGCATGGAAGATGGGATTTGTAGAAAGGTATGTTGCACCTAGGTTGTCACACCACAGAGATGGTGATCTCATCCGAAACACCCCCAATTCCTTCAGAAGTGATTGAATCCAAATGATTTCTGCAGTTGCATTTTCCAAGCCTTTGTATTCAGACTCAGTGTTCGATCTTAAAAAATTGTGCTATTTGCGTGAGCTCCATGAGATGAGGTTGGTGCCAAAATACACAGGTTGAACTTCTGTCATCGGAGCAACCAGCCCAATCTGAGTCTTTGAATGCACTGATAAGATTAGAACTTGATTTTGTGATATAGAATTCCATATTCTGAGTATGCTTCAAGTACCTCAATATCCTTTTAACTACTGACCAATGAAGAGAAGTTGGAGTGTGCAAGTATTGATATACCTTATTTACTAAAAAAGCTATATCAAGCCTTGTTATTGTCAGATATTGAAGGGCTTCAAGAATGCTTCTGAATTTTGTTGCTTCTTCATGAGTTAGCTTCACACCTTCAGTCTTAGACAACCGATGTGTTATTTTGAGTTATATATAAATAATATAAATAATATAAATAATCGAATAAATAATACTAAAAATAATAAGAATCTTAAGATTAAAATAAGTTTGTCACTAATAAAATAACTCAATTAGGCAGAGCACCTATCGAAATAGTTTAGTAAATATGGTAGTATTCGGATTTTAAATTTATAAAAATCGTTTTTCCCTAAGACTTCTATTAAATTCTAGTGTGGAAAATATAATCAAACTAATTATGAATATGATTTGTGAATAAGGATCATTCAACAAGTAAATCAACCAATATCAAGAATGATAAGATTGAATTCTAAATCCTAGAAAGCAAAGTAAAGAACAATGTAAGGAATAAAGCAAGTAAAAAGGTTGGGAGGAATTCTTTGTAAAATATAGGTGAGATAAGAGGATACAAAATACCAAGTATAGGATAATCTTGGATCTAGTATCATAGCTCCACCAAAATCAAGTCTAAAGTAGAATCTCTTCCATACGGTTCGTGGCAAGAAATTCCTAGATTAAGAACACTTGAATGTTGACAAGATCAAATCTCCCATCAATCATCCTGGTTCCGGTCCATCAATAGGAAATTAATCACATCAACTTGGCACTAATCGTATATCCTGGTTCCGGCCTAACAATTAGTGTTAATCCGAAACCACAATTTCACATCAAGACTTGTGCTAAAGATAAAATTCAGATCTAAAGTCATCAATGAAATTGCAATTTGAATTAATAAAACCACAATCATTCAATCCAAGAACATCACAATATCTCAAGTAATTTGTAAAATAAAACCAACCAAATCTACCTATAAGAAATTCAGATCTAAAGTCATCAATGAAATTGCAATTTGAATTAATAAAACCACAATCATTCAATCCAAGAACATCACAATATCTCAAGTAATTTGTAAAATAAAACCAACCAAATCTACCTATAAGAAATGTAGAAATGAGAATTCCTAAGGTTGGTTAACTAATTACAAAGAATAACAAGGAATAATAGAAGAAAAGGGGAAAGTGAAACATAGACATTAAACCTTCTTCCTCTTCAACTCCTTCTCTTGATTCTTCTTTGCTTCTTCAACTTGGATCTTCAATTTGTGTAGCCCAAATACCCTAGAATATATTTAGTAGATCTCCTTACGGATCGAGGCAAACCTACCAAAATAATCCCAAGATACTCAATACTACAACAAGTAGAGAGTAATCTCAAAGAAAATTGGAAAATCAAAGTATAGATCTCTCTCTAAGTTCTACCAAACCTCTAAAATTACTTAGCAATTAAGCCTAATCAAAACTCTATCCAACCTTAAATAATGGTAAAAATCCTAATATTTATAGATAACCAAAACAGGGGTAAAATAGTAATTTTACACTAAAATCTCTAAAATCTCGGAGCGAGCCAAACACGGGCTCGGTATTTTAGCAACACGGGCTCAGTGACGGGTTTATCATCGAGCGCGTGTTGACTATGGCCGTGTTTTTCCTTCTGTTTGGGCGTGTTCAATGGCTTGTCGGGGCGTGTTCTTGGACTGAGCGCGTGTTCCTGGACTGGTTGTGTAAAACTTTCCAGAAATTGCATATTTAGTCCCTAAACTTCGCTCTTTTGATCAATTAGCTCTACAAACTTCCCGAAAACAGAAATATCACAATTAAGTGCACAATTAACATATTTATCTCAATTTACTCTAATAATCCTCAACAATTATGCACAATTACCCTTCAAAAACATTATCAAATTTAGCGTTATCATAATACCCCACAACTTAACCTTTGCTTGTCCTCAAGAAAATCAAAGAAGGAATTTTGAACAAACAAATCATTGAAGAGAAGTGCATAAATGTTTTCTCAAAGAATTCAAACTAACTAGTTTACTTTTCAAAGATCTCATAAACAATGTGTTTAAAGAATGATTCACTTCTATGCCTCATCAAGTATTTTCATGTTTAAATCAAGAAATACAAAATTGAACAAATCATTTTCAACTTAAATACGAAAAACGATCATAAAAGCATCCCGAGTGAAGTGTGTGCTCTATCTCAATTAGTGATCCAAATAGAAAATTTCCTTTCAAAGCAAATTACTCAAATAGTGGTTCGATCGATCAAAAACTTCAACAACGAGACATAATCACAATCAAATCTCAAGAAACAAGCCACTTATTCAAAAGTAAATTTTTATTCAATTTATTCTCTTTTATTCAAGATTTTTATTGTTTGCTTAACAATATCAACTTTAACTACCCTTGTAACGAGTTCCACTCCGGTGACTCCCAGATCCCGAGGACCTTAGGGCACCGGGCATTCAATTCCCATAAGGAGTGGTGCTCAAGTAGCAAAGGATACATGCAAATAACCTTTTATTCAATTTTTTACAACGAAAATTAAAAGTGTGGCAAGTCTCTCAAAGAATTTTTCAAGTGAAAACGCAAGTCATTTCCATTCTCAAAAGACTTAATACTATTCAAAGAAACTTTCCAAAAGTAGTCCACTAATCGGAACAACCAACCAAGAATAGCTGTGTCAAAATAATTTCAGGATTTTCCTATAATCATGCTCGTACCAAGTATCAACAAAATGAACTAAATCAAATCTCGAGACTTTCAACAATCAACAACCGATATCTATCATCGGCTAAGCAAATCAAATTCCCACAAAAGTTCACAAATAATCTTTTCAAGTAAACTAATTATTTTGAAAAATTTGAAAAATTAAGCAATTTTTTGAAAATATTTGCAAATTGAGATAAAACGAGCACACACCTACCCCACAACTTGAAAATTACACTGTCCTCGGTGTAAAAAGCTAATACCCCACAACTTATTTGAAAAATAAATAAGTGCGAGAAAACTGTAAATACAAAACGGGAATAAGTGCGAAAAACTAGAAAAATAAAAACAAGAAAATTTTATTTAAAACGAGAAAGTATACTATGAACACAAAAGATACTCATAAAAATCCTAAATAAATCAAATAGTAAATGCCGAGTAAAAACAAATAAAATCATCTAAAAAGTGAATAAATAAAACAAATTAACCCTATCCGGAACATCCGGGACTAAGAAAGCGATATAGACAATAATTGAACGCCAAAAACCAAGTATGACTCGATAAAAGCGGTAAAAGGAAAGGGAAGAAAGACAAATCTTGTTTCCGAGCAAGCATGCTTGGAACTTATTTTGTTCCTTTCTTAGGAGCTTCTTCCTTCTTCAATGACTTTTATAAGGCTCGCTTTGTCCTCCCTAACAACTTCATCTTTCGATTTATTAGATGAAATTATGTTCGGTGCTGTTAGGGAGTAATCATTTTTGCTTGTTCTAAAAATTGCCCGGACAAATGTCTCACTTGTATTTCCAGGTTTTGTAGCGAAACCTATTGATTCCTGTTTTACCTTCAACAAACAATCAAGAAAGATAGAATAGAACAAAACAGAGAAAGAGAGAAATTACAAGATTCAAAATGTCCTACTACAAATGATCTAGTAAAGAAATTTAAAGGTCAAGAAAAACAAGGTAAATAAATCACATTACCTACAAAACAAGAAAAGAGAGATTAGTAAGGATAAAAGGAACAAAATGCAAAAGAACCAAATGATACCAAAAGAATAATAAATAAGACAAAATGAGAAGAAAAGAAAAACAGTATGCAAAATTAAATAAAGGCATGCATAAAAATTAAAGAATGAAATGAATTGAATTGAAAGAATGAAATGAATAGAAATGAAAACAGTAGAGAAAACTTTTAAAAGAATGAAAATGGAAAAGAAAAAGAAACAAAGTTGAATAGCATGCAAAAATGAATAGAAAAAGTAAAGAAAATAACAACTGAATCTGGCCGAAAAAATTTTTGAGGAAAAGAAATTGAAAGATAAATTATTCAAGCTATCGGGTATTGTCAAAAACAGAGGAAAAAGCAGGGGAAAGTGAAATTCCAGTTCTGGAATTTTTGAGAAAACAGAGCAGAAAGCAGAATTATAAATATGTTAGCTACTGGAATTTTCTATAAAACAGAGGAATTAACCTTTATAGCTACTGGATTTCTCTTCAAAACAGAGGAGAATGCATGCTGGAATTTTTAGAATGACCAAAACAGACTGCCAATTGCAAATTTCTGGACACATTACAACAAAAACAGTGAAGAGGACTCACTGAAATTTGACAAAAACAGAACAAAACATGTAACAACTACTGGATTGAATATTCAGCAGCAGTGGTGTAAAAATTCTGCCACTGTACTGCCCAAAATTTCAGCAAAAACTGAACAAAATCAAGCATACCACAAATTTCAGAATTAAACATTTCAACAGCAGTGCAAACCAAATGTTACTGGACTGCCCACAAAAATTTTTTTACTGAAAATGCAGTGTACAAAAGTATACAAAAAACATCTAACTACTGGAATGCAGAAATTAAGGAGAAATCCATGTAATAATATTTACCTAAATCACCATGCAAACTATACCTAAGTAAAAGCTATGCAAACTGTACTACTACAAAGTAATATGCGGTTTAGTAAAACCATCAAAACAACTAAAACATATGCTAAGTAAAGGAAAACAAAGAACAGCAAATTCATGTAAACATAAAACAAAACATGCAAATTCATGCAAGTCTACTAAATAACATGCAAATAAAAGCAGAACATGCTAACTAACTAAATCATATACAAAAACAAACAATACAAAATACTTGAAATCTGAAAAAATGAAATGTAACAAAGCTAATGAAGTGAATTAAATGACTAAACTAAAAATGTTGGTCACTAAACTAGCATTTCTTAGAATTAGTTTCTAAGAATGCTTACTACTCAACAAAAAGCTATACGTATTTATTACCTAAAGAATTCAAAGATTACTAGATAAATTCCTAAAGATGCAAAAAAATCAATGGTGACCATTTATTGAAAAATCTACTACATGCAAAATCTAATCAAAAATTTCAAAAGAAGAAATTAAAAGCAAAGCTATACCAAAACTTATATCAAACACAAATTAAAGCTAACAAATAAAAGATAGAAAATAAGAAAAACATATAACATCAATTCCTAACAAAAGTAAGTATCTAGATAATAATCTTCATGAATTGAAGATATTATTAGAATACTAACTAAACTAAAAAGCTCTTAAAGAAAATAAAGGAATGAAGATGAAATGACAAGATCATGCAAAACTAACTAAGAAATGTAAGACAACTAAAGAAGATGCAAAACAAGTAAATGACAAATAATGAAACTAAGATTAAGAAGAGAAGTAAACTAAACTACTCTAACATAATACCTAAAAATTAAGATAATATCTATAACAACTACCAAAAATCATAAAATGAGAATATGGAAATACATCTAAGAACATGAAATATGAATCAATCAAAGAAAGAGTCAAGTTAGAAAACTAGTTAGATCTTATACTATCCATACCTAAGAATCTAGTTAGAGAAATTTAGAAAGATTAGAACAAACTAAGTCAAGTTAGAAAGATTAGAACAAACTATATCAAGTTAGAAAGTAGGAAAAACAATTAGATCTAAAAATTCTAAACTAAAGATCAAACTAAGATGTTAAACCTAAGATCTAAGTTATTCTAAAGGATAAGGATCTAAAGAATCAAAAGCTAACCTAATCTAAAGCACTAAACTAACTAAGCTATCTAATCTAAATCAACTAAAGTTAACCTAAATCCAAAACATCTAGGCTATATCTAACCAAAATCTCTAAGTAAAAGTTTACCTAAGGGATCTAAACTAACCAAAACACTAACTAAACCTAAAAATCATGATACTAAATCATCTAACCTAAGATCTAAATCCAAAAATCTATAATCTAAGCAAAAGAAATTCTAAGAAAACAAATCAATAAGAAAGCAAGAGAAACAAAATACAAGTAACATAAGAAAACTACTAAAGTAAGAGTAAGAAAAATCAAAGAATCAAAAATAAACTACACAACTAAAAATAAGAAACAAATGAAATCGAAACATCTAAACTAAATGAAATAAAATTGATCAAGCAAATATCCAAGATCTATCAAAGAGATAAAAGATATTCTAAGAATTAAACATGAAAAGTAAAAGTTACTTGAGAATGATATCATAAAACAAATCATATCAAAATTAATTCGTTATAAATTTCACACCGTTGATGAAAATTTTTCCCAAAAATTACAACGAACTTAGAGGAAAAACATCACAAAAATTTAATAGGATTCCCCGGCAACGACGCCAAAAATCTGATGTGTTATTTTGAGTTATATATAAATAATATAAATAATATAAATAATCGAATAAATAATACTAAAAATAATAAGAATCTTAAGATTAAAATAAGTTTGTCACTAATAAAATAACTCAATTAGGCAGAGCACCTATCGAAATAGTTTAGTAAATATGGTAGTATTCAGATTTTAAATTTATAAAAATCGTTTTTCCCTAAGACTTCTATTAAATTCTAGTGTGGAAAATATAATCAAACTAATTATGAATATGATTTGTGAATAAGGATCATTCAACAAGTAAATCAACCAATATCAAGAATGATAAGATTGAATTCTAAATCCTAGAAAGCAAAGTAAAGAACAATGTAAGGAATAAAGCAAGTAAAAAGGTTGGGAGGAATTCTTTGTAAAATATAGGTGAGATAAGAGGATACAAAATACCAAGTATAGGATAATCTTGGATCTAGTATCATAACTCCACCAAAATCAAGTCTAAAGTAGAATCTCTTCCATACGGTTCGTGGCAAGAAATTCCTAGATTAAGAACACTTGAATGTTGACAAGATCAAATCTCCCATCAATCATCCGGTCAGGTCCATCAATAGGAAATTAATCACATCAACTTGGCACTAATCGTATATCCGGTTCCGGCCTAACAATTAGTGTTAATCCGAAACCACAATTTCACATCAAGACTTGTGCTAAAGATAAAATTCAGATCTAAAGTCATCAATGAAATTGCAATTTGAATTAATAAAACCACAATCATTCAATCCAAGAACATCACAATATCTCAAGTAATTTGTAAAATAAAACCAACCAAATCTACCTATAAGAAATGTAGAAATGAGAATTCCTAAGGTTGGTTAACTAATTACAAAGAATAACAAGGAATAATAGAAGAAAAGGGGAAAGTGAAACATAGACATTAAACCTTCTTCCTCTTCAACTCCTTCTCTTGATTCTTCTTTGCTTCTTCAACTTGGATCTTCAATTTGTGTAGCCCAAATACCCTAGAATATATTTAGTAGATCTCCTTACGGATCGAGGCAAACCTACCAAAATAATCCCAAGATACTCAATACTACAACAAGTAGAGAGTAATCTCAAAGAAAATTGGAAAATCAAAGTATAGATCTCTCTCTAAGTTCTACCAAACCTCTAAAATTACTTAGCAATTAAGCCTAATCAAAACTCTATCCAACCTTAAATAATGGTAAAAATCCTAATATTTATAGATAACCAAAACAGGGGTAAAATAGTAATTTTACACTAAAATCTCTAAAATCTCGGAACAGAGCCAAACACGGGCTCAGTATTTTAAGCAACACGGGCTCAGTGACGGGTTTATCACCGAGCGCATGTTGACTATGGCCGTGTTCTTCCTTGCTTTTGGGCCGTGTTCAATGGCTTGTCGGGGCGTGTTCTTGGCGGAGCGCGTGTTCTTGCTGGTTGTGTAAAACTTTCCGGAAATTGCATATTTAGTCCCTAAACTTCGCTCTTTTGATCAATTAGCTCTACAAACTTCCCGAAAACAGAAATATCACAATTAAGTGCACAATTAACATATTTATCTCAATTTACTCTAATAATCCTCAACAATTATGCACAATTACCCTTCAAAAATATTATCAAATTTAGCGTTATCAACAACTTATCCGAGGAGGACATAGGAGTGGAGATAGGTTTTCAATTAGACATGTGTGCTTTACTCAATATGTCACCAATGTACCTTTTCCGTGATAGTGCTATGCCATTTTTCTGTCGTGTAACTTCAATTCCAAAGAAGTAATGTAACAACCCCCAAATCTTTAACCGCAAAATTTTGATGTAGTTGCTTGAGCAATTTGTCTACAACTTGATTTGAGGAACTTGCAATAACAATGTCATCAACATAAATTAATATATAAATGATGATTTCACCATGATTGAAAATGAACAGTGAGGTGTCGGCTTGAGATGGTGTAAAGCGAAGTTCGCTCAAGACTTGTGTTGAGTTTTGAAAACCATGCTCTAGGTGTCTACTTCAAACCATACAGGGATTTATCCAGCTTGCACACATGATGAGGATACGTGAGATCTTCATATCCCAGAGGTTGCTTCATGAAAACGTTTTCTTCTAAGTCTCCATGTAAAAAAGAATTTTGAATATCAATCTGCCTTAAAGACCATCCACAAGACACAATTAAGGCAAGAATAAGTCTTACTGTTGTGGGTTTAACTATCGAACTGAAAGTGTTTGAATAATCCAGGTCATACCTCTGTTTGAATCCTTTGGCAACTAACCTTGCTTTGTGTCTGTCAATACTACCATCAACTTTGAGTTTTAGCTTGAATACCCATTTGCAATCAATAATGTTCGACAATCGACAGTCCCTCAAAAGATGAAGTATGGTTTGCTCCGGATCTCTGCACCACGAACAAGCCGGTGATTCTATAATATTACATTGCCACAAAAAGTGAGCAGTAGGCGGCGCTTTATGTAAGCACGACCAGATTGTGAACGAAGCTCGGGGGGGGGGGGGGGGAGGGGGACCTTGAATAATTTTTTCTTCGCCACAACAACTTGGTAGAGTAATTTTGTTGTCGCCCTTGACAAGCTGACTTCATTGTGAACAAACCAGAAGCGGAATGAATCCATACCGGATTATCGGGTGTGTTGGGGTTCATGGAAAGAGACTTCGCACCGAGCAGACTAAGGCTAGATGCTTGGAGTTACAACGAGTTCCAACCTTGCATGGGGATTCCAGAAGTCCGCCACCGTCTTTGTAGTCAAGTCTTCTAGGATAGGCGCCAAACTCAAAGCAGAGAGTGGTTGATTAGTTAACCATTTGTCCCACCAGAAACTTACATCTCGTCCATTACCAACCGACTAGGAACCTCCTTCCTGAAATGCTAGAAAGGCCTTCTCCGGAGCTCTCTAGATGTGTTAGGCTCCGGGAACTTTGACCTTCCGTATGAGAGTACACCATCCACCATATTTCACCCTAAGTATACTGCTTGCTAAGCTCAGTAGGGTGCTTAACCATTCTCCACAGCAATTTTGAAACCGGGGTAGTGTTCGGGTTCGGGAGACCCAACCCACCCCACTTCCTAGGCTAGCAAATTTTCTCCCAAGCTATGAAATGATGTTTCCTGCGACCACCTTCCTCACCCCAAAAAAACTGTCGGCTAAGTCGATCCAGCTGAAGGAGAACAGACCCGGGTGTGGAAGTTGTCTGCATTGAGTACATGGGCAGGCAAGAGAGAGTTGAGGACAACAAAACTGTTTTGGCAGCCTTCAACAAGAATTTAATTTTCCAACCAACAAGGTGTTTCTCTGCCCTTTACACGAGATAGTGGAAATATTTTATGCGTAAACGACCTTGAATAATTTTTTCTTCGCCACAACAACTTGGTAGAGTAATTTTGTTGTCGCCCTTGACAAGCTGACTTCATTGTGAACAAACCAGAAACGGAATGAATCCATACCGGATTATCGGGTGTGTTGGGGTTCATGGAAAGAGACTTCGCACCGAGCAGACTAAGGCTAGATGCTTTGGAGTTACAACGAGTTCCAACCTGCATGGGGATTCCAGAAGTCCGCCACCGTCTTTGTAGTCAAGTCTTCTAGGATAGGCGCCAAACTCAAAGCAGAGAGTGGTTGATTAGTTAACCATTTGTCCCACCAGAAACTTACATCTCGTCCATTACCAACCGACTAGGAACCTCCTTCCTGAAATGCTAGAAAGGCCTTCTCCGGAGCTCTCTAGATGTGTTAGGCGCCAGGAACTTTGACCTTCCGTATGAGAGTACACCATCCACCATATTTCACCCTAAGTATACTTGCTAAGCTCCAGGGGGGTGCTTAACCATTCTCCACAAGCAATTTTGAAACCAGGGTAGTGTTCGGGTTCGGGAGACCCAGCCCACCCCCCTTTCCTAGGCTAGCAAATTTTCTCCCAAGCTATGAAATGATGTTTCCTGCGACCACCTTCCTCACCCCAAAAAAACTGTCGGCTAAGTCGATCCAGCTGAAGGAGAACAGACTTGGGTGTGAAAGCTGTCTGCATTGAGTACATGGGCAGGCAAGAGAGAGTTGAGGATAACAAAACTGTTTTGGCAGCCTTCAACAAGAATTTAATTTTCCAACCAACAAGGTGTTTCTCTGCCCTTTACACGAGATAGTGGAAATATTTTATGCGTAAACGACCTTGAATAATTTTTTCTTCGCCACAACAACTTGGTAGAGTAATTTTGTTGTCGCCCTTGACAAGCTGACTTCATTGTGAACAAACCAGAAGCGGAATGAATCCATACCGGATTATCGGGTGTGTTGGGGTTCATGGAAAGAGACTTCGCACCGAGCAGACTAAGGCTAGATGCTGGAGTTACAACGAGTTCTAACCTGCATGGGGATTCCGGAAGTCCGCCACCGTCTTTGTAGTCAAGTCTTCTAGGATAGGCGCCAAACTCAAAGCAGAGAGTGGTTGATTAGTTAACCATTTGTCCCACCAGAAACTTACATCCCGTCCATTACCAACCGACTAGGAACCTCCTTCCTGAAATGCTAGAAAGGCCTTCTCCGGAGCTCTCTAGATGTGTTAGGCGCCAGGAACTTTGACCTTCCGTATGAGAGTACACCATCCACCATATTTCACCCTAAGTATACTGCTGCTAAGCTCAGTAGGGTGCTTAACCATTCTCCACAGCAATTTTGAAACCGGGGTAGTGTTCGGGTTCGGGAGACCCAGCCCACCCCACTTCCTAGGCTAGCAAATTTTCTCCCAAGCTATGAAATGATGTTTCCTGCGACCACCTTCCTCATCCCAAAAAAACTGTCGGCTAAGTCGATCCAACTGAAGGAGAACAGACCCGGGTGTGGAAGCCGTCTGCATTGAGTACATGGGCAGGCAAGAGAGAGTTGAGGACAACAAAACTGTTTTGGCAGCCTTCAACAAGAATTTAATTTTCCAACCAACAAGGTGTTTCTCTGCCCTTTACACGAGATAGTGGAAATATTTTATGCGTAAACGACTATGAACTAACGGAACTCCAAGATATACTCCCAAGTCCATTTTCATTTTAACCTTAAATTCCGTGCAGATAGAATTTTTAAGATAGAAGGGAGTGTTGGGAGAAAACCATACCCGTGACTTGGCGTGGTTAACCCTCTGTCCGGAGCAACCACAAAAATGGCCAAGCAGGTGTTCCATAAGTCGGGCCTGTGAGAGTGAGGCCTCCCCAAATAACAACAGACCGTCTGCAAAGAACATATGTGATAGTGATGGTCCCGCTCGAGATAACCGTATGGGTCGCCATTGCTTAGATTCCACAACCTTGGTTATTTCTTGCCCCAAAAGCTCCATGCACAACACGAACAAATAAGGTGGCAAAGGGTCACCCTGCCGAAGACCTCTTGTTGGTATAAAGGGGGGAAATTTCTCTCTGTTCCAACAGAGAGAAAGAGTTGTCGATGAAATACATGTCATGATGAGGTCACCTAGTGCACGGTCAAAACTTGAGCATGCCAAAACTTTCTTCAAGAAATCCCATTCGACCTTGTCGTATGCTTTCTCTAAGTCCACTTTCAAGATGAATCCTCCATTCTTTCCTTTCCTCTTGGATAACGTGTGAATCACTTCTTGAGCAGCAATGATGTTATCTAATGTGGAACGGCCCGGGATAAAGCTAGCTTGATACTTGCTAGTTAGTTTCATCATCATAGGATTCAACCGATTTGCCAAAACCTTAGAAATAACCTTGACTAGAACGTTACACAAGGAGATTGCCCGAAATTAGTTGAGGCAGTCCGATGCTGAATTCTTAGGAATGTGACAAATTATCGACTCATTGAGGCCTGCTAGAATAGTTCTGGTCGTAAAACATTGCAGTATAAGGTCGATCGGGGGCTGTTCCACGAGACACCAGTATTTCCGAAAGAACAATGTAGAAAACCCGATGCCTTGTTACCGTCCATTTGAAACAAGGCATTTTTAATTTCCTGTGCAGTCACTAGTCTATTTAACCATCTCTTATCTGAATGGTTAAGCCCCGGAAATATCCATGACTCGGATTGGCAGGGAGTATTCGGCTCCAAAGTATACAGAAGTATATAGAACTCCATTCAGGCTTGCCCGACACCGCTGTTTCCTCTCAAATATGTTCCCAAAAGTGAACTTGTTCCAATGTTTGGTTTCCCTCCTAAAATTAGCCATGGCCTCCATAGCCGATCGGTTTCCACTCCATGAATCCTTGACCAAATTCTCAAAACCCGGGTGTGTAAACCAGGCATGTTGGATTCTGAAAGGTTGTTCTAATCGTTGTGTGATGTTCGTTGTAGCTTCCTTAATAAGGACTGGGTTGTGATCCGACCTAGTTCGTGGTAGGCGTACCACAAGAGCACTGTTAAAGTTTATGAGGAAGGCTTGGTTACACAGGCCCCTGTCCAGTCTTTCCTTGATGTTCGCCGCCCCAGCACGCATATTAGTCCATGTAAAAGGGCTCCCAGAGAACAGTTAGCTATCATGTTCCTCATCCCCTCCATATTTCTCGTCGATACTGGTCCACCCCCTCATTTCTCAAAAACTGAAACAACCTTGATTATAGTCCTCAACTAGTAACCAAGGCAGCGTGATACATGTGCCCAAACGTTAAATATAATCTCATAAAAACTCTCGGAAATACGCCACTGGTGAAGCATAGATGGTAGACAACACCTAAGGCTTGCAATCCCCTTGTCGGATTAGGACTGATACAATCTAATCATGTATAGATAAGGGTTCAATGTGTAGATTATCATCATTCCATAGCACCCAGATTCCCTTGAAAATCCACACGCCTTCGACACAATAGCATGGTTAAAATTAGACATGCAGTAAATCTTATCTACAACAGAACTTGAACATTTAGTCTCCATAAGGATGAGAATATTGGGATTAATTTTAAGAACATCCCAGAGGTGACGAAGAAAACTCCTAGAACTGGCACATCTGCAGTTCCAAGAAACAATTGAAGGTAAGGTCATTGGAGTTCTCGGGTTCCACCCGACTATACCTCCATACAAGAAGGCTCACAGTAAATTGATAAGGAATTTGTACCTGAACCAGAGACTGCAGCACTCCCTACATCTCGCTTCTATTTCCATTTTGGCCTCTGTCATGCTGGGGTATGATTGACCTCACCAATTTTCTTCAATCCTCCCAAGGATTCTGCTCGCCCCCTCCCATCTCCACTTCTTTTTGTTTTCCCTTACTTCCGGAAGGTTGGTTTGAGATTTTCGAAATAGGGGGTCGGGTATTTGGTGCCCGCCCATTTTCCTTGCTTTGGAAGTGGGTTTGGATAGGTCCTTGCCTTGGGGCTCCACCCGTGATGTGTTCTTGTTGTTGGCCCGCTTGCTGGATTTACCTCGGTGCTTGGGCTATCCCGGGTGGGAGCCCATCGGATGGACCCGTAAGCTCTGAAATCTATCTCTTTAGTTGGGCCACAACCTCCTCCAGGTTTGGACCCTCCTCATCCAACCCATCCAAAAGCTCGAACCTAGATCTGTGTGGGCTAGCTTTTGGTTTGGTTTGAGACAGACTATGTGTAGGATCGGAATATCCAAAAAGAAAATACAAGGAATTAATTTAGATAGAAGAACTTGGTGTTTTATTCATTCTACCAGTCATGTATTTATACAGTAAATGTATGTATCTGCCAAGGCTTCCACTTCGATGGGTTGCCCGAGTCTCTCGGTTTATTCTAACAAATTACACCGACCGAGTATTATGGAATTCAAAACAGAAAGCAGTAAAGAATAACTAACAGTAAAACAACTAGATTACTATAACATTTCACTCCCTTAATCTTGTTGCTTCATTTCCTCCTTCACATCTACCATTCCAAGCTTCTTCCTCATTTCAAGGAACTTGATGCGCCCAAGTGACTTTGTCAAAATATCCGCCAGTTGTTCCTTTGTGTCAACGTGATTTACGTTAATCTTTCCATTCTCTACACACTCATGAATGAAATGATATCTAATATCAATGTGTTTGCTCCTGTCATGGTGTACTTGGATTTTTACTCAAGGAAATGGCTGATCTGTTGTCCACCAATAGCTTGATTTTCCCGGGTTCTTGAGCTGTTAATTCTCCTAACAGCCATGCAAGCCAGATACTTTGACAAGTTGTCGTTGTTGCTGCAATATATTCAGCTTCGCATGATGATAAAGCTACAATTTTTTGTTTTTGTGATAACCAACTGATCAGATTTGAACCATGATAAATAACAGCTCCAGTTGTGCTCTTTCGATCATCAATGTCTCCAGCAAGGTCACTATCACTGTAGGCAACCAACAACTCATCTTGGTCCTTCCCTTTTTTATAAAAACATCCCATCGTGCGTGTGCCATTTATATATCCGAGTATGCGTTTAACGGCAAGTAGATGTTCGGTTGTGGGTCTCTCCATAAATCTACTAGCTATACCAACTGCATATGCGATATCCGGACGGGTGTTGACTAGATACCGTAGACTCCCAATAATGCTTCGATACATTGTTCTATCTACTTTGGAGGGCTGCTACTCTTCTTACTCATTTTATGTCTTTCCTCCATTGGTGTGGCGCTTGAATTGCTTTCCTCCATACCTGTTTCTCGAAGGATTTTTATAGCATAACCCGTCTGGCACAACATGATCCCTTTACTTGTTTGTTGAACCTCAATTCCCAAGTAATAACTAAGCAGCCCCAAATCACTCATACTGAATAAGTGATTCATTTGAGTCTTGAATTTTGTGATGTCACTCGAATTAGAACCGGTGATGATTAAATCATCAACATATACTCCTATGAGTAAGGTTGATGATTTTTCAGTCCTCTTATACACTGCATGTTCCAGTGGGCTGCGTTGGAAACCAAGTGTTGTTAAGCTTTTATCTAATTTAGCATTCCAAGCCCTTGGTGCTTGTCGTAATCCATATAGTGCTTTGTTTAGCTTTAACACTTTGTTGTCTTGCCCTTTTATCTCAAAACCAGGTGGTTGAGAGACATACACCTCTTCGCTTATTTCGCCATTTAAAAATGAGGATTTCACATCCATGTGATGAACTTCCCAACCTTTTTGAGCAGCCAAGCTTATCAACAATCGTACAGTTTCCATTCTTGCAACGAGTGAAAAAACTTCATCAAAATCCACTCCTTATTGTTGGACATATCCTTTTGCGACCAACCGAGCTTTATTTTTTGTGATGACACCTTGAGCGTCCTTTTTTACCTTGAAAACCCATTTCAACCCAATGACCTTTTGATCTTTCGGTTGTACCACTAAATTCCATGTTGCATTTTCTTCAATTGATTTCAACTCCTCTTGCATTGCATGTTTCCAGCATTCTAGTTTCAATGCTTCTTCAACTCTTGTTGGTTCTTCGGATATGTGCAAGCATAGTCCAACCTGTTCTGTGTCACTCATAGGCGAAGTGACTACATATATTTCTCGAAGTGAACGAAATCGTTGTGGTTCTTCGGATGTTGCTGGACTTGGAACTGTTGGGCTAGCTTCAAGTGTCTGCTTCCTTTGGTGTAGTGGGTGGTGTGTTGCCGGAATCTCCTGCAACTTCTTCACCAACAATCTGCTTGCTTCGTGTACATATGATAAATGTGTCTTGGGGTTTTGTTTGCAAAGATTTTCCATCAAGATGGGTTTCCCAACTCCACTCCCTTTCTTCTTCAAAGAAAACATCACGGCTAATGTGTAGCTTATTATTTTTAGGGTCATAAAAACGATAAGCTTTTGTACCTGACTCATACCCGATGAACACCATGGGGGAACTTTGATCTTGCAGTTTGTGGAGCTGTGGTGTAGTTGTCTTAACATGAGCTACACATCCGAATGTACGTAAGTGGTGTACTTTCGGTTTCCGTTTGTGTAACGCTTCATAAGGTGTCATTCCGATAACACTTTTTGTTGCTGTCCGATTCAAAATGTAGACTGCCGTGGTCACTCCTTCACCCCAGAATTTTGCTGGAATATTCTTACCCTTTAGCAAGCACCTCGTCATGACAACAACAATTTGATTCCGTCGTTCCACCACTCCATTTTGCTGAGGCGTGTAAGGTGCTGTAAGAAAACGCTGCACTCCATGATTATTGCAGAATGTGGTGAATTCCTTTGAGGTGAACTCACCACCCCGATCAGTTCTTAGAGCTTTGATTTTCAGTCCAGTCTCCATTTTATCCTTAGCTTTCAATGTTTTGAAGGCTGCTAAGGCTTCATCTTTGCTCTTTATGAGTGTTATCCACATGTATCTAGTACAATCATCAACAAGTAACAAGAAATACCTCTTTCCCGATGGTGTTGTTGGTGTGATAGGCCCACATAAGTCTCCATATAACAACTCCAATGGATTTTTCGCACGAAATGTTGTCATTGTTGGAAATGGTAGGCGATGTTGCTTCCCTGCTAGACATCCGTCACACAACTGTTCAACATGGTTAATCAAAGGTAGTCCTTCAACTAGTTGTTGCTTGGACATGTCCCTTAATGTGCGAAAATTTAGATGGCCAAATCGTGTATGCCAAAGCCATTCTTTTGCTTTGTGTACTGCCATTAAACATATAGGAGTTGCTGGCTTCAATTTGACAACATATAGCCTATTGCTCGATCTTCTTACTCTCGGTAGAAGTCGTTGCTGATCATAAACTGACAGAGTACCATTCTCCACAACAGTTCTGCATCCATTCTCATCCAGCTGCCCTAAACTTAGGATATTGCTTTTCAACTTTGGAATGTAATACACATTGGTGAGTACCTTATGTTCATCCAATTTGTTTCGGAAGAGAGCAGTCCCGCGCCCATGGATTTCAACGATTGATCCATCACCAAATTTGACTTTGCCGGTAATATTCTTATCTAGTGAAGTGAATATCTTGCGGCATCCGGACATGTGATTACTTGCACGTGTGTCAAGGTACCATGACAAGTTCTCAATTATATCTCCATCATCAAGCTTAGGAATTACCTTCTCTTCATTGAGTAATACAGTTTCGGTCTGTATCGTTAGTAAGGTTGGTTCATCATCTTCTTTTTCAAGAAGATGTGCTTGCTCAATCTTCTTCTTTGATCTACACTCTGAGGCAAAATGGCCATGTTTTTGAAAATTATAACATCGA
>JAHSUH010000615.1:0-21292 GCA_025388415.1 Cynanchum wilfordii | reverse complement strand
CAAACGTCAACAAATTTAACCAAATCAACCCTCAAGATCTTAGCATTCCGATAATTAGCAAATATCATAGGCAGAGTAAATCAAACTTCATAATTACTCATTAATATATCTTCTCGGGTAAGCTAAAAGTTTGAAAATATTCAAAAAGTTGAGGAAAAAAAAAAAAAAAAAAAACGAGAAGAAAAACTTTTTAAAATTTTTTATATAGAATAAGAAAAACAAAATAAATCAAAAGAAGAAAAAACATAATAAAAATGTTCTTCCCCCACACTTGAATGCAACATTGTCCTCAATGTAAATCAAATAAATAGATATAGGACAAAATAAAGCAAGAGAAGGGAAAAGAAACAGCCTGGTGGTATCGGATGTAGGAGACAGATTGAAGATGGAGTTCCTCCACCGTTTGCTCCTGAAAACCTTCATAAAATAACTTGAGCCTCCGGCCATTGACTTGAAAATGGTGTCCAGATGTCTCGCTCATAATCTCAACTGCACCATAAGGATAAACGTGAGTAACAATATAAGGACCATCCCACCGAGAACGTAACTTACCGGGCATCAACCTAAGACGTGAATTGTAAAGGAGGACTTTTTCACCAATCGTGAATTCCTTTTTCGAATCATCTTATCATGAACAACTTTAGTTCTTTCTTTGTAGATTCTCGAATTTTCATAAGCTGCTAATCGAAGTTCCTCAAGTTCTTGAAGTTGAAGTTTTCGATGGGTACCACTGGGTAATGTCCATATTGCATTGTTTACGCCCGGAGCGTTTTGTGTTCTAACTCAACTGGTAAATGACAAGCTTTACCAAATACTATCCGGTATGGGGACATGCCAATGGGAGTTTTAAATGCAGTACGGTATGCCCATAATGCATCATCTAATCGTTTACTCCAATCCTTGCGGTTAGGTTGGACTGTCTTTTCTAAAATTTGTTTTATCTCCCTATTGGAAACTTCGCTTGGCCATTCGTTTGTGGGTGGTAGGCTGTGGATACCATATGAACAACTCCATATTTTCGGAAAAGATCCTCGATACTCCTATTACAAAAATGAGTACCTTGATCGCTGATAATTGCTTTAGGAATACCAAACCTGCCGAAAAATATGAGTTCTAACAAAATCTACAACCACAACAGCATCATTAGTTCGAGTAGCTTTTGCTTCCACCCACTTAGAAACATAATCACATGCAAGAAGAATGTACACAAAACCAAAAGAACATGGAAAAGGACCCATAAAGTTAATACCCCACACATCAAAAATTTCACAAAATAATAATGGTTGTTGAGGCATCTCATTCTTCCTAGTCATATTTCCGGTGTGTTGGCAACGTGTACAACATTTACAATAATCATATGAATCACGAAATAGAGTAGGCCAATATAATCCAGAATCTAATATTTTCCTAGCAGTTCTTTGAGAACCAAAATGACCACCACATGCAAGTGTATGACAAAATTTTAAAACAGAAGAGAATTCAAAATCATGAACACATCTTCGAATGACTTGATCACTACAAATACGCCACAAATAGGGATCATCCCAAACATAATATTTAGATTCACTCCTTAACTTATTAACTTGATGCCTACTAAAATGTGCAGGTATTTCATGAGAAACTAGAAAATTAACAATATCTGCATACCATGGATCCTTACCTTTTAGCCGATAAAGTTGTTCATCCGGAAAAGTGTCTCGAAGAGGTAACTGTTCCATCGCATCGGTGGGAGAGACTATTCTGCTCACATGATCAGCAACTAAATTTTCAGCACCACTTTTATCTTTGATCTCAATGTCAAATTCTTGGAGAAGTAACATCCATCGGATAAGTCTAGGTTTTGCTTCAGGTTTCTTCAACAAGAATTTTAAAGTTGCATGATCAGAATAAACAATAACTTTAGTACCAAGTAAATAAGATCGGAATTTATCTAAAGCAAACACCACAGCTAAAAATTCTTTTTCCGTAGTGGTGTAGTTGGCTTGAGCAGAATCTAAAGTTCGTGAGGCATAAGCTATGACATGAGAAATTTTATCAACTCTTTGGGACAAAACTGCTCCCAATGCATAATTGGAAGCATCACACATCAACTCAAAAGGAAGATCCCATCGTGGTGGTTGAATAATAGGTGGAGAAGTAAGTCTCCCCTTCAACTCATCAAACGATTCTTTGCGGTGATTATCAAAAACAAAATCAGTCTCCTTTTGCAACAACCGTGAAAGAGGAAGTGCAATTTTATTGAAATCCTTAATAAATCTTCTATAAAAACCTGCATGACCAAGAAAAGAACGCACATCCCGAACAAGATAGGATAGGGTAAGGAAGTAATTACATCAACTTTAGATTTATCAACCTTAATACCATCTTTGGAAATGACATGGCCTAACACAATGCCTTGCTCTACCATAAAATGACATTTTTCAAAATTTAAAACTAAATTCTTTTCAATGCATCTATTTAAAACAGCTCCAAGATGTTCTGAACATTCATCAAAAGAATTTCAATAAACAGTAAAATCATCCATGAATACTTCCATACAATGTTCTAAAAAATCGAAAAAAATACTAACCATACATCGTTGAAAAGTACCGGAGCATTGCAAAGTCCAAAAGGCATTCTTCTATAAGCAAATGTACCAAAAGGACAAGTAAATGTTGTTTTCTCCTGATCCTCGGGAGCTATATGAATCTGAAAGTAACCAGAGAATCCATCTAAAAAGCAATAATGAGACTTACCTGCTAATCTTTCGAGCATTTGATCGATAAATGGTAAAGGAAAATGATCTTTCCTCGTTGCTTGATTCAACTTCCTATAGTCAATACAAACTCTCCAACTGTTTTGTATTCCGGTATGCACAAGTTCATTTTTCTCATTCTTTACCACTGTAATTCCTGTCTTTTTAGGAACAACTTGCACTGACTCTACCCATTTACTATCGGAAATAGGATAAATAATACCAGCAGAAAGTAATTTACTCACCTCTTTCTTAACAACATCTAAGATTGTGGGGTTTAGTCTTCGTTGAGGTTGTCTCACTGTTTTAGCTCCATCCTCTAAAAGGATCCTATGCATGCATACAGAAGGACTAATACCGGGAATATCAGCTAATGTCCACCCAATTGCTTTCTTATTATTTTGTAACAACTTTAGCAACTTACTTTCTTGTTCGATTCAAGGTTATTAGCAATAATGACAGTAATTTTTCTCCCCCTTCTAGATAAGCATACTTAAGATTGTTTGGTAAAGGCTTAAGTTCTAGTGTAGGTGGTTCTTGAATAGATGAAACTATTCTAGTGGATTTTACTTCATTAAAATTTTGAACATGTGCACTACAACAATCATCATCCACATAATCATCAATAAAATCAACACAATTTATAACTTGAGAAGAATTTAAATGAGGAACATCCTCATTCGAAACACACTTCAAGTTATCATTATTTTCACAACATGCATGTTCCTTAGGAAAATCAACAATATCATCTATCCCAACTAAATCAGTAAAATCAATAAACGAATCAATACTCGGAGAATCATCAAAAGAATATTCGGATGGCAAATCTAACATATTTACGTGGAAAGTAGAATGTTCCTCTATGGGGTATTTCATGGCATCAAGTATATTAAAATGAACTATATCATCACCAAATTCCATAGTAAGAGTACCATTTTGCACATTAATTATAGTTTTTGTAGTTTTTAAGAAAGGTCTGCCCAAAATTAATGGTTCATGTTCGTTTACCTTATCATCTTCCATCTTCAAAACATAGAAATCAGCAGGAAAAATGAGGTTTTTTACTCTTACTAGAACATCTTCCAAGACACCTGTTGGATATGTTGTGCTTCTATTTGCTAACTGAATTACCACACCTGTACGTTTAAGCTCTCCAACCTTGTAAAGAAGAATAAACAGAGTGAGGCATAACATTAATTGAAGCACCTAAATCTAACATAGCATTAGTGAAGTGCAGTTCTCCAATGGTGCAAGGTATAGTGAATGTTCCAGGATCTTTGCACTTTGTAGGCATAGCCGGTTGAATTAATGCTGAAACATTCCTTCCTAAACTGACTCTTTCATTCCCTTTCAATTTCCTCTTGTGAGTGCACAATTCCTTCAGAAACTTGGCATACTTAAGAATCTGTTTAATTGTGTCTAATAAAGGAATGTTCACTTCTACTCTTCTAAATGTGTCCATAATCTCTTTTTCTAGATTTGCTTCAACTTGTTTCTTAGATTGAGTCATTCTGTTTGGAAATGGTAGAGGTCTGCTAGAAGACTCTACAACCTTACTATCCGCTTCGGAATCCGATGTTTGATTGGTAGGATTCATTGGATCCTTCAACTCTTCTCCACTTCTTAATGTAACAATACTTACATTACCTCTTGGATTCGGAATTGGTTGAGATGGCAACTGTCCGGAACCTTGACTTTTTACCTCATTAAGACCAGTAGCAAGTCGACTAATCTGTGTTTGCAAATCCTGTATACTAGATTCTGTTCTCTGTTGAAATTGAAGATTGTTTGTTGCCATCTGCTTCACTAAATCCTCAAGACTAGGCTCATGTTTTGAATTTTGCTGTTGTTGCGATGGTCTTGATTGTTGTTGATGTCCTGAAGTATTCCCATATCTAAAATTTGGATGATCTCTCCATCCAGGATTATAAGTTGATGAATATGGATGATATCTTTGTTGTTGATTTTGCTGGAATGGTCTACCAGGAAAAATTCCAGCACAACTTTCTGTAGTATCCTGAATTTGAGGACATTGATCTGTGGGATGCATATATGATGCACATATACCACAAAGAGTGGCAGGAACTTGTGTTTGCGTCTTTCCCAATGCAAACTACCTAACTCCTCAATCCTATTCTCAATTCTTAACCGATCGGTTGTAGAAGACTGAAGTTCATTCACGGTTCTAGTCGGATATGATGCTCTAGTGCCAAACTGTTGTGCATTTTGAGCCATATTTGCTATTAAATTCCTAGCTGCAATAGTTGTCTTATCTACTAAAGCTTCTCCTGCAGCTGCATCTATCATACTTCTATCAATAGGTGAAAGACCTTCATAGAAGTCCTGAATCAATAACCGATCACTAATCCGATGATGAGGACAACTTGCACAAAGTTTTTTAAACCTTTCCCAATATTCATGTAAAGTCTCCCCATGATTTTGTCCGATACCACATATATCCTTTCTAATTGCAGCAGTTCTAGATGCTGGAAAAAATTTCTCTAAAAATGATTTCTTTAAATCATTCCAACTTGTAATGGAAGTTGGTTCAAGATAGTACAACCAATCCTTCGCCACTCCATCCAAAGACAAAGGAAATGCCCTCAGCTTAATCTGTTCCTTTGTAATCTCCCTAGGTTTCATTGTAGAGCAAACAATATGAAATTCCTTAAGATGCTTATGAGGATCTTCACCTGCAAGACCATGAAATCTAGGCAACAATTGTATTAGACCCGATTTAAGTTCAAAATTAGCCTGTACTTCGGATACTCTATGCAAGCATGTTGTAAATTCATATCAGGAGTTGCTAATTCCTTAAGTGTCCTATTATCATTATTATTTCCAGCCATGATTTCGCAATCAAAAACTTGTTTAGAATTATCAAGTGTCAAATCTTTAAACAATTCACTAACAATTTCAACACTATGAGATTTTTCTTGTTCGTTCTTCTTATCCCTAAGTTGTTTATGAAAAGTTCTATCAATTTCAGGATTAAAATCAGCTAACTTACTAGTAGATGACCTGGTCATAAACAAAGTTCAAAGAAAAAAGCATAAAGAGATGCAAGCAACTAATCTAAAAACACCAAAAATTACTAAAATTAAAGCAAAAAATACTTAAAAATTCGAAAACGTGGTCAAAACGTCAAAATTTGGCCAAAAAGTGGCTTGGGTCACTGCCTAAAGGCAGTGAGTATTTCTTCCCACGACCCAAAACCTTTGGACACCAAAAAGCAGCTCAATCAGCGATAAACATTCTGACCAGAACAGTGTGAACAGGAAAATAAACGGAAATTTTTAAATTTCTACCTAAACACACAACCAAAACGAGAATAAAAAGTTTCAAACAACTAAAAACGAATAAAAGACAGATTCTTATTATGATTTAACGATTATGGCTTCCCCGGCAAAATGACGCCAAAATCTTGGTAGGGTTTTAGAATTACACGATTGTCGTTAAATCGGCCAAGATTAATTCAATTAAATCAATGAGCAGTTTAGGGTGTTCACCGAGTCGTTTCCCTAAGAAACCTAATCGAAATCAATTAATAAGAGAATAAAACAATAAAAGAGGGATTTTTAGATTGGGAAATTGTAGAAAACAATTAACTAATAAGAAAAACGCAAGTATCGATTTAAATATTTCAGTCCTAGGGTGATGATTCAATCCAAGTTCTTCCTCGTTCCTTAATGAATTTCCGAATTAATAAACCAATTCCTTGATTGAATACTAAATGCGATCGCTAATTAGCATTCGTATCACCTACTAACAATCAACTAGAATTCGATTAAACAACAAAAGGATATCATAGACGATCGCCCAATCAATCAATCTAAGTTTAATCTAAGAACCGTGATAATATCAAGGCAATTCGTCAATCAACAAAATTGTCCAAAATTGAAATCAATTGCAAATATTAAAATCTCAACTTAATCCAATCAACAATCATCAAAAGAATCAAGTAAAAACACATCTTCAATATTTAGTCAATCGATCTAAAAATTGAATTGTTAAAGTATTGAATTTAAAATTGGAAATTAGCTTAGAACCCGGAATTTGTGTAGATTATGAACTCAGAACTTGTCTTGGAATCATTCCCCAGACTGAATTGAAGCTTAGGCGGCCATCGCGATCTCCATCTCTCTTCTCTTTCTAAATCTTGAAAACTTGTTAAAGAAAAGAATGTAGAGTAGGCCTATTTATAAAGTTTTTCCTAACTTCTCGGAATCCTAATAGAATAATAACTTCTTACTAACTTCTCATCGGAATCCTAATAGAATAATAATAAATAAATAAAATCCTAATTAAAATAGGAGATAATTATCTCTCTAATAACTAATAAAATAATAATAAAGATAAGATAATTTGATTTTATCTTCAAATATCTTGGGAATTGTTGATAATCATCCGTTCAAATTTTAACTCTTCCTCTCAAAGACATCTTTGAAATAATTGATGACTAAAAATAAGTCTTTTAGCCAAATTCTGCTTGATCTTTGACTTTCCACCACTATCATCAAAACAAACATAAATTCCACAAATTAGCTTGATATCTAATCAAAAGGTAAGAGAATTAAATATAATAATTACGAAAATTTATGACTTATCAAGTAGGTTTTCAATGAATGGTCACTTATGTTTCTATTAGACTTGCATCTTTAGGATTTTATTTAGTATTCTTTGAGTTCTTTAGATAATAGTATAGTATAGTTCTTTCTTTTGAATAGGCAACATTCTTAGAGATTAATTCTAAGAAATGTTAATTCTAGTGAACAACATTTACTTTAATTCTATTTTCCTTTATAGTAGTATGCTGAATTTTGGTTGAAAAATGTTTGAGTACTTTGATTTGTACATTCTGCCTTTGCATGCCTTTGTTTAGATTTGTAGTTTCTATTTCTTTTTCTTTGCATTTGGTTAAATAGGTTAGAATAAAGAACTTTAGTTTTATATCTCATATCTCTTAGCCTTAACAATCTTATATTTTGCATGATTTGTTTTGTGTTTACATGGCTTTGCTGATCTTTGTTTTCTTTTACTTAGCATTTGAATTAGTTGTTTTGATAGTTTTACCAAACTGCATATTACTTTGTAGTGGTACAGTTTGCATAGCTTTTACTTAGGTATAGTTTGCAATGTGATTTAGGTAAATATTATTACATGGATTTCTCCTTAATTTCTGCATTCCAGTAGTTAGAATTAGGTTATTATGTTCTAATAGGTTAGTACTGCATGTTTTGTTTTTATAATCTGCATTTGCATGCTTTTGCATAGCTTATATATTTATGTAGGTATTATTAATTGCAACATTTTCCAGTAGTTCTTTTTGCATGTACTTTACTATAGGAATAGATGTATATATTTTATGTATTTTCATTTCCAGTAGGTAGAATTTTGTTCTTTGTTTTCTTTGTTTTTGCATGGAATTTACGTTATCAATTTCCAGTAGTAAGTATATGGTTTCTTTGTAAATTCAATTTGCATGATCAATTTAGAAGTTTATTGCATATATCACTTTGTTCTTTATCTATTTCCAGTAGCTTAGATGATTTTTATACACTTTTGTTCACTGCCTGTTCAATGAAATTTCGGGCAGTGCAGTAGCAATTTTTATACACTGCTGCCTTGTATTTAATCCAGTAGTTTCTTACATGTTTTGTTCTGTTTTTGTGTAAAATTCCAGTAAGTTTTCTTCCTTTCCTCAGCTGTAATTTTTCTAGCGATTGCAGTATGCAAACTGCTCTGTTCATTTTGAAATTCCATTATGCAAATTCCTCTGTTTTGCAGAAAATTCCAGTAGCTAATTTATGAACAACTCTGTATTTTCTCTGTTTTGAACAAAAATTCCAGAACTGAAAATTTCACTTTCCCCTGCATTCTCCTCTGTTTTTATTTCACCCGTGAACATGTTTAATGTTCCTTCCATTTTCACTTCTTCAAATTAATTTCCACTATCCAATTCTTTTCCTTTTCCATTAAATTTTATTTACTCTTTTTTTTTTCTTTTTCATCCTTTCTATTTTGACTAATTTTTCTTTTTTCTTGTTTTGTAGGTTTTGTGATTTCTTTCTCTAATTTTTCTTGTTTTGTGTTTTCCTTTAGATCGTTTGTAGTAGGATGTTTTAAGTGTAATATCTTTTATAATTGGTGTTTTCTGTCTTCTTTCTCTCTTAATAACATTGATAGTGCATGACTAGATCTTCTACCCCAACAATTAGGGAACAAGTAGACGACCCAGATTAAATCATTCGTCTTGCACGTAGAGAACAAAGAAGGAGGGAAAACGAAATGGCAAATAGGAGGCCAGCTTTGGAAATTTACATTCAAGCCCACTCTGTTCCACTAAGTAATGCAATTAGACTTCCGGAAGATTGCACATTCGAGTTAAAACCAAATGTTCTTCAATTATTCACGTCAAGGCTACAATTTGGAGGACTTCCCTCGGAAAGCCCTTTGGAACACTTGGCGGAATTCACTTCCCTATGTGATGGCTTTAAAGGGAAGTCTACAGTTGAAGAAGCTATGTTGAGCCTATTCCCATACACTTTGAGGGATAGAGCGAAAAGATGGTTATTGCAACTTCCGTCGGGGTCTATTTCTACTTGGGAAGAGTTGAGCTGAGCATTTCTTGCTGAATATTATTCGGCTGCTAAGATCTTGGAGTTTAGAAGAGCAATCTCGAGCTTTGCACAACAAGAAGGAGAGACAGTCTTTGAAGCATGGGACTAACTGAAGGAGTTCGTTCGATTATGCCCCCAACACGGCCTCTCCAAGCCTCTCATGATGCAACAATTTTACGGAGGTATGAATGAGTTGGGAAAGCAAATCCTTGATGGCTTGAATCCTCAAGGAGGATTCAACGGGATGAATGAAGTGGATGCTAGAGCAGCCCTCAAGCGTATGTACCACACGAACAAAAACTGGCGAACGGGTGTTCGAGCGAAGCCCGCTTGATGCCCGGTCCATGTGACTTCATCGTCTTCTCTCGAGGATCAAATAGAAATTTTGAGATCTCAATTCAATTCACAGCTCAACGTCTTTTAAGGAAGAAGCGCTCGGAACGTAAGCTTCGTTTGTGAGTTCTGTCAAGGTCCACACTTTAGCGGAGACTGCACTGGAAATGGGATACTCTCGATTCCCGAGGACACCGAGTTCATTGATGTCGTGCAAGCTGCACTTGTGGGGAACTCCTACAACTCCTCTTGGCGGAATCATCCCAACTTTTTGTGAAGAAACAACTCCAACTCGGGTGGCGCTCCGTTGAACTTTCAGAGAACGGGACCGGGATATCGGCCTATAGCACTACCTCCTCAACGAACTTTCAATCCTTCCGATTCAATCTCGGAAATTAAAGACAGGATGAAGGGAATGATAAGCTCACGGAAAGAGATAATTGAATCGAACAAAAAGATTCAAGAATCTAACGAAGAGAGGATGAAACAAACTGATATCCGGTTGAAACAAACGGAAGCTTCGGTCCGGAATCAACAGTCCTCGCTACAAAACTTGGAGATGCAAGTAGGAAAACTTTCCAAGAAATTCTCCGAACGCGTGAAAGGAACACTTTCTAGTACCACCGAGCCGAACCCAGTTGAATGAAAGCAATTAACTCTTAGATCGGGTAAAACTCTCCCCCTACATATTCCTAAAGAGACTAACGTACCTATTTTTGTGCAGGAATCGGTTGTGGAAAATACTAGGAAGGAAAGAACAAGCGGTGATGAAGAACGAGAGGAGCAGAAAAACAAACTTCCGAAGAATTTTTGCCTAAGATTCCTTATCCTTCTAGAATTAGCAAGGAGAGAGAAAAAGAACAATTTGATAAATTCGTTAAAAATTTTAGTCATATTTCTATTAATTTGCCTTTACTTGAAGTAATTTCTTCGTTTCCGAAATACTCAAGTTTTTGAAGGACATTTTGCGTAATAAGTACCCTTTAGACTGTGAAAAGGTAATTTTGAATGAAGTATGTTCAACTTTAATTTCCGAAAAATTACCTTTCAAATGTAAGGATCCCGGTAGTTTTACTTTACCTTGTACTATAGGTCATATTTGTGATTTACATGCTTTAGCGGACCTAGGTGCAAGTGTAAATTTGATGGCTTCGAGCTTATTTGATAAGCTAGGGTTGCATGATTTGAAACCTACTAGGATGTGCGTACAACTAGCGAGATAAGACAATTAAAGTCCCGAGGGGTATAGTTGAAGATACACTTGTGAAGATCGGAAAATTTATATTTCCGGTAGACTTTGTTGTTATGGACATGCATGGTGAAGGTGGTGTACCACTTATCTTAGGGAGACCGTTTCTAGCTACCTCTAAGGCACTAATTGATGTCAATTAGAGATTTATTACACTTCGAATCTTGGATGAAGAAATTACATTTCGTGTTTAATTGTTTTGTTTGTTTTCTTTTCTTCGTATTATTGTTTTCTTACCTTATTACTTTCTTTTATTTTTCAGGTATTAAATAAAGTTCCAAGCATGCTTGCTCGAAAACAAGATTTGTCTTTCTTCCCTTTCCTTTTACCGCTTTTATCGAGTCATACTTGGTTTTTGGCGTTCAATTATTGTCTATATCGTTTTCTTAGTTACTAGATGTTCCAGTATAGGCTCTTTCATGTTTATTATGTTAGTTCCCGGATTTTCCGGATAGGGTTTATTTAATTTATTTAGATTTTTATGATTATCTTTTGTGTTCATAGTTTACTCTCCCGTTTTGAATAAAATTTTCTTGTTTTTATTTTTCTAGTTTTTCGCACTTATTCCCGTTTTGTATTTATAGTTTTCTCGCACTTATTTATTTTTCAAATAACTTGTGGGGTATTATCTTTTTACACCGAGGACAGTGTAATTTTCAAGTTGTGGGGTAGGTGTATACACTCGTTTTATCCGAAAATTGCTAAATCTTTTCAAATTTTTCAAAATGATTAGTTTACTTGAAAATATTATTTTGTGAACTTTTTGTGGGAATTTGATTTGCTTAGCCGATGATATAAACTATATGTTAAATGTTAAAAGTCTCGAGATTTGATTTGTTTCATCTTGTTGATACTTGGTACGAGCATGATTATAGGAAAATCCTGAAATTCTTTTGACATAGCTATTTTTAATTGTTTGTTCTGATTAGTGAAATACTTTTGGACAACGTATTTGAATAGTATTAAGTCTTTTGGGAATGGAAATGACTTGCATTTTCACTTGAAAAATTCTTTGAGATACTTGCCACACTATAAATTTCCGCTGAATAAATAGTTGAATAAAAGGTTATTTTGTCTGTATCCTTTGCTACTTGAGCACTACATCTTATGGGAATTGAACGCCTGGTGCCCTAAGGTCCTCGGGATCTGGGAGTCATCGGAGTAGAACTCGCTACAAGGGTAGTTAAAGTTGATATTGTTAAGCAAATATAAAAAAAAAAAAAACCCTTGAAAGAAAAATTTTACTTTTAAATAAGTGGCTTGTTTCTTGAGATTTGATTGTGATTATTTCTCGTTGTTGAAGATTTTGATCGACCAAACCACTATTTGAGTAGTTTGCTTTGAAAGAAAATTTGCTATTTGGATAATCAATTGAGATAGAGCACACACTTCACTCAGGATGCTTTTATGATCATTTTTCGTATTTAAGTTGAAAATATTTTGTTCAAATTAAGTTTTCTTGACTTAGACATAAAACATTTGATGAGGCATAAAAGTGAATCATCCCTTAGCATTTTGTTTATGAAATCTTTGAAAAGTAAACTAGTTGATGTTGAAATCTTTGAGAAATTTCATGCACATTTTAATCAAGTTGAAATTGCTTTTTGATCTATTTGATGGTTTAGTTTGTTTCTTCTAAAAAACCTCTTCCATTTGATTTGCTTGAGGACAAGCAAGGTTTAAGTTGTGGGGTATTTGATAACATCAAATATGATCATGTTTTGGGATATAATTTGTGCATGATTTGTGAATATGATTGTATTAAATTGAGATAAATTGATTGATTTTGGGTTTAATTGCAAATATTGCATTTCGTAACTTCAGGGTAAATTGGTTTAAAAAGATAAATTCAGAGGCAAAAGTGCAACATTCTGGAAATATGCTACACCCTTGGAAGATGTCATACGCCCGTAGGAGCTATATGCCCGTTGCCCTTTTGTGCATCACGCCCGTATAAAATAACTACCTTCTCTACGGCCGTTGCACTCTAGATTCTAAATCCGTAGGACATAACTACATTAATACGCCCGTAGTCATGCCAGAATCGTTGTTTTCTTTGTAAAATGATATTTTACCCCTTTTTCGTTTACCTATAAATATTAGGATTTTTAGCATTAGTCAGTGGCTTGATTATCACATTGTTTTAGATATTGAATATCATATTGGGTTTACTTGAATTTCATATTTTTTGGTATAGGATTTAGGGGATTTTCTATCACTTTGTTGATCTACTTTTCAATTAGAGAAATCCTAGGTTGTTTTAGTGAAAATTGTTTCTAGTTAAGTTGTGTAATCTCTCCTCGAATCGTAAGGATTTGAGTTGTGCAATCTAATAAAGAGGAGTTGGATCTACTCCATCAACGAGTAAGATTCGAAGAAGAAGAAGAAGATTGAAGAGAGGAGGTGAAGTTGTAGAGGTTTTACTGTATCATTGACAATTGGTTTTGGAATTATTTTCTTACCTTGTTCTATTACTTTTGATGATTTTCTTGTAATTTAGACCAACTCAATAGGAACTCTCTTCTCTCTACATTTCTTATAGGGTAGAAATGGTTGGTATTATTCATATACTTTCACTTTGGGAAATTTATGGTATTGTGAGTTGATTGTTGTAGTGATTTTATTAGCTAGAATTGCAATTTCAATTATGGCTTTGATTCTGAATTCCTATCTTGAGTTGAGCTCTGATTTGATTTTGTGGTTCGGGTTAACACTAATTGTTATGCCGAACCTTGGATATACGATTAGTGCTAGATTAGTTTGGTTATTTTCCTATTGATGTACCGGACCTTGGATGATTAGTGGGGATCTGATCTTATCAACATATTCAAGTTGTTCTTAAACGTATGAATTTCTTCCAACGACACGTATTGAGGAAATTCATCATTATACTTGGATATTGGTGAAATTGTGATAGTTGATTCATGATACTTGATTTCATTGTGAAGTGTATCCTCCACTTCTCTCTAATGTCTTTAGTGAGTTTCCTTCCAATATTCAATATTATCTCATCCATATTCTTTACATTGCTTTCTTTTAATTTGCTTTCTAGGAAATTAGAATTCAATCCTATCATTTGGGCATTGATAAAAGTTGGATTACTTGATGATTGATTCATACTTCCAAATCATATTCATAATTGATTTAATTATATTTTCCACACTAAAAATTAATAGAGGTCATGGGGAAAACGATTTTATAAATATTAAAATCTAAATACTATCTTTATTTACTAAACTATTTCTATAGGTTGTCTGCCTAATTGAGTTTATTTTTTTAGTGACAATCCTATTTTAATCTTGAGAATTCCTATTATTTTTACTATTATTTTATTTTATTATTTTTATTATTTTTATATAACTCATCAATTCTTAAGTCATTAGGAGACTTCTCATAAAATATAATATGTAGTATATCCCGAAAATCTTGGAATATCTAGAATAAAAAGATATTGATATATATTAATATATCTATATATTTGTAAAAGATAATATTTAAAATATTTATAATAATATCTACCATAATGCCCTTTAAAAAATAAAATATAATAATATTTATAATAATATCTACCATAATGTTCTTTAAAAAATAAAATAAAATAATATTTGTAATAATATCTACCTTAATGTTTTTTTTAAAAAAAAAAAAGAAAATTAAAAGAATTTGTAAAGAGTTGTAAAAAAAAAAAATAATCACCTGCATAACCTTCGGAAGAGAAGAAGGGGAATGAACATACGACTCATTTTATTCAGCTCTTATGGATCATCTTTTTCCTTATCCTCCTCTTCTTCTTTTTCTTCTTTCCTGGGTTCTTCCTTCTTTTTTTTTATATATATATATATATATAAAATATATATTATTAATTATATTTAAATAGTGTACTGACATAAATGCTTTTGAATTTTTTTTATTTTTTATAACTTAATAGTGATTTTACGGAATTTTTAATGGAATAATCATATTACAATTTTTATAGTTCGAAGACCATCCCACAAAAAAAAAAAAAATTTGGGGACCAATGTCACTAAACTTTTATAATTTGAAGACTATTTATACCAATTTTCCATGAAAGTGATCATAAAAGATAGTAAGAATATCAAAAGAATAGAAAATGATATATGAAAACAAAAAATAAAAAACATAAAACAGTCAGATAAAGGGGGCAAAAAAAAGAAAAAGAAAAAGAAAAACACAAATAACTGAATGAAAGGGACAGAAATGGATCTTCAATCAAAAGAAAACTCTAATCAAAACTAAATCTCGGTCAGATAATGTAACCAGAGAAAGAAGGAGCTGCCACGCAAGAGAGACAAGGGGAGGAGGATAAGATTTTTCTTTTCCAATCTATTTTTTTGGAATATGTAATGTTTTCAATGTGGATACGTTCTTGTATCATAGATATCATAATATCTATCTTAATATTTATCTTCTATATTTAAATATATCATTTAATAATTTCTTACTCAATCGGCATCTTATTCCTTTGGGAATCATATTTTATTATAAATACAAGGTCAAACAAAGAGGAAAGGTAAGTGAAATTCTTCTCTAAAAAACCCTAGTCTTTTCGGTCTTTCTTCCGATTTTGTTTCTGACTTAAGCATCGGAGGAGCTTCACAGAGAGCAATCTCCGTTTGGCTTTGTTTTTGACAAGAACGAAGATTCGGAGATTGCGATTAAAGTATTTAGATATTGGAGGCCACATCACTCTAAAACCATAAGATATATATATATTTTTTTAGGAATCCTAACTTCTAGTGTATTTCGAACTCATAACCACTAGATAAATGTCATAAGTAAAGTTACTTATTAACCGAGCTACACGTTCTTGACAAAAACCATAAGATACTTAAGTTGACAAATTTTGCTATGTCTCATTGCTATTGCATGTAAAGACATCATTTACATGATTCATGTCATATCCCCAATCTCGATATATGACTCGTTTTTTTTTTTTTATAAATTTAAGATATTAATTTTTCAAAATTATAAAAATAATTGCCAAATAATAAATAAGTTATTAGAAGTATTGCGTGATAGCAGGACTAACGTGACAACTCGAGTAAGATGATTATTATTATTATTATTATTAATTCTGTTTAAATTAAGTTGCGATAGATAAATATTGTTCGGTTGGTAAAAAATTCAATTATGACTTTGAAAGGTAATGAGTTTGAATTATATTGGACAACAAAAGAGCATCAAAATATATATATATTTTTTTATTTAAAAAAAACATTGTTAAGTGTGAATCCAAAACAACATAAACTCAAGAAAGTTTCAAAACGATATTAGGATGACACAACAAAGTGCAACCATGTTGTTTAGGGTCAATACTACGTTGTCTTACTTACACTAGAATTTAATCTTAATCATTGATGTTGTGCAATCTACAACTCTCCTTGAAATCCTTGTTCAACCCTAGATATATATACTCTCTTTTTGTGCATTTTTCCGGAATCGGAAGTGTGCTTCCTCCTTTCTTTCTCTACCGTTTTTCTCTCTCTGGTTTGTGCTCTAGAATTATGGTTGTATCTGTCCAGATAGGGTTCTACCCATTTGTGTTCGGTAGATCTTGGATAGTTGCGTTTCTTTTCTTGATTAACTGGTTGTAACATTGGTTCTAGTTTGGAGTGATTTCATATCCTTGGGGTTTAATATTGTTAGAATTTCTTGTTGAAATTCCGGTGTTAGATGATAAACTTATTTTCTTGTTTTTGAGGAAGGGGTACTTCTCTGGTGTATATATTTATATACTGATGCATAGTGCAATGAGTTCTCTTGTTGAGGTTTAATGTGGATGTACCGGATTTCATATTTTTGTGAATTATGAGAATCAAGGTAAAATTTAGCTATGTTCTATTTCTTGCTTTCGAATCTTTTCAAACTGTCAAACTTAATTTTTCGAATAGTTCTAGGTTATTCTAAACCTAACAAACACTATATTCTTTTTATTAAAAGTTCTTAGTTGTAAATATAAGTTGAGAAAAAAAAAAATTATATTGGAGAAACTTCGTTGGAAGTGTTTCCTAAGAAGATTTTCCCTATCATTGTGATTAAAAATAAAAGTATATTATATTAAAATTTCAATTAATTATTTTCAGATGTATTTTTCAAGAAGTAAATGTATATAAACATATATATATATATATATATATATATATATATATAATTATATAAGATTACAACTTTTTAATAGTATGATGTCATACTTTAATTGAATATTTTGGATTTTAATGTCTTTATGGTCTTCATCTTAATAATTTATCTCTTTTCTTTTTAACCTTTTAGTTTTCTCTTATAACTCTTTATCTTCCATTTTTTTTTCCTTTTATCCCATTTATATTATTTTATAAATGTTTCATCCTCTCCCTCTTTATCTTTAATTTTTTTTTTAAATTTCATTTATATTATTTTAAAATTGTTTCATCTTCACTATTTTATTTTAATTCATTGATTTGCATAATACATACATAATCAATATAACTAGTTTTTCATCCTTACTTATAATTGTTTTCAAGTATTATATAATATTAGATATTTATTTACATGTGTGTTAGTATTATTATTTTAATATAATTAATTCCTTTTCTACATGCTTCTCTTTCAACTACAATAAACTTCGTCATGTACAAAATATCGTAAAATTTCTTCCTTCTAATTGTAAATTTTTTCTAACGGAAGTTTTAGTATTTTTGTTAACTTTTTCAATTTCATATTCCTCTATTAATTTTTATTATTATATTTTATGATTTTGTCTTTTTCTTTTTAATCTTCTACTTTTTAACCAGTTAATTATTTGATTTTTTACTCTTTATACTCAAAAAAAAAATATATATATATATATATATATATATATATATATTTTGTAGTATTTTATATTTAAATGTTTTATTGATTTTTTGATTTATCTATTTATCTTTTTTTTTCATTCTCATGGAAGTGATTTATTTATTTAATTATTATTATTATCATTTTAATTTCTCAATATTGTCCTTGTATCCCAAAAGGTTGTTTGTTGCTAATAGTTTTTATTTATTTTTAATGGTATAAAACCTCATTTCATATCTTTTTTTTTTTTTTTAAAGAAACCATATTAATGTATCATATTTCTTAAATTTTTAAAAATAATAATATACCATATAATTTTTTATAATTTCAAATTAAATAAATGAATTGTAATAAATTTTATGTATCAATTTAATAATAATTTATTATGCATACATGTATATATTTATAATATATGATTTAGAATATATATTATACATTTATTTTAAAAAGTAAAATTCTTTTAATTGTCTAAATATTTAAAATTCTAATATAAATATAATGGAATTGAATTATTTATAAAATAAATTTTTTTAAAGAATAATTACAATATAAATTAATTAATAAAAAAAAATTATGATAAAAAATTAAAATTACAGTAAATTTTAAAAAAATTATATATAGGATTCCAAAGAGGGTGTGGAATATTACTCTAGTATGTATATATATATATATATTCAGCACCGAAAAGGGAAATGTCACAAACAAAGAAACTAACTTCTATACTAGAAAGCACTTAAAAGAATATAAAGAAATAAAGATAAAATGACATAAAAATGAAATACTAACTAAGAAATGTAAGACAAGTAATGAAAATGCAAAACAAGTGAATGACAAGTAATGAAACTAAGGTTAAGAAGAGAGGTAAACTAAACTACTCTACCAAAATACCTAAAAATCATGACAATATCTATAGCAACTACCCAAGTTAAAGAATTAACATGAAACAAAAACATGAAATATATCTAAGAACATGAAATAGAAATCAATCAAAGAAAGAATCAATCAAGAAAGTAAAGCACTAAAGTTATAAGAATGAGAAGTAGAACATTGAAGAACAAGTTAGAAAACACTAAAGAAATTAATAACAAAGTAGATCATGTTAAGAGGTTAAGAAAATTATTAGACCTAAATTCTAATCCTAAGGATTTGACTAGAAAACATAACCTAAAGATCTAAATAAAATCCTAAGAATGAAAGTAAGTAAAACTAAAAATTAAGCTAATCTAAGGCACTAAACTAACTAAGCTATCTAATCTAAATCAACTAGAGTTAACCTAAATCCAAATATCTAAACTATATTCTAACCAAAACTTAATAAGGAAAAATTTACCTAAGGGATCTAAACTAACCAAAACACTAACTAAACCTAAAAATCATGATACTAAATCATCTAACCTAAGATCTAATTCCAAAAATCTATAATCCAAGTAAGAAAAATTCTAAGAACACGAATTAAACTGAAAGAAAGAGAAACAAAATTCAAGTAACATAAGAAAGCTACTAAAATAAGAATAAGAAATTCTAAGAACAAGAACAACCAAATCAAATGAAATCTGAAAATTAAACTACAAAAATCATGAAAAATAAGATTCAACTAACAAGTCAAATCAATCTAAACAAAATCAAAATATCCAATGATCTATTAAGAAGATCAAAGATACTTCAAGAAATAGACAAGAAAATTAAAAGTTACTTAAGATTGATTCCATATAACAAATCATAACATAGTTGATCCATTATATGATTCACACCGTTACTATGAACATTTTCCCAAAAATTACAAGGAATTAAGAGGAAAACATCATGAATCTAAATAATAGATATTCCTCGGCAAGGACACTAAAAATCGATGAGTTATATTTATATATAAAAATAATATAAATAATTAAATAAAATAATACTAAAAATAATAGGAATTCTCGAGATTAAAATAGAATTGTCACTAAGAAAATAAACTCAACTAGACAGAGAACCTATCGAAATAGTTTAGTAAATAAAAGTAATATTCAAATTTTAATATTTATAAAATCGTTTTCCCCAAGACGTCTATTAATTTTTAGTGTGGAAAATATAATTAAATCAATTATGAATATGATTTGGAAGTATGAATCAATCATCAAGTAATCCAACCTTTATCAATGATGATAGGATTGAATTCTAATTTCCTAGAAAGCAAATTAAAAGAAAGCAAAGTAAAGAATATGGATGAGATAATATTGAATATTTGAAGAACTCACTAAAGACATTAGAGAGAGTGGAGGATACACTTCACAATGAAATCAAGTATCATGAATCAACTATCACAATTTCACCAAATCCAAGTCTAAGGATGAATTTCCTCAATACGTGTCGTTGAAAGAAATTCATACGTGAAGAACAACTCGAATATATTTGTAAGATTAGATCCCTACTAATCATCCAAGGTCCGGTACATCAATAGAAAAATAACCAAACTAATCTAGCACTAATCGTATATCCAAGGTCCGGCTTAACAATTAGTGTTAACCCGAACCACAAAATCGAATTAGAGCTCAACTCAAGATAGGAATTCAAATCAAAGCCATAATTGAAATTGCGATTCAAGCTAATAAAATCATACCAATCAACTCACAATAGATCAATCTCAAAGTGAAAGTATAACATGAAACCAACCACTTCTACCCTAAAGAAATGTAGAAGAAGAGAGTTCCTATTGGGTTGGTAAACTAGATTACAAGAAATATCATCAAAAGTAATAGAAGAAGGTAAGAAAATAATTCCAAAACTAGTTGTCAATTGATACCGGAAAGATCTCTACACTTCAACTCCTCTCTTGAATCCTCTTCTTGCACTTTGAAGCTTAAATGATTGAAGTAGATCCAAACACCTCTTGATTAGATTGCACAACTCTACCTTATAGACCGAGGAGAAATTACACAACCTAACTAGAAACAATTTTGACTAAAACAACCTAGGGATTTCTCTAATTGAAAAGTAGATCAACAAAGTGATAGAAAATTCCCTAAATTCTATACCAAAATATATGAAATTCAAGTAAACCCAATATGATATTCAATATCTAAAACAATGTGATAATCAAGCCAATCCGACTAATGCTAAAAATCCTAATATTTATAGGTAACGAAAACAGGGGTAAAATCATCATTTTACAAAGAAAACAAGAGCTTTTGGCATGACTACGAGCGTTACCCTTTCTTCCCTACGGGCGTGTTGATGTCGTTATGTCCCTACGGACGTAGAATCTAGAGTGCAACGGCCGTAGAGCAGAGTAGTTATTTTATACGGGCGTGATGCACAAAAGGGCAACGAGCGTATATCTCATACGGGCGTAGTCCATCTTCCAAGGGCGTAGCATAATTCCAGAATGTTGCACTTTTGCCTCCGAATTTATCTTTTTAAGCCAATTTTCCCCCGGAGTTACCCAAAATGCAAAATATACAATTAAACCCTTAATCACTCAATTAATCTCAATTTAATACAATAAAACTCACAAATCATGCAAAATTTATATCTCAAAATATGATC